>CM053517.1:34279052-34308760 GCA_028627145.1 Eidolon dupreanum | reverse complement strand
TCATCTTTTTCTCGTTTGTTTTCTGTGTTTAGCATCCTTAGCTTTCTTTTAGACCTGGAAAAGGGTGAAGCTTAAGGCATTATATTACCTTTAAACTTGTTCTATAGATTTTATCTCAGTGTTACTTGGAAGAACACTATCTTCTAGATCAAGATCCCATTTTCTCTTTCATAGGATCTTATACATTCCATTCCAAAGACTTGTCACAGTTCATAATATTTGTTTAGATTACTTTCTACCTCTCCCTACTAGACTATAAGCTTCCAGAGGACAAGAACGGGTCTACTATGCTGTATCTGTGTTTAGGACAGTGGCTGGTATCTAATGTGCAATAAACTTTTATTAAAAATAAGGATACAGACTTGCCTATAGTTTCTCTCCTTTATTTGAGGTTTTTTAAGTCTCTTCTGTGGTAAGCTTCCAAATATTTTAAGAGGGTTGTGTCCTCACTGTAATCTTTTCAAGTTAAATGCTTTTGAAATACTTTTAATTTCTTTACTTTTCCTCCAGTTTGTATGGTTTTCAAGTCACTAATCATCTTAAATTGTTCTCTTTTGGGTGTGCTCTAGTACCATTTTTTTTTTAGCCCAGAGCAGGAGATATTAGTCCAGATGTTATCTGTGCAATACAGAGAATTGCCTCCCTCAGTACAAAATATAGAAGATATAGGCCAAACTACCATAACAAAGAGATCTCACATACAGTGACTAGAACAAAATAAAAGTTTCTCTGTGGAGAAACAAGTCCAAAGGTAAGGAGCTGTGTTCTGTGATATCATCCAGGATTCTGCTTTCCTTCTGTCTTTAAATTTTGCCATCCCTTTAGTGTTGTCATATGCATGGTTGAACCTGGCCCTCAAAAGAGGGAAAGAGAAAGTGGAAAGCAGGCTAATTACTTATAAAGACATGCTCTGGAAATTGACATATGTAACTTAGGCTAGCATCTCATTGGCCAGATTAAGCTACACTTGCTGCCAAGGAGCCTAGCTCAGCTGTGTGCCCAGGAAGTTCTTTTACTAAAAAGAAGGGTAGAATAGATACTGGGGGATAATTCGTAGTTTGCTAGTTTGGCTTTAGTGTCACATTGGTGCCTGTTGAATTTCTGGTCATAAATGCTGTCCATCTTAAACCTATGCTGTTAATTATTTAAAGGTAGCACAAACATTAGCACTTATTAAAATTTTTTTACTCATGTGATGGACACTCTTAATCAGCTTTGCTACTGTCACTTTTTTTTTTAGGGGGAGCAGAGTTTAATTGCTGATTACTTCATTTCTAGCCTCATCAAACATCAACTTAACACTTCCCCTTTTTAGGTTTACTTTCTCTTTCCAAACAGGAAGGGATGCTTTATATTTATTCATACCATATTAATTATCCTAGGTATTTGCCTTTTTAAGTTGTCTTCTAGTTCAGTGCTCTTAAGTTTAGTAGTATTTAAATTAGGTAAACTTGGAGTACAATGATATAAAATTTATTCAGTCTCAATTTGTGTACAAAACTTAATGTAAATTACTTCAAATTAATAATGCATTAAAAGTTACATAATCTCAAAACTAGCAGACCAAATAAATCGAAAATTACCGCATGGCAGTACACTTCTTCAGGATTGGTCTTTAGTTATGTGAGTTTTAAATTGTGATAAATCTTTAGGATATTTCTGACATAAAATGCCACCATCATATATAGTTTGAAAGTCTTTTTAGGTAAAGGAATTTCAGATAATTGGGGATCATTGCAAAAGGTATTTGGGGGAGACTTGATATTTCTTATTTATTTATATATTTTTTTAATTTATGGTGACATTGGTTAATGAAATCCAATAAGTTTCAGCTGTACACTTTAACAGTAAGGCATATATATATTTACACTTGATATTTCTTATTACACTTGAACACATACAATTCTGAGAACTGGTAATGAAGGTTAAATCTTTTTTAATCGTTTCAGGGTTTTTGGCTTAGAACGGTAAAATAATGCTTAGAAAAGATCCCTTACTACTTCTTCTTTATCTCTATATCCCATGACCATCTTCTTTCTCAGTCTTCCTTCCCTAGCTTTTATAGCATGATTTATACAAAGAATAGAAGGTAGCTCATTTAAATAGATGCAAGGTAATTCTGATCTAGGCTGTTGATGACCTTGGGAGAAAGTTTGTAAAGAATTAAGAAATCAGTCCCTCCTATTTGAGAACAAGATCTAAGACGTTTTTTCTGTATGTATGTGTGGCAGTAATGTTAAATTGTCTATGGGAAAAAAATAGTGAATTTCTGAAAATGCTGCTAAAGAAGTCTACTAGTAAAGAACTGTATAAGAAATGCTAGCTGGCCATTTATGCTTTCTATAGAGGCAAAATAGGTGGCATTTAGAACAGTAGCATTTTGTTATTTTTTTTAATGTTTAATAGAGACCCACTTACAAAGGTACAACTAAATGTTAAGCTTTTCAATTTAATCTGTATCTTAACTAAGGTAGAAATGCTAGGTTACTGATTTAAGGTGGAAATTCTGGTTAGAATCCAACATTTTTAGGCTAGTTGTCTGTATGCACAGGATCTGTTTCTAACTTTTGGAAACATTCTAAAATGGAGGTAACAGTATAAAACATACATGAAATTACTAAAAGAGTAATATCAGATTGTATTGAATCAATTGGTAGATTCGTTTGAGTGATAGGGTTCTCCAGGCTACAAATTTGTATAGAATGTGCCCTAAATTCACTAGACAGTTGATAAAGAGAAAATGTTTATGTGCTTGCAGGTAACATTAGACTTCACAAAAGGTAGAGATCATGAAGGGTGATCAGGAAGGCTTCCAGAAGAACAGAAGTCTTGAACTGACCTTTGAAAGATAGATAAGATTTGGGTTGACAGAAAAGAGAACATTCCAAGAGGGCAGATTCAAGAGAAAAATCACTGCAGGTAGAAATAAATTTAGCATAAGTTGGGTAGAGAAAAAGATCAGCCCTACATAGCATGGAGGATCTTGTAAGGAAGTAGTGGGAGGTTAGGTTTGGGAAAGGTCAGCCTGGTATCTGGCCTGATGGGAGGGCTGTCAAGCTGGGGCATACAAAACGTATGTGGAAGATTGATCTGACTGTGGTCTTTTTTTTTTCTGCCTGCTTTGCCAATTTTATTGTTTATTTATACCGATTGTTTCTAAGTAAAGATCACCTTAAAGTGTTCATAAAGTTCAAAGATCATTATTCTCAGAAAAGTTTTAAGTATATCCTAATATTTTCAGTATTTCTTTGAGATGTTGGGACCATAGACTAACTTGCACTTTGAAATTTCTGTTTTTGGCACATATCATCATATCAACATATTTGTCAATGTGCTAGGGTACTTTTCTGTAACTGTTGACTTTATCCAAGGTACTGACCATTGAATTTGACCATTGAGTGTTTAGTTTGTAGTGGAAATAGCAACATTGGAAATAATGCCCTATTCTGTTTAATTATATTACCATGTAATTCAGCCCTTTCTCCTCCTCTTTCGTTTCATCTCAGGTCAACAGGACGTACTGCTGTGGCACCTACCGCGCAGGTCCTATGCGGCAGATTAGTCTTGTTGGAGCAGTAGATGAAGAAGTTGGTGATTATTTCCCAGAGTTCCTTGATATGTTAGAAGAATCACCATTTCTGAAAGTGAGTGTTAATTCATAGTATCAAAGTGGACACTTTTCATTAAAAAGTATTAAGCTAATCTTGTCTGTTAAAATGAAATTTTACCCAGTGTTTTGAATAGAAATGTTTAGAAAATTATTGGTACAGAATACCTAGCTTCAATTTTCTTTTGTATGTATAAATTACTATCTAGTGTAACATTTTTTCATATATACACACAAAATAAGCTTCCTAGAGCTTTCTTTTGGGTGGGAGGTTAACTTGTAAATTGTCTAAAAAATTATTTTAACGCGACTCATTCATCTGACTCTAGATGACTTTGCCCTGGGGTACACTTTCCAGCCTCCGACTCCAGTGTAGGTCCCAGAGTGATGATGGGCCTATCATGTGGGTCAGGCCAGGGGAGCAGATGATCCCTACAGCAGATATGCCAAAGTCACCCTTCAAAAGACGACGGTAAACATTTATTTTTCTCAAATAAGCAAAAGCACTTTTTTCAGGCAATTGTTTATTAAAAAATTATGCAGACCTGAGCATAGTTTGAACATCATTTGTCTAGATTATTTGAAGAGCTGTCTTACGTAAATTATCCAGTGATCAGTTCCTTAGTCCAGTTGACTCACATAGTCATCAGAGTGAGGCATCCTCCTTAAAAACAAATTGAATTTCTACTTTACTTAAAACTTGGGTCCTAACCTCCTGAAAGATAAAAGTCCAAACTCCTTTGTGTGGTCTGTAAGGATTTTTTATAACCTGGCCCCAGCAGTACCTCTTCTAGATGTATCTGCTTCTAGTTCACTCCAGCTACACTGAATTCAGCTTCCAAATGATGTTCTTTGACAACTCTGGGCCGTTGCACGTTCTTTTTACTTGGAATGGCATTCCCTCCATCTGCCTCTCTACCTGGCAAACTCTTAGTAAATTTTCAAACCTTTACTTGGATGTTATTTTCTTTGTGAAGCTTTTCTTTGTTCCCTTATACAATTAATTGTTCCATCTCTGAGATCACACATCATTCTGTTTAGTAATCATCTGTATACATGTTTTTGTGTTTTATTACATTTTATTTTTTCTGTCTTCATGACACATTACAAGTGATCAGTATTTGCTGAATGAAACCAGTAATGCATTATTCTCCATAATAATTCATATTGGGCTAACGTATTTTGTTTTTCAGACACAATCAACTTGTTCTATGAAAATTTAATGATACTTGAAAATAATCTCTATTTGTTTAGCCTATGGAAATAGCTATTTAAAATAAGTACCCATTTATAATGGACAAGTCTAGACCTTACCTTAAGGAGAATGATATGAGAGTTAAGTATGGATAAGCTAAGGTACTTGAGATAATAGCATGAAAACACTTCATAAGAAACTAATATGAATGCAAGGTGGCAGTATGGTAAAACCTGGCAGTAAAGCAAAACATGGGCACATCGCTGGACCACAACAGTTCTTGTACATCATGATGATGAAACTCGAACTTCTAAATTCTTAAGCACTGTAAATATTTTTTTTTGTTCTATGTTCTTTATAGAAAAGAAATGACCATTGTTTCCTGATTATTATAAACTTAAAAAATTAGATAATAGATAAAAGTAAAAAGGCAAAAAATGCCCATGATCCCACCCGTTTAGATATATTAACCTTTCAAATTTTAGTCTGTATGTACTCATAATTTTTTTGTACACAAATTAACTCATTCTTTATATGACCTTTTAAAACTTTTTTTTTCCTTAGGTTTATGTGTTATATTAAGAATCAGCCGTATTATCATTTCTAATTGGCTGTGTCATTTTCACTATATGGTTGTATCACGATTTATTTAACCAATTCTTTATTAGTATAAATTGTTTCTAATTTTTCAGTATAAACAGTGTTTTGACAAACATGATGTGCTGAAGCCAGTTTGTACTGACTCACAAGGCCATTATTAGCCTTCCAGTTCCACACTGAGTGGGGTCACGTTAGTCACTTGAAATTGGCCATAGACTAGGAGTCTTTATACCACAGAAGTCAGTCAGCACATCAGCTCAAATCAGCCATTCCCCACTGTAGCCAGTTGTTAAACATATATAACACATCAGTGGCTGGCTGGCTGGCTGGTTGGTTGGTACATAGGCAGATACATATAGTTTTTGTGCATATATATGTTTGCTTTCTTAATAGAAATTCCTAAAGGCTAAAAGTATATACTGACTCCCAGAAATATACCAATTTATACTCCCTCCTATACAGTAAGATAGTACCCTTTTCTGCACACCTTCCACTAACATTTTTTTTAACTTTGTTGATCAGATTGAACAAAAATGCCCAATTTTAATTTGCTTTTCTTTGAGTGGTTCATATTTCTTCTTTTGTGATTCCCTTTTAATTTCCTTTATCCATATTTCTATTGGGGTGTTTTTCATTTGTAAAAATTCCCTATATACTATGACTATTAACTTCTTTTTCATATGTTGTAAATTTTTCTTTTTTTTTTTCTTTTTAGCTTCAGTTTTTTCTTTACTCACTTTTTTTTTTCCCTTTACTCATGAAATTTTTGTTTATATATTGTCAGGTCTGTCTTTTCCTCTGAGGTTTCTCTCTTAAGTGGCAGGCATAACAAGGCTTTCTCTTCATTTAGTATTATAAAATATTCACCTACATTTTCTCCTAGTACTTCTGTGATTTTAGTATTTACATATTTTACCTACCTGGTATTGATTTCTGTATAGAGGGAAAGATTTAGCATTTTTTCTGAGTAGTTAGGCAGTTATAACGACATCATGTATTTAATAATTTATTTCTCCACTAATCTGAGGTACTCTCAAATTTTATTTCTGTAGAGATTAAATATTCTTAAGTGAGGCATTCAGAAGTACTTTGAACTAGAGTGAATAAATCAGAACTTAAACATGAATGTCATCTTTTTGTGTTAATGTGAACATTCTGTTGCTGGAAATGGTGGAATCATTCTGAGAAGCTGTCCAGTTATCAAGGGCACTGTTATTGACGATGATCTTTGAATTTATGAACTCTAGAGTTAAAGAAACACATACATGGGGTTTTAAAAAATCAAATAGTACAATAGAGTTAATAACAAAAATCCTGTCCACCATTCCCTCCAGAAGCAAATACTTTTTTACCAGGAACAAAAACTATTTGTTTTTAATGCCTTTTTATTTTGTTTTGTTTTGTTTTAAGGCTTTGACAGGAAATTTGTTAATTTCTTGGTATGACAGATAGGGATTCCTTCCCTTCACTTGTTCTCCAAATAATTAAATGACTCCTGTTTTACCCTCTTCCTCCCTCTTTTTTTTTATTGGCTTTGCTCAGACATTGGTGAGGTTAGTTTCTATTCTGCTTTAAAACTAATTAGGATTTCTATGCTTTGTCAGTAGGTATATTCTAAAATTTGAAAGCAAATAAATGGCAATAAATATAAGTTTACTACAGACCCAATTAGTGGGCTATATTCTAAGGTTCCAATATTTTGTTATCACTAAAAGGAATAATACACAAATAGATCTTTCTTTCCTATATTTCACCTAGATACTGAAAATCATCCACATTTTGGTTTCTTTCATATTTGGATTGTGCTGATTTTTTTTTTTAAATGTTCTAATTTCCCTGGAGTTTCTGATTGCCCCTTTTTTTCGAGGGGAGGCATACACTTTTCTTGACCATATTGCTAATATCGTCTGTTCTGATGCTTAAGATGCATACATTACTTTCTCCTTGAATCACACTGACTTTCTCCTCTGTGACTATGACTTCAGCCCTTACTTTCTTACACAGCCTCTTTTTAGGTGAGAGTATTGGTAATTACCTTGCATTGTGTGCTTTTACCATATCCTCAAGAATCCAGAATTTTAATCATACTCTCTGCTCTCACACATTACTTTTTTACCTGGAAGTCTTTTGGAGCTCTGTGTTTTTTAACTTCAGTGTGAAAGCTTATTTCACAGTTATCAACCTAGGACTTGCCATTTAATGCTTTTCTGCATTAACCCACGGTTATCTTCCTAGGTTTCTTTCTTTCTCTTGTTTGAGCACATTCTCAAGTAATCAAGAAGAGGAAGGTATTCTGAGTCATTATGTGTATAAAATTTTTTTTTGTCATTAAATATGATTAATAATTTAGCTGGAGTCCAGAGATGATATTTTCTCTTAGAATTGTTAACATTGCTTCAGTGTCTTCTGGTATCTAATAATGTTTATCAAAGGTCTTAATATTAAGCCAGTGTAATTTTTTTTATATGTACCTATTTTTTTTTCTTCTCTGAAACCTTAATTTCACAGTGAATTAAGCTTTGGGTCTTTCTTATTCTTATTTTTTAATCCCTTTTGTTGTTTGGTAGGTCCCTTAAATTTAAAGATTCATGTCTCTTTTCATTTCTGGGAATTTTTCTTTCTTAATCACTTTCTTAATCTTTTCATTTTCTCTATTCTTTCTTTCTAAAACCACTGTTGGTTGAATAATAGATCTCCAAGTTTGATTATCCTCATATTTTCTGTTACTTATCTTTTTGCTTTTGGGACATTTATTTGACTTTGCCTTTTAATGTTTCTTTTGAATTCATAAATTTCAGCATTATTTTGGTCTTTCTCTTTTAGGCTGCTGGAGGCTGTCTTCACATACCTGGCAATTCTTGGTTGACCTATTCTTATTTAGAAAGAAAGCAGTAAGATTACTGAGCATTCTATATACAGTTCTGGGAGGCTTGTCAAATAGTAGGATTCACTTTAGAGTTAACAGGCATAGAACTGGACGTTAAGGAATATGTCCAAATGCCAGATGTTAGTCTATTCATTGGTAAGTTCAGTGTGTGTAGAAAAGAACATGCAGAGTTTTTTGGGGTGAAAGTTCCTCAGGATGCTTTTGGCTACAAGCAATAAAAAATCTTCAAACTGGTTCATAAAATTAAATGTTAAACTGTGTATCAGCAAGTCCAGAGAGATTTTCTTTAGGTACCGTGTGGTCAGCGACTCTGTGTTATCAAGGAACCAGGTTTTTTTTTTCCCTTTTTTCTGCTCTGTCATTCTCTTTGCCTAGACTTTGCACTTACAATGGCTTCCTTTATGGCTGCTAGATGCCTGTTGCAGTTCTAGGCATAACACCTGGATCAGGTTATACCTAACAGAAGAAGAGACTACCTTTTCTTTCTTTCACTTCTTTCTTTGGACCTAGGAAACTTTCTAAAAGTCTCCTTAGTAGATTTGCTTTCATACTGTTCGCCAGGATCAGTTCATGCCTGTTCCTAAATCAGTCAGTGGCAGGGGAATGAGCACAATTCACCAGGACTCATGAGGCTCTACCTCTGGAGCTTGTGAATGAGGTCACGTGTTAGGTAGGAACAGATGCCAAATGAAAATCAGAGGTCTATCAGGAAAATAAAAATGAGTGATGGCTGCTGGGTAGGTCACTCAGAGTCTTCTCCATGGGGCTAAACGCCTGAATATCCACATTTCTATGCACAGGGGTGGCAGGTGACTGGTTTGTTTGCAGAATTTCACTGTAATTCTCTCTCTATAAGCCATACTTCATTTCTGTCCAATTATCATCATTATACCTGGCCATTTAAAAAATTTTTTTGACTTGGGCTTCTCCAGGATCTTTTGGGCAGGCATGCTGTCTTTTCAGCTGCTTCCCTTCTTTTGTATTCTAGGCCTGTGGCTTTTTCTGCTCAGTTTTATTAGTCTAGGACACTTTTAATAATTTTCCATCTTTCAGTAATTTGTTATTTTGTATTCAGCAATTTATTACTTTTGTTGCTTCTTATTCTCTTACTCTCACCTTTAGATTATTATGTTTAAAAATTTTTAGCACCTAAAAAAGCAGAAGATAATGCAATAAACTTCCATGTATTTAGTATCAGCAGTTATCAAGTCACAGCCAATTCTTTTGCATCTGTACTCCCATTCATTTCCCTATCTACTCTCCTCGATCCATATCATATTAGTGTGAAGGAGGCTTTTTCATTTTAATGTGGAAGATCATATAGATGCTCAGTGTGCCATCTGGAGTCAAGTCTAGTAGAATGTTTTGAGAGTTGAGAATGAGGGTAAAGAAACATGTAGCCTCATAGTTGGAATTGTATTTTCTGTTGCTACACAACTAATTTTACATATTGAAACACTAAATTTGAGCCAAATTAAAGATATAGCTTCTATATTATCATGACATACCAAGAGAGGAAAGCAATCATATTAAGCATTACAGTATAGTATGTATGTTAAATGCTATGATCAAAGTCACTGAAACCTTCTCAGCCCTCACCTTATTTAAAATGTAGTATTTTAGCAGCCTCTTTGCCTTACTGCTATTAATCTCCCCCACCTTTTACTTCCCACCAAATCAACTCCAGGTCAATGAATGAAATTAAAAATCTCCAGTACCTACCTCGGACCAGTGAACCCCGTGAAGTCCTCTTTGAAGACAGGACAAGAGCTCATGCTGATCATGTAGGCCAGGGGTTTGACTGGCAGAGTACGGCTGCTGTCGGGGTTTTGAAAGCTGTGCAGTTTGGTGAATGGTAAGTTAATGGAACTCAACTGCAAGGTTGGTTAATGTTGTCTAAGGAAATGTGGACTCGATTTAAAAGGTTGAGGACCACTTTTTTAAAAAAATCTTAACTATTTTTAAGTGTACAGTTCAGTAGTTTAGTAGTGTTATATTCATATTGTGAAACAGTGCCAGAACTTTTTCATCCTGCAAATCTGAAACTCTGTACCCATAAACAATAACTCCCTTTTCTCTTCTCCCGCCCAGCTCCTACTAACTAACCATCATTCTACTTTGTTTCTATGAATTTGACTACTTGAAATATATAAGTGGAATCATAGAGTAGTTGCCCTCTGTTACTGGTTTATTTTGTTTAGCATAGTATCCTCAAGGTTCATGATAGCCTCATGGTTTATCCATAGTATACTATGTGTCAAATTCCTTCCTTATTAAGGCTGAAGAATATTCCATTATACTTATATGCCACATTTTATTTACCCTTTCATCTGTCAGTGGATGCTTGGGTTGCTTCCATCTTGTGGCTGCTATGAACAGACTAATAAAACTGAGCAGAAAAAGTCAGTCTTGTGTGTATATACGCAGAAGTGGAATTGTTGGGTCATAAAATAATTCTACTTCTCAGTTTTGAGAAACTGCTAAACTGTTATCTATAGTGGCTGCACCTTTTTACATCCAGTTGGGGTCCAGTTTTAACAGAGCTCAGAACATAGAATTTGGCTTTTGAAAAAACTTCTTTTAACTTTGTTTTTCATGTTTATGACTTCAGGGCCTTCAGTATTACTGTAGAGTTTGATCTAACCTTTTTTAGAAGAAGCAGTTAATTATAGCTCAACGATAACTATTTCAGGTTAAAAATCATTTATCTTCCCCACTCTACTTTGAAAACTGGAAGGTGTGATATTTGTGTGGCTGAGATGTGTTCATTCTGTCGTGGTGATAACGTTACAGGGCGGCATGTAGTTGGTGGGGCAGAGTGGTAAGAGGATCACCACTTTGTTTTTAGTCATCATTTTAGTTTTGTAAAACCTAATCTTTTTAAAAACAGCTTTATTAGTGCTTTGTTTATTTTTTAAAGTTGATTAAAGAAGCAAATGTATACTTTGTCCTTAGGAGCTGTGCATCTCTTTCTGTGCTAACAGTAGCATTTCCAGGGACAGGAGAGCTGAAATGTGTCATCATTTTCCACTATGAGGTGCTTGTTTCTATAACTTAACTGTGTTCATCTTAGGAGTGACCAACCTCGCATAACCAAAGACGTGATCTGTTTTCATGCTGAGGATTTTGCTGACGTTGTACAGAGACTTCAGTTAGACCTTCATGAACCTCCGGTTTCCCAGGTAATGACTCTTGCTTTTTTATTACTCTTTGGGATATTGGAAATAAGTATCTTTACCCATTTTATTTGGCATTTTATCTTATAATTGCATACATGGGATAGCGTATTTAATTTTATTACTATTAAAGGCTGTATGTGGTGGGTATTGAGCACCATTAAAACAGCTTCTTGAGCAGAATGCTTAATATCCCTCAGCCTTGGGGATGCCAGGTGGGGATGCCGGGCAGGGATGCTCAGAGGGCCTGGGCTGCTCAGTTCTGGCCGCGAGCAGTTTCAGTCGTTAACCGCATTGCACTGGGTGCCTCACCTACAAGAGTGTGAAGGACTGAAGGAGCAAGGTAAATGTTGCATTTCTGTGTGGCCAAGAACATTGCTGTTTATCTCTGCTTTGGATGATTCCCCAGGCCGTCCTGACTTTTACATGTCCTTTGTTACTGGAGAAGTAGTAAAACGTGGGAAATTGTTTGTCAAGCATTACAGGAAATTGTAGAAAGTTGTATATCATTTAGTATTGCTTAGCTTTACTTTGTCGTGACTGCTTTCCTGTGCTAATTATATTTTATTTGACTATATTATTAGGTATTTTAAAATCTCATGCAACTTTTTTCCTCTCTTCAGTGTGTGCAGTGGGTGGATGAAGCTAAACTAAACCAAATGAGGCGGGAAGGCATTCGTTATGCTAGAATTCAGCTCTGCGACAATGATATCTACTTCATCCCGAGAAATGTCATTCATCAGTTCAAAACAGTGTCGGCTGTGTGCAGCTTGGCCTGGCATATAAGGCTTAAACAGTACCACCCTGTTGTGGAAGCCACTCAAAATGTAGAAAGCAGTTCTGCCATGGACAGTGATTTAACTGGAAAGCGAGAATTAGAAGTGGACTCCCAGTGTGTGAGGGTAAAAACCGACCCTGAAGAAACATGTACAGAGATACAGCTTTTGACAACTGCTTCATCATCCTTCCCACCTTCATCAGAACTTAATCTACAGCAAGATCAGATGACTCAGCCTATCCCTGTTTTAAAAGTGGAAAGTAGACTGGATTCTGACCAGCAACACAATCTGCAGGAACATTCAAGCACTCCTGTGTGATGTGTACATATTCAAACACATTTTTTAACTTTTTTAAATTTTGATGTGAAGTTATAGTTTTATAACTGGCTTAAGTTAAGTTTTATTGGAGAAATCTTGCCTATAATTCTATAAAGAGAAATGACATTCCACAAATGTCAAGCATATCTTTTTTACACAGATTATGCAAAGTTAAGAGTTGTATCTTATCCCGTTAGTACAGTATGTAATAGTGGGTCTGCTGCTACTTTCTGTTTTAAGGTGTGAGGTAACAATTCAATCTCTTCTTCAAATCAAAATGAGAACTCTCTGGAATAACAGATTCTTATTTGGTAAATTATTCACTTCCCTTAATTTTATCTTGCCTTGTCTCCTGCCATATTTGCTGTTTTTATGATAGAAGATCAGATTTATGGTTTAGCACTGTGTCTTTATGGCACACATTCAGTTTCTACGGTAAAAATGGCATAAGTTGCAGGAAAGAGTTCCTGCATCTTGTACATGGGCAAGTAAGCTATTTAGTTCCAACCATAAAAAACAGGTAGTTTCTAAGGAAAATTCAGTGGCTCTCTGGTTTCCTAACAAAAGGGAAAGCACAGCACTTTCCGATCCAAACAGTCTTTTTCATATCTGTTATTAAAAGCCCAGTGGATATTTCAATTAAAAATACCTAAAGATGAATAGTCCTTGGTCATTCATTATCCATGGTTCATTAACGTTTCTAGAATATATGGTAACTATGGAAGATATTTTGAGTAAAAGAGATAATGTTGACACAATACTCTATTGTTCTGCTTCCTGGCATCCTCACGTTTGTGTGGATACTTTTACTTCCTTATACTGATCATGAGTATCAAAATTAGAGAATGAAATCAATCTTTCTGATGAGGCTGCCATATTTTGTAGGTGAAACTTAGGAAACAATTCTTGTCACCAGGCCTCAACCTCTTAATGATAAAAATCTATTGTTGAGACACTTCAAGTCACAGTTTTAACTGGTGAATATACCTGGGTTTATTTACTATTACTGTGTTGCTACTTCCTAATAAAGAATATGGCACTAGACTTCGTAGAGTTTCAGGTAGCCCAACACTTAGTGCCTGAGTATTTCAAATTTTTTTTCAAACAGGCACAGTTCATATAGCTAGTGTAGTCTTAACTTTCTATTATTTTAGAATGTTAATGTGATACTTTCTCTTAGTTAATAATACAAATAGGCCTTTTGTTTATTAAAGGAAGAGTACTCCCCACACCTAAGGCCAGATTCTTATGTCTACCTGGCTATAGTGCAATTTGGAGATTTTTTTCCTGGAGGGTGGGATTTGGAATATTTACATTAACATAGGCAAAAAAGATGCTGCTTTATTATGTCTATCACCATGAAAACTTAGCTGCATCTTTTGAAATATCAAATCGAATTTTCTCTAAAATATTCTGAAATAGGTTAAATCTTATATAAATATTACTTTGTGCAATATTGTTGTGTAGTTAATTACATATTAGCAAAGTATAGAGGTCACTGTGTAAACCGATAGAAAAGTAACCATCAGCAAATACTGCAGTGATTAGTTAGAATCTGTATTATTCCTTATATATATGTAAATGTATGTATTCTCTGTTAAAAAGGATAAAGACAAATAGAGAAACATTTCAATGTAAACCATTTATGAATTGAAAAGTGATGGTGGTTTTAGTTATCTTTGTAAATAAGGTAATTAGAATGGTATGAAAAGTAATGTGATTATTGCAGGGGTGTTTTTAAATCTTGGGTATAAATTCTAGGGTAAATTCTAGTTTATCAAGACTAGTTTTTAAGAGATCTGCCTTGGAGGGTGTTTTTATGTTATGGTGGGGAGGGTTAATCACAAAGTATGTGGGCTTGGGTTATTTCTGGTTTTTGTCTTTCTGTCCAGAAGAATTTCATAGAGCTTTACTAGGCTGTGCAAAGTAAAATTCTTCTCAGGCAACATTTGCTTTTTTTAAAAAAAAAAATCATGAACAACAAGGTTGCTAAAGCAAAAACTTTTTTATTTTTATTTTTCTTGTCTTCCAAGATCCGATTTCCCCACTTGCCATCCAGCAGATGCCATCTGTCATCTAAGCTGGTCACTGATAATAAGGAGACTGTCTCCTGACAGCCAGCACTGTGTATAACCACTCAGGAACCAGCGGATCTGCAAAGACCTACAATCAAAAGCAAATCCCCATTTTCCTTTAATAAAACATTCTACCCTCACCTCCAATATAAACACATTAAAAGAGTATAAAATGTTTAAAATCATGTACTAATAAATTCATTGTATGTTAGAATTGCAGTAGGATGGAGAGAGAAATATTTAGCTAGTAATGTATCTGGAAGCTCTAAATGTCCTATGTGAGTGAGTATTAGATTTAAATAGCATGCTTTAAAGACTGATGAATATAAAAGCCCAAGTGTTGAGTTTCTTACTGCTTTCAAAGCTGTATCCTAGTTTAGTGATACAAATGATTGCAGCTTTTCTAAATCATTAAATTATTTGGTTTGGTGGAGTGAGGCATGGAGCAAACTGGCGTCTTCTGATTTGTAAAGTAGTGATGGCAGTGAAGTTATAACTGAAATTTAAGCTGATCTTCCTTTTTGGTATGTTATCTGTTGTGCCAGCTTTTATGAGATTACTTGCAGAATGTGGCTGTAAGTTTTAGTATTTTGTGGAGCACATATTTTTAAATGTGCTTATGGAAAGGACCCAATAAATGAATACTCCTAACTTAGTAACTAGAATGATTTTACAGTATTCATTAATAAGGATAAAAGTCTTCCCCCTGCCCCAGAAGTCATTCTGTAATTATACCAAGATACGCTAAGAGTAGGATTATGATTCAAAAGGTATTCCAAATTCTTAAAGCAATAATAATAAAACTCTACATGTGAGTTTCCCCCTCCAAAGTTTTAATTCTTTAAAAATGAATTCCTAGGTTTAACTATACTTTTAACTTGCTTATTCAGCACTTAACAATTTGTTTCACTGGTACTTTATTATTTTTAATTACAGACTTTTGAAAGGTGCCCTTTCCCCTTGATACAGTTAGAATATCAGTTGACTAACATTATAAGCTCTCGTAGTAGGAAAAAGGAGCTTATTAAATAAAATTATTTACTAAACTTTAGGAAAAGATGTCTTGCATCATCTTGCATCAGTCTTAATAGGCATAAAGTTCATACTTAATGACTGGAGAAACTTTTGCTTATTGCCTTTTCCTCTATAAATATTGACTAGAAAAAGCTAATTTAGGAAAAAGATTCAAATTCAAGAAAACCTTTAGTGAATATCTTCTTGATCATCAATATTAGCCCATTATAATTTCATCTGTATTTGCCATTAAAAATTTGTTTATATCTTCAGGATAATTGAATTTCTAATAAATCTTTTATTGTTACAGGGTTTTAAAAAAAGGAACCTTTCAGTAGTACATGCCAGAGGTTCATATTTCTAAGTTGTTTTTTTAAACAGGTGGTAGCTGTATTTATTGGTCATGCAGTTAAGTAAAGGAAATGAACATGACATGTTTTTCTTTAGCATATAAGGGACCTGTCCTCATCCTGAAAGTTTGTTGCTTTAAAAGCAAGTGTATCTTCATAAATATTATGGCCTTCCATTCTCTTCATACATTTTTTAGGATCCACTTGTGCATGTAGTTGAGACCACTGTCTCTTAATATAGCACTTTTCAATTCTCTCTAAAGATACTTATGTACTACTTCTATCACATGTTGTAAATTTTCATGTAATAGTGTTTTTTGTGACTAAACTCCATTTTGATTGGCAGCTAAGACTTTTTTTCCTGTGGCTTTAATTTATCTAAGAGGTCTTTGCATATAGGTGAAATGTATAATTTGCCTGGTGGACTATTTGCGTTGTGTGGCCTTAGTTTGTTTATTGACATTAACAAGTGTTTTAAAAAGGTTTTTAATGAATAGTCTTAAATCTAAATTTGTGTGAATAATCTTTTAACAGTGCTTTTTTTGTAGCTGTCTAAGTGTGTTAAATTGTTAAGCTATTTCTTTGTAAAATAGGACAATGGAATGCATAGAGGTTTTTTTTTTTTCCTGTAAAGTATTTTTTTAATAAACAAAGTCTGATTTGTCCTTTACTGATGTTTCATGACAAAATGAATAGCACATGTGAATTCTAGCTCCCTGGAACCTGTCTGTAAAGTATTAATCCCACCTTCTATGTCCCCTATTATTTTCTAATATCCTCTGGCTTTTCTTTCTAAAGAAAAGGGCATAGATACCTGGGGGAAATTCCATCCACATTGAGATATAATTAGTTTGGGGGAAAAAGAAAAACCGCTGTTGGCATTTGAGGCAGTCACGTATCCTGCGGCTTAAATTGGTTTATATCTACTTATGAGGACAGTCTTAAATTTTATTCTGGTGATGTTATTTTTCTAAGTGCATGCATACAGTGTTAACGAAAATGGTGTATTATGTGACATCACGCAATGGGATTTTTTTTCTCAGTTTTTTGTGCACTTTTTAGTTAAAGGACCTGTCCTAAGCACTGATAGCGCTCAGTTCTGATTTGTAAAGGAAAAGGAAGGGAACTAACGTTTTCTGAGTAATTGTGGGCCAGACACAGTATGAGGGTATCTAATTTAATCCTCACAACCTTTAGTAGGAAGGTAACAAGACAGGCTCTGTAATACAGGTGAGAAAACAGGCTGATCAGGTTGAAAAATTGCCCAAAATCACTTAGTGGGAGCAGGCACTTGAGTGCAGTACTGAGCTCAAAGCCCATGTTTTGTTCAGTGGCAGCCTTAAGAAGCACTGAAAAGTTTGTAAAGGGGCTGCCAAAAGACGATTTGCTGCTTACTGTGCTGTAATGTGATTTACCTGATTCTGTTCTTCCACAACCCTCCTCCCCTCTCCCAGCCTCCTGAATGCTAAGCAATGGAGTAAAATGTTTTTGCTATTGTAACTTATGTCTTAAAGCAAATGTTTAGATACACAAAAAACGACTTTTTCATTTGTCTTACCCAGTTTTTTTCTCAAGTTGGCCATTTGTCTTGAAAGCCAACAGAATTAGCTGTAAGGAAGGGAAAAAGCTGTCCCCAAGCGAAAGCAGAAACCACTGCCAGTGTGTGCAACATAAAAACGAGCTTGGGTGAAATTTCAAATCGTTCTGTGGGACTTTTATCTTCTCGATTTTACTCATCCATAAGATGGGGATAACAATCCACCTGAAGTCGATTTAGTGGATAAGAGATGCAAAACATTTAGAACGGTACTCCTTAGGCTTTCTCAAGAGGTAGCTAGTTTAACCATTATCTGTGATGAGCTCGACCTGACCCAAGGACACAGCTTCAATTGATGTGAGATGGCTGTTACGGGTCAGTGTTCCATTAATGACCCCTCCAAATATATATATATATAGAAAGAGGTGGGGAGAGACAGGAGGAAGGCGGCTTAAAACCTCATTTACATATCCTCAGATCTTCACTTGAGGGAGCAATTGTTACTTTCTCCTGACCTCTGTCAGGCTGCTTGAATTTTTATAAACAATTCTTCCCGCCGCCACTTTCCTCTTCCTTAATTTGGTGAAAATACTCTGGTATGCCCCAAACTTTAGCCCTCCTCTTACGCCTGAGCAACCAGAAAGCTTACGTCTCAAAGCCGCTGAAGGGCGGGAGAGGATGGAAATAACCAAGCCGCAGCCTGCTAGACCCCTCGTCCCAGCACAGCGTAAACTGATGAAAACATTCGTTCATTCAGCAGAGATTGAGAACACATGTGCCAGGCTCGTGCAGGCCCCAGTCTTCGACCTCGTGGAGCTCACAGCCCCTTAGGGCAGACCCATAGTGAATAACGAAGCAGAAAGAACCGAGAGGGGACTATTACAATAACGGGAGTGGCCTTCTTTCGGTCTGTGGCTGGGAAAGTCGCTTGGGAGGAAGCGACCTGCTGGGTGACGGGGGCAGCTGCCCTTGGCTTTGGCTGCCGTGTGGCCCGCGGGCCCCCCATCCGGGCGCCTGGCCCGCGGCTCGTGGGGAAGGCCCGGGCGGGGGCGGAGCCACCCTCGCAGCCAAACCCGGAAAGCGGAAGCCGCGGCCGGGCCGCTCGGGGTCTGCGGAGCCGCCGCCGCCGCCCCGCTCCCCGGCTGAGTCACGGCCGGCCGGGCGAGGACGCGTCCCCGCGGCTCCGGAGCCGCCACCTCCCGGCCCCGACCCTTCCCGCCCGGCACAAAGCTTTCTGCCGTTGCCGTAGCGACAGGTGACCTGCGAAAACGCCTCGCCCTCGCTTTTTATCCCCTTCCTTTCCCAGTTGGTTCTTTGCTTATCTTGGGGTCAGTCGGGTGACCCCGCAGGTCAGGCTTGGAGGGCGCCGGGGCTGTGGCAACAGACTGTTCTGCGGGCCGAAGGCTGCCTCCGAGGCTGCGGCGGCCTCCGCGGTCTCCATGGTAACGGCCCCGCCGGCGACTCCGCCTCGGGGGGAAGATGCGGCCTGCCGCGCCCGCCGCCTCGCCCCCGGCCTCACGGCCGGGCCGGGGCCACTGAAGAGGACGGTCCCGGCCGCCGGACAGCCGGGCAGCGGACGCCAGGTGAGAACCGGACGCCGCGGAGCCGCGGGGCCTGGGGGCGGGTCAGCACCCGCGACGCGCCCTGCCCCCTCGTCGTATCCTTGAATACTCGCGTAAAACAGCGCAAAGACGGTTCTCCGGCCGCCACTGCGCCAGAGGTGTTTTATGGTTTGCTTTGTTTCCTGGCAAACAGCCGGAGAAAGGGACGGTGACAGCAGCTTATGGAGAGGCTGAGAGCAGCGGTTTTTGAGTTCTCCCCAAACTGGGAGAGTACCTTTCAGCAGCTGGTCTCACTGGTTTTCCTTCATTTTCAGTGAAATCCCATTCTCTGGCTGGCTGGAGACACAGATGGCCTCAAATGAGAGAGATGCTATATCGTGGTATCAAAAGAAGGTATTGTCAATGTTTTTTTACGTGTAAAGACTACTTCCTGCACTAAGCTTTGACAAAGCATTTCTCGTTGGTTTCCTCCGAGCTTGATAGTGCCACGCAGCCTTACATGATAGCGCTCAACATAAATGGAAAAACTGATGGACAAGGTTATTAGAGCTTTTAAACCCAGTTCCAGGTCTTAGAGTAAGATTTTCAAGTCACCTCTCTTCTCTAGGCTGCATACACAATGTCCCAGCAATGCTTTGAAAGTTTGCCTCTGATCAAACTGCTCTTTTTTCAGACATGAAACTTGTATCTCCACGCTCACAATGGCACTGTCAAAATCTTATTGAGTTGTCCTTTACCTTTTCATTCCTCTCTAGTTTTCCTTAAGAAGTGGAAATATCTTTTAAGGTAATATTTGAAATATTTTGGTCGTTGCTTTTTAAACTACTTCCAGACCCACCTACCTTAGGATTTTCAAGGAAACAGTCCTTGGAACTATTAATTTATTTGAACTCGGAGAAGTGTAAACATTTTCCAGATATCACATTGATATTTAATAGTTTACGGCTTTTGTGAAGCTTGACCTAAATGAAAGGATTTTCTTGCGTCATTTAAATAGCCTGCTTCCTGTTTCAGATTGGAGCATACGATCAGCAGATATGGGAAAAGTCAATCGAACAGACTCAGATTAAGGTAAATTGATTTCTTTGATTCTGGCTTTGTTGATTGCATTAATGTGGAGTAGATTGTATTTACTTTAAAAAAAATTGCATTTATCCACTTAGTATGGCATAAGGCAAACATCACTACAAACAAAATGAGAAATGACAGTTGACCTTTGGCCTCAATTTGAGGGATATAGAAAGCAGTGGTTGGTGTATGATGAATTAGAAAGAAGATGGCGCACATACAGAGCTAGGAGCTACGGCTTTGTAATTCTGGCCTGTTTTACTTTGTTGACAGTACAGGCCCAGTATTGCCAGAGCATCAGAGTTTTCAAGAGAAGCTGGAAGTATAACTTTTTGTGTGTGAAATATGCAGATTTTTTTTTTTTTTTTTTAAGAGCATTCTCTTCCTCTGCCCCTCCTACCCCTTCCCTTGTAAGCCAAATAAAATCCACTTATGGCCTGAATCACTTTTTCAATTACTGGTTTAGAGTACGATCTTAAGTTTTTCAAGTTCTTAAACTCTCTTTCTACACTGCTGTTTAGAACTGAGCAGGTTCTTGGGGTTATTTCATGCTAACCAAGCAACCAAATTTTGTGTTCTGAATGCCAGTTTATTAATTTATGATAGGGGAGGGGAGGTAAATGTTCCGAAGTCAGGGTTGTGGGGTCAGCATGTATTTCCAATTAGTCATGGAAAGGTTGCTTGGTAGCTAAAAGTAATTGGATAGTCATGAGAGATGTGGAAAGGCCTAAACGCCATCCTTGTTCCTAAAAGAATGTCTCTCTCTATGGACTTTAGAACTTAAATCTACACATTCAGGGTCTCACTTTCTCGGAATGTGCTGAATAAAGGCTGCCAGATTCATATTTTTGGACCTTTCCTTTTTTAAAGATTTGCTGCAGACCTTCTATTAACATTTATTAAAAAAAATATGTGTATATGGATGTAATACAATTTAATAGTTCTCTTTATGGCCAAGTCGCTTTGATTGGACTGGGACGTGTGTCTCGCTGATAAAATATACATGTAACCAACACTTTTAGAGTGCATTCTCTCATAGGCGAATCAGCTAGAAAGTTGTTTTAACTACATGGTACTTGGCTAACTTTTCACGATTTTGTATAGTCCTTCATTTTTTATATTAATAGGAGATGGGGTTAGGATGAATAAATGCCCAACTTTCATTTTGTAACTCTCTAAATTCTGTTATTTTGTGAGCTGCTAAAAGGTATTGATAGTAAGTATGGTGTAACGGAAAGAGCACAGAACTGGGAGTTAGATCTCCTTTTGTGGTCTCCAGCCGTATGATCTTGAACATGCAACATAGTTTGAGTTTTGGTTTTCTTATCCTTAAAAGAATTTTACTTTGTGCTATAGATTTCCTTAACTACCTCCTTCCCCTACTCAATTTAAAGGTTTCCTTGACTCTTATTTCCAAGCCTTTTTATACATCCTTCCCTCTACTACAGTGTCAGAGTTACTTGTTAACACGAGCATCATCATAGGCCTCAAGGGCATGAATTGTGTTTGAATTTCACTCTTGGAACCTTTTGATTCATAATAGGAACTCTGTGTGTTACCCTGTTTAATTGAACCTCATCTATTATGTATATTTTTATTTATTGTTCTCATAAGGTAATCAGCCTAAGAACTCCTTAATGTATATACTTTTTAATTTAGAAGCAATGGAAAGAATAAAATTAAAGACTAAAAATTTACTGAGCTAATGTACCAGCATGTCCCAGGTACTCAAAATACAGTCAGCAAAGTAGACCTGGCTCTTCATGAATTTCATGGTCTAATGGTGGTCGAAGAAAAGTTCAGATATCTTTTTAAATATGTTTACGTCTTAGACAAAATTGACCAAAGTATGAGATATGTAGAAGTACTTAATGCAATTTAATAGCAGATTACACAAATATAAATATTTCAAAAACATAAATTAAAAACAATAAAAAATAAAATAGATCACAGTACAGTAAAATTAGAAATTAAATTATAAAATATTCAATATTAAATAATAAAATATAATTCAATATTATAAAAGATAAAATTCAAAATATTAACTTGGATCACAATAGTGTTATGAACTCTCCACAAACATATATTGAGCTATTCTGTTTAAGGCATTTTGCTAGGTGCTGAGCACAGGAGAAAAAGTATTTACAAACAGAAGTACGGGGCTTGTTTAAGGGAGGAACAAGTAGCCCAATCTGATTGGAGTATAAGGTATGTAGATGAGATGATAGGCTAGAAATCACTTTGGAGCTGACTTGACTATTAAGAACTTTAGATTTTGTTGTGTAGAAAATGGAAAATTTTTCATGGCTTCTGAATAGAGGAGCCACATCATTTCTGTATTTTTGAAGGATAGAAGTCAAAATTAGACATAATAAAACTTACAAAATTTTTCCAAGGTAATACTTGATGAAATTAATCACTTTAAATATCTATATTAACCAAAAAATGTCTAGCTTGACTAGGAAGAGTTAAAATGATTCACATATGAAGAGTTCACATATGAAGAATCTAGTGAAAGAAAATAAGTCAAAGTAAAGAAATGCCAAAAATAAAACTGAGACAGTCATTATGTATTCTTCATTTAACCCACTTCCCATTTAGAAAAAAAGTGCAGCTCCCTATCAGCGTTAATTTTACATAAACACACTCTTTGAGGCTGAGGCAAATCTGATTGGTTTTCAGTGTGAAAATAAAATATTAAAACTGTTCTTGGAGTTATTTCTAAACAGAACTGTCTCTGATCCTAATGTAGCAAATGTCTACATAAATTGCATTCATCAAATGAATCTTCAGCTAACGATTGCTCAAGGACAATGTTCGCATCCTGCGTAGGAATGCTACATCCTTTAGGATTTGACATTTTCAGTGACTGAGAATTGCAATATTTTGTAAATGGAAATACCACTACTAAAAACAATGCTGTAAATAGAATGATGTCACTTGTTTCCAAAGACTATCGATTTACTAGGGCATTGTGAAAATAATAAAAGTGAGCCATTTCCTGGCAGACTTTGGGGGTGAGGTTAGGACTCTATCTGCGAGTTATCTTAGAGTAAATGCTGCAGCCACAAGTGCCACCGGCAAGTATTCTCGGGGCAAATGAGAAATAGGTTAACAAATATTTGTTGAGTACCTACCTACCATATATGTCAGGCAGCAGGCTACGCACTATGTCTACATAATGACAAAAACACTTTTTCTCTTCATGAAACTTATAGTAAAGTGGGACGGAATAATAAAAGTATCCTAATAAATAATGACTTTATGTTGGAAGTGTTCTAAAACTTGAATGTGGTGATGGTCGTACAGCTCTATAAATTTACTAGAAATCTGCCTAATTGATTACTAAAACTGTACACCTAAAAATTAGTGAGTTTTATTATATATAAATTACATTTCAATATAGCTACTTTCTTAAATCCTACCAGTAGAAAAGAAATAGAAATCATAATATAGTACACAAGAAATTATATTCCAAATGAAAACTGTCTTCTAAAATTTCTTAATTGAGAAAATATGTTAAACCTAAGGTCTAACATTATTATTTGTAATGAAGCTCAACTTAGTCCCCCTCCAAAAAAGATAAGCAAAATATTCTTTTATTTTTAAAGATTTTTTTAACATTTTTCTAATGTTAGAATAACAAAAATCAATGTTTGAAAATGACATGACTCTTACCTAGAAAATTAAAAAGGCTAATCACAAGCACAGTGTATTTGTAATATTTTGTTAAGCTGGATGGTGGGTACATGACAGGTGCGACTCTTCATTAAGGATGATAGTTTAAATATGTGCATTAATCTCCATCTGATTTCTTCTGAAACACCTCTCAAATTACAATAAGAAAAATATATCATCCCACAAGTATTAAAAGAGTGAGAGAGAAGACTACAGTAAATGAGAGCTATTACTAAAAATTTAAAAGTTGCAAAGTAGATGGAAAGTGAAGAAAGCAAGAATGTGTCTATCATGGGGAATGACAGTAAGAAACAAGTGAATTTCCTTTTTAAAACCCCAGTATTTAATTTCTGAAAGACGCAGGAAGCAGATGCATCAGGTATGAGGTAAAACTGAAAATATAAAATAGGATTGTTTGAGTGTATGTATAAGGGTCAGTAGGCCTATCCCATATCCTCTTTGTTATTCTGCATGGCCGGAGAGTACTTCCCTTATGTTCTTCTGATAAGCCTGGATTGAAGCTTGCTCTCTAAGAGGCTGAACCAGAGACGTTCTGGATTCTGGAACACTAGTCAGAAATGAGAGTGGAGTGAAATACTGTATTAATGATGGAGATTAAGTAAACGTCTCGGGGCCAGGTTTGTAATCTTCAAACAGAAGACCGGAATTTCTCTTTACAGAAACTGACTAAATAGAAAAGACCTCAAGATATCGGAAGTGAAGAGGCTGGCTACCCATTGCACACTGAATTTGCATTTGGCATGTTAGTGCCCCCCTCTTAAGTGTAAATGGATAGTCAAAGGTCATCAAATATTTGAGACCTAAAGAAAAAAAAGAAAAGAAAAAAGTGATGAAGGAATCATAGGAAAACTATTTTTAAAGATATACTGAAAGAACTGAATACTGTTTTTTAGTATCGGGGTAATATTGGCCTTATAAAATGAGTCAGGAAGTATTCCTGTTCTGTTTTTTTTGGAAGAGTTTGAGAAGGATTGGTGTTAAATCTCCTTGGAATGTTTGGTAAAATCCACCATGAAGCCATCTGGTCCAGGACTTCTATTTTTTTGGGGAGATATATGATGATTGTTTCAGTTTCCTTACTGTTGATCAGTCTAGGTTTTCCAATTCTTCATGGTTCAGTCTAGAAAGGTTATGTATTTCTAAGAATTTATTCATTTCTTCTAGGCTATCCAGTTTGGTGGTGTAAAATAACTTAGTATTCTTGTGTAATCCTTTGTATTTCTTTGGTGTCCATTGTAACTGCTCCTCTGTCATTTCTGGTTTTGTTTGAAGTCTTCTCTTTTTTTCCTTAGTTCACTTGGAGGTTTGTCAATTTTATTTATCCTTTCAAAGTCCCAGCTCTTTGTTACATGAATTTTTCCTATTTTTGTTCCCTGTTTCATTTAATTCTGCTCTAATTTATCATTTCCCCTTTTCTACTCGTTTGGGGCTGCTTTAATTCTTTTCTAGTTCTTTGAGGTGAAATGTTAGATTTTTTTATTTGAGGCGATTCTTGTTTCTTGAGGTAGGACTGAAATGCTAAAACTTCCCTCTTAGTACTGCTTTTGCTGTATCCCCCACATTTTGTTAGGCCATATTGTCATTCTCAATTGTCTCTATGCATTTTTTGATCTTTTATTTCTTTGACCCAATAGTTGTTCAGTAGCATGTTGCTTAATCTACATATTTGTGGTTTTTCCAGCTTCTAATAGTTAATTTTCAGTTTCATACCGTTTTGGCATGTTGAATTCTCTCTCTTCCACCTGAGTCATTTCTAGATTTATATCTTCTAGATCACTGATTCTTTCTTCCACCTGGTCTGCTTTATTTCCTAAGCTCTATAATTCATTTATCAAGGTGTTCAACTGCAGAACTTCTGTTTGGTTCTTTTTTGTAGTTTCAGTCTCTTTGGTAAAGTACCTCTTTTGTTCATTGATCTTCTTCCTGAGCTCACTGAACTACCTTTCTGAGTTTTCTTGTATCTCACTGAGTTTTTTCCGAACTGCAGTCTTGAATTCCCTGTCATTTAAATGACAGTTTTCCATGTTTTTGAGTTTATTTTCTGGAGACTTTTCATTTTCTTTTCCTGAATTACCTTGTTAACTTTGGTTATTTATGGTACTTGATGGATTGTTTCTCTACCTGGCATTAGAGGTATTGAAATCTTTTTTAGGTACTGTTTTGCTTTTAACGATTCAGCAGGTTGATAAGTAGAGGTCTGTCTTTTTTCAGTAGATAATGCTGTAGTGTGTTTTTGTTTTCTCTCACTTGCACTACTGGGACTGCTGGAATCTTGGTGGGGTGTTGTCGCCGTGGCGGTGGAAAATGCCCCACATTCTCGAGGAGGTAGGCATCCCCTCTTTGAGTCACGTTGGCCTCAGTGCACCACCCAGTGGTGGGATGTAGCTGGCGGTGGGGCTCTGGACATGTGAGTTCCCACGGGGCTTGCCAGCATCCCAGGGGCTGTCAGCCACCCTGTCCTAGCTGAGGTGTCCCAGTTGCCTCTGCAGGGTTCTGCTACGATGGGGTGTGTGTGCTGGGTGGGGGGAAGCAGGTTCCTGCGCCTGCAGCTTTGCTTTTCCCCTGGGTGTAGTTGCAGTGTGCACTGGCTACTCAGGCTGGAATGGTGCTTCTGCCCCTCTGGTATCTCCCCGGGCTGCTGAGTGAGGGCTGTAACCTGACCCCTCTGCTGCTGCCATGTCAGCTGGAGCCTGGGCGGTCCCGGGGGGCGGGGTGAGTGGGGGGCAGGTTCATGTATTTTCCCTGGATGTGACAGCAGCTGTCAGCTCACAGCCACCACACCTTTCCACACCCTCATCACTGGGCCGAGCCGCAGTGTGTATGGGCCTCTCAGGCTGAAATGCTGCCTCGGCCCCTCCCGGCTGCCAAGTAAGGGCTGCGACCGAGCCCTCCTGCTGCTGTGTCAGCCGGGCCGCTGACAAGCGCCTGACTGCACCTGTGACTCCTAGTCTCCGTCCTTCCCCTTCCTGACTGCTGCTCACTCACGCCACCTTCGGACGTCTCAGTGTGTGGATATCTCAGTGGTGCTTGTCGAGCAGGGAACCCTTGGCTGAACTATAGTTGTCTGACTTGTAACTTGAAGGGGAGAAACCAGTAGGTCTTCTCACTCTGCCATGATGCTTACGTCACCCCCTGGATATGATTTTTTTTTTTAAGTGTTGTAGATGAAAAAAGAGACCCAGAAAATAAAAACAACCCGAATAAATTTATTGGAAAAAAATTCATTTGAAAATTGGAAGATAAGGTTGAGGCATTTCCCAGAAATATAGTACAAAGTAACAAGGAGAAAGAACATAGAAAAGTGATACATTTTATGCAGGAAGGCTTACATCCAATAAGTGTTTCAGAAAAAGGAAATAAATGTGGGAATAAATTATCAAATAAATACAAAAAAAAAAAAAATCCCCAGAACTGACTTACACACATTTCCAAATTGAAAGGATCTTTTGAGTGATCAGTACCTATAGTAAGATAATTTAGAAAAATTCAGTTCAGTCTAGCTTGTCTGTTCCTCCTGTGAGCCTCTTTTTTTTTTTTTTTTTCTACTCACACAAAACACTTCACTTCTGATCAGCAAACATGTGGAGGTTTTTCCCCACACCAAGCAATTTTCTGATGCCAATTGGGTGTTGTACAAATTTAACTCAGTTCTGGCCCTGTCCACCTGGAGATGGTTCCAGATCCCGCATGTTAAGGGCTCCGTCTCACAAGGCCTCTCCAACCCCACTTCAGATGCCAGGCGCAAGCAGTAGGTCCCCAGGCTGCCCACAACTTCTGGCCGCAAATCAGAAGTTCCCCTGGCCCTCTCCTTGAGTTTGATTAATTTGCTAGAGCAGCTCACAGAACTCAGGGGAACACGTTTACCAGTTTAAAGGATATGATACAGGCCAGAGATGAACAGCCAGGTGAAGAGACACACAGGGCAGGGACCCCACCACAGGAGCTTCTGTCCCCGTGGAGTTCAGGTGTGTCGCCCTCCCGGTATGGATGTGTTCACTATCCTGGAAGCTCTCCAAACCCCATACTGTTGGGATTTTTATGGAGGTTTTACCACATAGGCATGATCGATCATTAACTCCATTTTTAGTCCTTCCCAAGAGGATGGGAGGCAGGGCTGAAAATCTCAAGCTTTTAATCATAGCACATTCTTTCTGGTGACCAGCTCTCACCCAGGAGCCATCCAGGAGCCTACCCAGAGTCCCTTTATTAGAACAAAAGACACTCATAATCACCCAGGAAATTAAAAAGGGTTTCAGGAGCTCTTGTGTCAGGAACTGGGGAGAGATATATATATAAATAAAAATAAATTCACTCCCCTACCTGTAAAAAGATTACATCTCCCCCTGTTGTCATGTAACTTGCAGAACCTTCCTGTGTGGGAGGGAATCCTTCCCTAGGGGCTTCTGGCTTGGTGAGCTCCCCTGTCCTGAGCCAGCCTATACCTTCTCTTGTTTTTCTACTTAATGAGTAGCTAGAGTGCTAAAGTTGGGGGTCTCGAATTTTTCTATAGCTTCATCTATCTTCACACGGATCCTTCATTTGGAATTACCAAAACTTCTGTATTTTACCTCAGTGTCTTTTGAATATGAATACTTTTCCCAGTTCATGCTTCTAATCACCTGGTCTGACCAACTGGCCTGCAGACCGGATCCTGTGGAGCACAGCAGGCTCTGTTTTATTTATTGTCTGAGTCAGCTTTAGTGCAGCAGTAGCTGAGCTGAGTAGCTGCCCAGAGACTCAATAGCCCACACGCCTGAAATGCCATCTGGCCCTTTACTTGTCCACTTCTGATCTAGATTACTGGAGTAACTGTTTTCTCTGCCTCTTGTCTCCTTCACCCCTCATTATCACTGAAGCTGGTTGTTATCTTGTTTCTGTTTTAACAAAGTGATTATTTTTCTCATATTTAAAACGGTTCTCTGACTTCCTAGTATCCTTCCAATAAATTCACATTCTTAGCATGATTATTATCTTTACAGTCTGGCTTCTGCTTACCTCTCTAGTTTCTCTCCCTGCTTTTGGAGTTCTTGAACTTTCTTTGGTTTTTGTCATGCTGTCTTTTCTTTCTGTGTCTTATGTATTTTTGCTATACCCCATGCCCATATCTATAAATTCTTATACATCCTTTAGGTCTAAGATTGGATATTATCCTTTGGAAATCTTTCTTTGACTTTTAAATCTGAGTTAGGTGCCCTTTACAGTTCTGTGGCACTGTACTTGCCTTTAATTGCTGTTTTATTCATCACATGCCCTAAGTCAGGGGTGACTTCCTTCTTTGTGCCTGACTGTATAGTAGTTCGATTCTTTTAATTTCAGTAAAATAGATATGTCAGCACCCTCAGAGGTAGACGTGTCACAGGGTTTCACTTGTCTTTTATCCCGTGTTAAGTACAGAGTCCAGTAGTGCGGCAATACCAGTGTTTTTGTCCCTCTGCCAGAAAGTAGGAACTGCGCTGGTCAAGTGTTATGTTGGGGGCGTTAACTTAAAAATAGAAGGCCAATGTGAGAGGCAACAAGCATTTGATAGTTAAATTAAAAAAAAGAAGAGCAATTTGGGAAGCACTGATTCAGGCAGAGACCCAAATAGCATTCTGATTAGGGGACAGAGGCCAGGGGTGTTTATGTGAAAGGGAAGGGCACCGATGACATCAATGTGAGGACGATCAGCTAACATTGTGACACTAATGCCAAACAGTGTTTTTAACTTTCAGTCATAGCATCTGCTTTTTTGTTTTCTTTGCAAACAGTTCTTTGGGCCACAGCGCTGCTTTAGGCCCAGCCCAGAGGTTATTTTGCCTCATTTGAACATTTCACAGGTTTGAGGGGTAAGACTTGCAAGGC
>CM053517.1:34102271-34278552 GCA_028627145.1 Eidolon dupreanum | reverse complement strand
TGACTTATTTCACTTAGCATAATACCTTCTGGGTCCATCCATGTTATTACAAATGGCAATATTTCATTTTTTTATTGCTCAGTAACATTCCATTGTGTATACATGTGCACACACACAGCATCATCTTAATCCGTCAGTCAGTGGACCCTTAGTTTGCTTCCATATCATAGCTATTTTAAATAATGCTGCAGGGGTGCATATACCTTTTCGAATTAGTATTTTCATTTTCTTTGGATAAATACCCACAAGTGGAATTGCTGGGTCATGTGGTGGATCTATTTTTAGTGTTTCAAGGAATTTTGATACTGTTTTCCACAGCGGCTGCACCAATTCGCAGGACTACAGATGGTGCACAGGTGTTTCCTTTTCTCCATATCCTCACCAGTGCTTGTTGTTTATTGACTTTTTGCAAATAGACATTCTTACCTGTGTTAGGTGGTATCTCACTGGGGTTTTGATTTTCATTTCCCTGATGATTAAAGATGCTGATCATCTGTTTCATATGTCTGTCTTCTTTGGAGAAATGTCTTTTCATGTCCTCTGCCCAGTTTTTGATCAGATTTTTTTTGAGTTGTGTGTTACTTATATATTTTGGATATCAACTCCTTATCAGATATATCATTTGCAAGTATAGTCTCCCCTCCAGTAGGTTACCTTTTTGTTTTGTTGATGGTTTCCTTTACTGTGCAGAAGCTTTTTGGTTTGCTGAAGTCTCATTTGTTTATTTTTGCTTTTGTTTCCCTTGCTTGAGGGATCATATCCAAAAAAATATTACTCAGACTGATGTCAAGTAGTTTATTATCTGTGTTTTCTTCTAGAAGTTTTATGTTTTCAGGCCTTACATTTACTAATCCATTTTGAGTTTATTTTTGTATATGATGTAAAGGAATAGTCCAGTTTCATTTTTTTGTATGTATCTATTCAATTTTCCCAACACCAGTTGTTGAAGAGACTGTCATTTATCCATTGTATATTCTTGCCTCCTTTGTCATAGATTAATTGACCATGTAAGCGAGGGCTTATTTCTGGGCTCTCTATTCTGTTCCATTGTGTCTGTTTTTGTACTAATATCATGCTGTTTTGATTATTATAGCCTTGTATTTTTGATATCAGAGACTGTGATACCTCCCACTTTGTTGTTCTTTCTCAAGATTGCTTTGGCTATTTGTGGTCTTTTGTGGTTTCATTTAAATTTTAGGATTATTTGTTCCAGCTCTGAGAAGAATGTCATTGGTATTTTGATAGAGATTGCATTGAATCTATAGATTGCCCTGGTTATTGTGGCCATTTTAGTGATATTAACCCTTCCAGTCCGTGAGCACAGTATCTGCTTCCATTGTGTCCTCTTTAGTTTTTTTCCTCAGTGTCTTATAGTTTCCTGGGCACAGGTCTTTCCCCTCCTTGGTTAACTTTATTTTTAGGTATTTTATTTTTAAATTTTTTAAATTTTTCAATTGTAGTTGACATACAATATATTAGTTTTAGGTGTACAAAATAGTGATTAGACATTTATGTATTTTATGAAGTGATTCCCCCCAATAAGTTTAGTGCCCCCTGACACCATAGGTAGGTATGACAATATTACTGACTGTATTTCCTATGCTGTACTTTATATCCCCATAACTGAGTTTATAACTGTCAATTCATATATCTTAATCCCTTCCCCCTTTTCACCCACCTTCTCAACCCCCTCTCATTTAGCAACCATGTTCTTTGTATCTATGAGTTTGTTCCTGTTTTATTTACTCATTTGTTCTTCAGATTCCACGTATTAGTGAATCATGTGATATTTGTCTTTCTGTGTCTGACTTATTTCCCTTGGTAGAATACCCTCTAGATCATCTGTGTTGTCACCAGTGGTAGGATTTCTTTTTTTTTTTTTTATGGCTGAGTAATATTCTATTGTATATGTGTACCACATCTTCTTTATCTAGTTGTCTATCAATGGACACTAAAGTTGCTTTCATATCTTGGCTATTATAAATAATACTGCAGTGAACATAGACGTACATGTATCTTTTTGAATTAGTGTTTTGGAATTGTTGGGTTTTATAGTAACTCTATTATTAATTTTTTGAGGAAACACCATACTGTTTTCCATAGTGGCTGTACCAGTTAACAATCCCTCCAGAAGTGCACAAAGGTTCCCCCTTCTCCACATCCTCGCCAGCACTTGTGTGCTGATTTACTGATGAGAGCCATGCTGAGAGGTGTGAGATGGTATCACTGTGGTTTTTATTTGCATTTTCCTGTTGATTAGAGGTGTACATCTTTCCATATGTCTATTGGTCATCTGTATGTCCTCTGGAGGAGTGTCTATTCAGGTCTTCTGCCCATATTTTAATTGGATTGTTTGGGTTTTTTTGGTGTTAAGTTGTATGTGTTCCTTCAATAGTTTGGATATTAACCCCTTATTGGATGTATCATTGGCGAAAATCTTCTCCCACTCAGTAGGTTGTCTTTTAATTTTGTCGATCGTTTCCTTCATTGGGCAGAAAATTTTTAGTTTGAAGTAGTTTTTTTATATTTTCTCTTGTTTCCCTCACCCAAGGAAACATCCAAAAATTGTTAAGAATTATGTCACTGCAGCTCTATTCACAATAGCCAAGATATGGAAGCGACCTTTAAATGCCCATCAACGGACAATTGGATAAAGAAGTTATGGTTCATATATACAATGGAATATTACTCAGCCATTAAAAAAATGAAATCCTACCATTTGCATGACTTGGATGGACCTACAGTGAAATAAGCAGACAGATAAAGATAAATACCATGTAATTTCACTTATATGTGGAATCTAAGGAACAAAAAGAATAAATTAATCAAAACAGACTCATAAATATAGAGGACAATCTGGTGATGGCCAGAGGGGAGGGAGGTTGGGGGGCTGGGAGAAAGTGGTTGATAAACCTTTGGCCAGACTCATTAAAAACTGTCAATTTATTGTTGTAATTACACATGATCTTCTTTTGCCTTTTCACCTTTGTACTACTAGCTTTATAAATGATCTACTGCTTTTAAGTGCTTGCCTTTGTCAGTGAGAATTTTTTCTTCCCTCTGTTTTCTTATTCATATTTTTCATCTTCTAAAAGAAGTCCTTTTAACATTTCTTGGAATACTGTTTTAGTGGTAATGAACTTCTTTAGCTTTTTCTCGTCCGGGAAACTCTTTATCATTCCTCTGATTCTAAATGATAGCCTTGCTTGGTAGGTCTGAAGACTACATTTGATAAATAAATTGGTATGGGTCAAGGTCATCTGTTGTCTGTGCCTGGCCCAGGGCCATCTGTTAGGATCTACCAATTGATCTACAGTTGGTAGCTGGCTGTGCTGGGTTTAGAGGCACCTGGGAGAGGCTACGCTGCAAACCAAGGCTGGCTGCCACTTGTGCCAAGCTGGGGGTCACTTAACCCATTTCCTGTTTGTCTTGAGGATACTCAGCAGCAGTGTTTGGGGCTGCAGCATTTACCCCGAGATAATTCGCAGATTACAAACTTAACCTTATCCCCAAAGTTTGCTATGAACTATCTCGCTTTTGTTACTATTTTTGCATTGCTCTAGTGTAACAATAGTCTTTGGAAACAAATGGCATCATTCTATTTATAGCATTCTGTTTTTAGTAGTGATATTTCTATTTATAAAATGTAGTAATTCTCAATCTCTGAAAGTGTCAAATCTTAGAAAATGTAACATTCCTATGCATGATGTTAATATTCTTGAACAGTTGTTAGCCAAAGATTCATTTGATGAATTTGATTTATGTACATATTTCTGTTACATTAGGATTAGAGACAAATTCTGTTTAGAAATAACTCTTAAGAATCGTTTTTATATTTTCATGTTGAAAACTAGTCAGATTTGCTTCAGCTTCAAAGAGTGTGTTTATGTAAAATTAAATTAACACAGTAAGCTGACATTTTTCCTAAACAGGAAATGTGTTAACAAGAGGTATAGTTCACACCAAGGCAAGTGCTGCTTGTTTGGGGTTTGTGGACCTTTCCGAGATTTTAGTAAAGTCTGCAGAGATTTTAGGAAAGTCACAGCATGGGCATGGGCTGGGTACTTAGGTGGACTAGCCTCTGAAAGATGCTTGGCTTGTCGTGTGAATCGAGTGGGGCTAGTTCTCAGAGAATCACCAGGGTTGGGCAAGATTGTTGTTAACCAGGTTAATGGAGACTCAGATATGTGGGTGCCTGCCTGTGCTTGCAGGCTATGGACAGGAGTGGGGGTGCTTAGCAGAGGATCTGCCGGCTCTGCGGAGGGAAGCCTCAACAAAGGAACAAAATGGTGGAGAGAGCTATTCCTCCAGGTTCCTCCCTGCATGTCACTGGCTTCTTTTTAGCTGATGTACCAGTGCTGGAGTTCAGAGTGAGTGAGTCTGTCAGCAAGTAAGTTCATGCACGGGCCCTTTAAGAGGAGTGCCTGGTACTCCAGCCACCCTCTCTCTCACTCAACCACAAACTCAGCTGATTTTCACAGTCGGATCTTATGGGGACTGCTCTTCCTGGCATTGGATCCCTGGGCTGGGAGCCTGCTATGGGGCTGAGACCCCTTGCACCTTAGGGACGGTGGAGGCAGAACCTCTGAAACCAAGATATCCCTCCTGATTCTTAACCGCCTCACATGGGGTTGAGACCAGCCTGTTTCGCATCTCTGCCCCTCCTACCAGTCTCCACGTGGCTCCTTCTTTACATCCTTAGTTATAAGAGTTCTGTTCAGCTAATCTTCAGGTGATTCTCAAGAGTGGTTCTATAATTTAGCTGTAATTTTGGTGTGGTCATAGGAGACGAGCACAGTGTCTACATGCTCTGCTATCTTGACTGTTAGTCCTATTTTATTCTTTTTGATGCAGTTGTAAATGGGATTGTTTTCATAATTTCTACTTCTGTTTGTTCATTATTAGTATATAGGAATGTGATGGATTTCTGTATATTAATTTCATATTCTACTTTACTGAATGAATTTTTGTAGACTTTTTTTAGGGTTTTCTGTGTATATTATGTCACCTGCAGATAGTGATAGAGGATTATTTTAAAGAGCCTTGAATGTCTGCATAATAAATGCCTCCAGATACTGATAATTGATGATTCCATAATGTGAATGACCCCCAGAAGAACTGTCTCCTGATGTGACATTTGGTGATTCCTTCAAGCTTTCTACTTGGTTACCCTGCAGTGAAGCCCTAAACCTATAAGCTACACTCACATACCCAGAGCTTCTCATAAGTTTTTTTAATTGAAGTAAACCACATTCTGTAAACATAAATATACTCATGTATACACACATATAACAGAATTATAAGTTTATAGCTTGAGGAATTTTCACAAAAAAATATACTGTGTAACAAGCACTCAGATCAAAAAATGGAACATTAGCCGTCCCACAGAAGCTCCCTTCACATGCTCTTCCAGTCACTGCCACCAATGAAGGTAACCAGTAACCTGACTACTAGCACATAGATTTTTTTGCCTTTCTTTGAATTGTATATAAATGAGATTATACAATACATGTCCTTTTGAGTGTAATTCCTTTTATTCACAGTTAAGTTTGTGAGATTCATTCACATTGTTGCACAGTTGTAGTTTATTCAGGATAACACAATTATTCTGTTGATGGGCTATTTCCAGTTGTTGCTGGTGGATAATTTCCAGTTTGGAGCACTTATAAATAATACTTCTGTGAACATTTTGTGTACATTATTTAGTGGCATATGTACACATTTATCTTGGGTATATACTTAGGAGTAGAATATTGGGTCCATTGGGTTTTTAGCTCTGCATTGTAACATATAAATGGACAGCCAGTGATCACTAGATATTTGAAGAAATCCTCTAATATGAAAGAGAATAGAAAGAAATGAACTCAAATAATTAAAATGAAAATTTAATAGGAGAATTTGAGGAAATTTACAGAAAGCAAAAAGACAAAAAAAGGTAGAAAATAGGAGACAAAAGTTAAAAGGTTTAAAAGGGAAGAAATATAAAAATAAATTATAAGAAAACTTCTGTAAAACTGAAAGATGTGAATTTTTGTGTGGAAAGGATTCTCAGCACAACAGATGATAAAAGACTCATATCAAGGCACCTCCTTATGAAATTTCTGAACACCATGAATAGAGGAGTTGAGGAATGAAGCTATTCACGTGCAAAAGGTCAGGAATGAGATGGCATTGGAGTTTGCAGCAGCAGCATTGGAAGCTAGAAAACAATGGAACAGTATCTTAATTCCTGAGGGAAAATTATTAATTCAGAATTCTATACCTAGCGTAACTTTAAAAAATGAGGATAGAATGAATTCATTTTCAGACATGAAAAGATTAAATATATTATCTTTTTGTGACCCCTTTCTCAGGAAGCTACTGAAGGATGTGCTGCAAGAAGACATGGGGTATAGGAAGTAGGGTTTCTCCATACCACAGAGAGCGATGTATGGAATCGTCAGGGTGACAGTGAAGAGAAGTTCTGGGATTATAGCTGTGTAGCAGGCCAAAGAGCAACAAGTCCAATTGGAGCAGAAAGAGGGTTGTGGCAAGGGTGTTGACAAGATTTTTTTTTAAAATAATTTTTAATATAATTTTTTAGAGAAAAAAGACTTTGATTAACTTTGAGTATTTGAGTATTTGAAAAGTGGTAAATATTTTGACTGACCTTATAAAGTAAATGGAAGAATGTACTATAGCTTATCAAGAATGATATTTCATGATGATCATACTGTAATTACTGATCTAAAAATCAGTATGTTTCGGGGACTAGAAGTTAGGATGTGTGGGGATTAGTAGTAAAAGAGAGCTGAATTCTTATACTAATTAGGAGTCAGTAGATGATTTCTAAAAACAATAAATTTAAAAATAGCAATATAAACATTATTTAGACGTATGAAAGTAAACACCAAGAGGCACAGCTAAAAAAAAAAAGATGAAAGTTACTTGTTTTTAATGAGTAAAATTGGGAGAGAAGAGATGGGTTAAGGGATTAATATTTTTCTCTTACTGATCTTTTGGCACTTTGTAATTATTTTAAAAAGTGATTAGAGTGTATGCATGTGCTACTTGATAAAACTAAAAACTAAAACAAGTATCAATGACAAGTTCCTTTAAGAAGGAGCATTAGGATTAAATATTCCCAGTAAAAGGGAGTCAGATATAGAGAAAAAGAAACTTAAGTTTACCTTTTGTATTTAAAAGGGACTTTTTCCTTTGTTTATTTCTGTTTTTGTTTTGTTTCATTCTAGGGCTTCAAAAACAAACCAAAAAAGATGGGTCACATAAAGCCAGACTTGATTGATGTTGACTTAATAAGAGGTGGGTTCTAAATTTAGTTTGTTTCCTATGTATACTATTATTTTATAGTAGCACTAAAGATTACATTTAGATATCTTCACTATGTGATAGTGTACTTTCATTTCTGAAAGTAATGTTCTTACCTCATCTTTAGCATTTTTTCCCCCTTTGCTTTAGTACTGTGTGGCTACATAAATTACATGGTTTCCATAAGGATGAAGGAGGGGTGAACTTGGAGACTCACTGTTGTGTAATTAAGAAAAATATGTTGTATAACATTCAAGTGAGTCAGGCTTATTTTGAGCTCCTGTCTTAGCAATGGAGGCAAGAAGTTATTACATTCAACAAACATCTAAGATGATTCTTTTTAACTGAACAGGCCAGGTGATGATTTTTGCTCTCACCTGTTTTTAATAGTATTACAAGTAGGTATGCTATAGTGCATGTAAACATTTGATGTTTTGTTTTATTGTATATTTAAAGGCTCAACATTTGCCAAAGCCAAACCTGAAATTCCATGGACATCCCTGACTCGGAAGGGGCTTGTTCGAGTTGTGTTTTTCCCATTGTTCAGCAGTTGGTGGATTCAAGTTACCTCTTTAAGAATCTTTGTTTGGCTGCTACTGCTTTACCTCATGCAAGGTAATTGGAGATAGAATAAGTTATGGCAGTTTTTTTTGTTGTTGTTTTGTTTTTTTGCTGCTGCTTTTGCTATTAGATAATGCAGACCTTGCTGTTCTTACATTTACCCTTTTATTTGATGGTTTAAAGTTCAAAGAAATGAAGGGACACACACCATTTGGAGGTCATCTTAAAATTATTTATTCACAGAGAGCAAACATAATTTTTACAATCTCCCATCCTGAACTTCTTCCCACCTGCCTCACTGGTCTTCTCTTTGACATTTGAATATTGGATTACTTCCAGGGTGGATCCCAGATTCTCTACTCTTCCAGGTATTTTCATCAAGCCCCATTGCTTTAAATATAGTTGATATACTGGTGATTCTCAAATTTATATCTTCAGGCCTGATCTCTGCTGAACTTCCTACTTGTACATCTAATTGATATTTCCATGGAGATTTAGTGGGTATCTTGAACTTATATCCAAAATGGAACTCTTGATTTTTTTTTTTCAATTTTTTTTTTTTTGCGAAAGTGTGTTCCTTTTTTGGACCTCCCACATTTCATTAAGTGATACCAGCAACTGCCCAATTTTCAAGTGAAAACTAAGTCTTCCTATTCTGTTCTGCCATCAGCTCTCACGTCCCATCTGTCAGCAGGTCTGTGAGTGCGACCTCCAAAGCATGTTTTGAATCTGTCTATCTCAGTCTCTGCTGCCACCATCAGAGTCCACAGCACCAGCATCTCTGCTTAGACCACTAGAATGATGTCTGCTCTTGTCTTCTTTCTACCAACCACTCTTTTCACAGCAATTAGAAAAATCTTTTAAAACAGAAACTGTGTCATGTCATGTACCTGCTCACAACTTTTTAGTGATTTCTCATGGCCCTTAGAAAGAAAATGCAAACTCCTCCTGAGCACTCTTTTCTGCTAACTGCTTTGACATCACGTCTCACCCCTCTCCTCCATGCTCACTCTACACATAATGGCTTTTTCCGTGCCTCACACAGAACTTTTCTTTCTTTTTGAAACAATCTTAAGGCTTTTCACATGGTGATCTGTTTTCTTTTTCAAGACCTCAGTTCAGATGTAACTTTCATGGAGAGTCTGTCCCCATATATGCTTTCTAAATCGTCCTACATTCCCCAGCCACCATCCCAGGAGTCTATTTTGATTTCTGTATTAATTAATTTCTGTATTAATTGATTAAATTGCCTGATTTTTTTTTCTTTTCTCACAATGTGCAGGGACTCACTTCATTCTCTTTACCACTATATCGCCACCGCCTACCAGGAATGCTCTCTGAAAGTGCACAGTGTACACTGCTTAAACCTGTACAAAAAGACTTGAATGAGAACAGAGAGAAGTGAAGGTTGAGTTAGGGCGGAAGGGTTTAGGGTGATTTTTGTTTTCTCATGTCAGTTCTTTTTGAATTAAGTTATAGAATGTATAATATCTATAAATTTATATATTTATGAGTTTAATTTTTTAAAGTTGTGACAGTGCTGTTCAATAGAATTTCTGTGATCATGGAAATTTCTTACATGATTATGGTAAATACAGTAACTATTAGCCACTTGCGCTTGTTGAGTACTCAGAATGTTAGTGTAAATAAGGAACTGAATTTTAAATTTTATTTCCTTGTAATTAAGTCTTCACAACTATCATTTTAATGGTTGTATAATATTCCATTATATAGACACACCACTTAAAACTCATTTTAATGTCTGTATAAATCTATCATCCGAATTTACCATAAATACTTTTTTATAGCTACTTAATATTCCATTATGTAAAACTTTATAAAACCATAATATACACAACCTTTCCCATATTGTGAGCATTTAGGTTGCTTCTGTTTTTTCTCGTTATGCCATCATGAACAAAATTTTCCATATTTTATATTTCTTTAAGATTTATTCTCCAAGACAATTAACAAGCCAAAGAGTGTCAACATTTTAAGGCTTTTAGTATATACAGTGAAATTTTCAGTGACACAGTTCTTTTGGAAAGTAGTGGATGAGAGTGCCTATTTTACTATAATCTTACCAGCATTATTATAACTTAGAAATTTTTACCTAATTTGATGTATAAAAACTATCATATTGCTCATTTAATGTGCATTTCCTTGGTCATTTGTAAGAGGAAAGTTAGTTATTTTCCCATGTGTTTGTTATTGAAGAATTTGTTTCTTTCTCATTTGGATAAGTTACATGTATTAGGTTTTCATGTATGGTCTATTTCTGGGCTATGTACTCTGCCTGTCAATTGTTCTCATAGATCATTGTGCTGCCAGGAAGGGCTAATGTGCAGGGAGAGCGTATTACAGGAAATTACGTGCTTTTACTTGTGGACTTCATAAAATGATAGATTTTTGTCGAAATAATTTGTACAGTTGCTAGAACTGGTTTTAAAGATGAGCCCTAATGTTTTACATTTCGAAACCTCTTCTTTTCAGTCATAGCACTCGTGTTATATTATATGATGCCCATTGTGAATGTAAGTGAAGTGCTTGGACCCCTGTGCCTTATGTTACTAATGGGAACTGTCCACTGTCAAATTGTGTCTGCTCAGATAACAAGGCCATCTGGGAGCAACGGGAACCGGAGGAGAAGGTGAGATGGGGCAGTTGCTCTTGGTGTGTTGTTCTCTGGGAAAGGCATTGTAGACATTTACAAAGCCTTCGGTTAAAGTAATCTTTCAATTTACATATTTTTTTTTATAATTTTTTGGCCCAAAAAAATGAATACTTTGCTTTTCACTTTTCTCTTTGATGCAAAGAAACCTTGTCATGAACTTTTAATCCAGTTGGGATTTTCGTTATTTAGTACAGTTGCATAAAAGGAAATTTTTATACTATTCCTACTTTATTTTTTTAGTTGAAAATTAGTTTTTATTGATTTTATTGTCCTATATTATTATTAATTAAACTTTACAAATAATGCTTTTGCAAAAACGTTCTCCAAAATTTGGTTTTATTTAAAATTTGGTGAAAATTTTAATTTTCAAGGATTTTAGTACATTGGGTTAGTGTTACTAAAATTTTTTTACCTTTTTCAATAGTATATAATAAAAATGGATTTCTAAGTGTTCTAAACTTTAAATAAAGATTAATTTGACTTTTCTACACATTGAATTTGTCATATTTTTATTGGTTATGTGCTTTGTGTGGGTTTTGAAATTGTTAAAGGTTTCTCAGGTATAAGTGGTATTATCTTTTCTCAGAATATCTGCAAATTTTTGTTCCCCTAAGCAGTTACTAAATAAGACTTTTTTCATTTCGTGCAATGAATTTTAACATATTCTTTTTGAATATTATTTTCAAAACAAACTTTTTTTTCTTCAAAAAAGGAGATTCCTTGAAAATGCAGTGCAAATGATTTAACGTTTGCTGAGGAAATCAAAAGTTGTGTTGTGTCTTGTCGGTATTTATAGGATGTATCATAACTGTATAGGACATCAGTAATAAGAGATTAGTTGCTGCTATTTTGTGTCCTCCTGTTTAAATGTCAAATGAGTAGATTCCTGACATCTGTATTTAAAAAAAAACCAAAATGTTTCTTCTGCTAGCAGTGCTGAAGAGACTCTTAGTGATACATGTGAACATTTTCCTTCTGCTAACCTCTTTGAATAGCAGTTCTGTTTAATGGTTGAACAAAATAATAGCACAGGACCTCGGTTTGGAACCTGTTTTTGCCCTTAAGTCAGAAATATTCCTGCAAATTAATCCTGTTAAATGAATTTCACTATACTTAGTTTCAGATAGTAATCTATTAGTAGAATTTTCTGGAGGAAAATTTTGGGGGAGGAATAGAAAAGGTCTTGAATAATCTGAATTTGTTGAAACATGTTTTATAGAAAATTACGAAAACCTGTAAATGGTGATGGGAGCCGAGAAAATGGAAATAACTCCTCTGATAAAGTCAGAGTTGTGGAAACTGTGGAACCTGCACCCACTGGTGGTAGTTTTTGGGGGACTCTCTTTGGCAACAGGTGGGAAGTCTTTGGAATTTTTACTTAATTTTGTATTCACATTAGTGTTTACGCAGTGTGTAATCTGATTAGGTCCTAAGAGTACATAGTGCAAGCTTACTACCATTGTGGTATGATTTTAAAGGGCTCTAGAATGAATTGCTTACTCAAAATATTCCTAATGTCTTGTCATCTTATCAGTAAGTCCAGTAAAACCATAAAAGTTTTATTCTGTTTGATCTTTAATGATTTTTTAGACCACACAATTACAGAAATATAAGTACTCTGAAAAGGTAATAGTTTAAGCCATCTGAGCCAACATCATGAGACAAAGATAGGGTATTTGTCAGTCTGAAAGCTGCTACCTCTTTAGAAATGGGATGCAGGACGGGAGGCTAGTGTCGACGGGCTGTAGGACAGAAAGGAATGGAGATCTGAGACAGATTCTACCTCCTCCCTGATCTGGCAGGCCGTGGCAGCACTAGTGACAGCACAAGATAAGGAAATACTTATCTTGCCACATATTAATGAGTATGACTGAAAAACAAAGTTCTTTCACAGTTCCTCTTTTGAAGATGAAATGTGTTCACATATTTCCTAAAGATATGTTTACACTTCTAGTTGAAGTGTTTGCGTTTTTCACACTGAACATTGTGCTGGGCACTGGGAATCTCCATTCTCAGTAATTTTACCATCTAATTAGGAAGGTAAGAGTAGCAGGTATGATGCAGACACAGCAAAGTAAAAATATAAGTGGTTACGTGCCGACTAAAGGCCACGTGGTTCAGCAGATGGAGTGATTGTTCTGAGGTGAAGGAGTCAGCAGGAGTCATGAAGGAGCTGAGAGCTGTCTGGCTTTGAAGGACAGGAGGGGGCGGACATTCATCAAGTGGCACAGGCAGGTGATGCGAAGTCAGGGTTGGCACTGTGAGAAGGCGAGTGGAGAGGACTGTGGACCTGCTTCCTTGCAAAGCTGAAGTACAGGCTTCCTCTCAAGTGACTTGAGTCATTGGAGACTAGCATTAACTATAGTCTGTCTCTGTACCCTTAGCAAGCCAGAAGTCTGAAAAATGTGATTTCTCAATTTTCTTGAGTTTCAGAATAATACATTGTACTCTTCAGAAGAGAGTGATTTCATGAAAGATGGTACTACTTTCAGAAACTAGTCAGTAATCTTTCTTTTTTAAAAAATAGGATTAAAAGAGTAAAATTAATAAGTAACAAAGGGACTGAACTTGACCATGACTCAAGTTGTCTACATCCTATCATCAAGAAGAAACATTGTCGGTCAGAGATTAAATTATGGCAAACGACAGAGAAAGCAAAATTTTCAGATGGAGAAAAATGCCGTAGGGTAAGATTTCATTGAGTATAAATATAACAATGAACTTTTTTTATGCGTAAAATTTTCCTGTTAGACTCTGTTAGAGATACAAAATGGATGCCCTAGGTTTATATAATTTGTCTTAACAAATAAGTGAAATGTAAAGCCACAGGACATGAAAAGGAGATTGTCACTTGAAGACAGTTACCTACTCTTCTAATTTCTAAGACTAGAACTCGTTATTGCTTTTGCTACTGTTGGCAGTAGGCTGGTAGGTTTAAAACACTGGTGTAGAGGTGGCTGCGTCATTCTGGAGAGGAGTGACAGTATGGTAAAGTTTGGGAAACTATTTTCTACATTTAGGTGGAATGTTCTGCTCTGTGTCTATAACTACACTTGTACTTTGTAGTCTTGAAATCTTTTTATTTATTAGACTATGGCATTTCATAATTACAAAACAGCTAATATTTTTGAGTCATACTACAACCAGGCACTATTCTAAGCCTTTACATGTGTTAATGCATTTTATTTTGTTTTCAGCAGCTCTGTGAGCTTGGGGCTTTTATTATCATTGCTTTTCAGATGAGAAAACTGAGCCCCAGAAAGATACAGTAAATTGCCTAAGGTCACATAGCTAGTAAGCCAAGGAGCTGTGATTCAGACATAGTGACTCGAGCCTCTGCTTCTTACTGCTGCCTCATTATTTAGGCTGTTTAGTTTCAAGTTCAGTATTTTTCCTTATTGAGATCAAGCACTACGTAGGTATGTTCAGTTTTTGTTTGGGTGACTTTTACTGCTTCTTAGTTTTACATGCTTTTTTCGTTTTTGCATGTGCAGTTCACTAAGAGTATTTTGGGCTGTCCTCTGTGAAAGAATAACGTTCTCTTTGTAGGAGGCTTTTAGGCGTGTGGGTAATGGGATGTCAGATGATCTGTCAAGTGAGGAAGATGGTGACGCCCAGACACAGATGATGATACTGCGTCGGAGTGTGGAAGGGGCCTCAAGTGACAACGGTTGTGAAGTCAAGAATAGAAAATCCATACTTTCAAGGCACATAAACTCTCAGGTAAGTTTTATTTTAGTTAACAAAAGTATAGGCATTAACTCCTAAATCACTGAATAGTAACAGGGTATTTAACATGTTTTTCGATTGTTTGTTGGCTTGATTTTTGGCAGGTAAAGAAAACCACAGCCAAGTGGTGTCATATTGTGCGGGATTCAGACAGTCTGGCCGAGTCAGAATTTGAATCAGCAGCCTTCATTCAGGTAATGAATCCTTTTAAGAGATCATTATTCAAGGCTCGTTGTCAAGTATAATAACTTTACCCATTCCTTTTTGATTGGTTGTCCCAAGGTACTGTGTATATTTGCTGGTCCCTCTCCTGCCTCCAGCTCTCTGTCCACCTGTTGGCAGCTTCTATATGACTACTCGCCCCCAGAATGAGCACGGACTCTTTTCTCTTTAACTCTTATTTTAAAAGTGTCATAGGTGATGATCAGAAACAGGTTACTCAATTCTCACACGATGAGTTTACTTAATATTCACTTGGAATATGGAGTTCATTCTTAAGCATCATTCCCACATTAGGTGGTGAGGACAGATTTTGGGGAAAGGATCCCTGAGACATGGGAGCAGTAGTCCCAACAGGAAGGCTAATGGGTGTATTGTACATTTGGAATATTATAATGCCGAGGCGAGCAGCATAGATGGTGGTGTGGTTTTGGTTTTGATTGACAAGGCAGGCAGGGTCATGGAAAAACTTTCATATTTATGTTTGTACTGAAGGAGAGCTGCACAGTCCATCCTGTTCTCTGCCTGATTATCCTTTCCATGTGCGACTGGGCCCCTGGGCATGGCTAGATCTATAGTCGCAGTCTCAGTGTTTAGACGAGGGTAAACTGTGGGTGTCAGAAGGCTCTGCCGTGCCTGCATCCAGAGTAGTAGGCCCTCTGGTTGTGCTTGCAGGAACCACTCCATTCCAGGACGCCTTGGTCGAACAACCCCCTGACTTACCAGTAACTTCTTACAGGGAGTTCTTTTTAAAGCCCTGTTTGTTAGAGAGCCCTCAGAGTTTAACATTGAAATATTAAAATGTATTATTATGTGAAGCCTTGTGAGCAAATGAATACCTGGTGATCAGCTTACAAAAGCTTGCCAGCCATCGCCATAGATAACTTGTTTTAATTTTATTTCAGATGTAGTAGTTTTTTAAAAAAATAAACACACTTTTTTTTGTTTTCCTTTAAAGGGCTCTAGATCTGGCATTAATGGTGGCTCTCGAAGCCTCAGCATGTCCAGAAGAGACTCAGAAAGCACCCGCCATGACTCGGAGACTGAGGATATGTTATGGGATGATCTGCTGCATGGCCCAGAGTGCAGGTCGTCTGTCACCAGTGACAGTGAGGGGGGCCATGTGAATACCCTTCACGCGGGGACCAAACGTGACCCCAAAGAGGATGTTTTTCAGCAGGTATGTAAAGGTGATGGTAACAGTTGCTAATATTGTGTACTTACCATGTGCCAGACACCGTATTATCTCATTTAACTTTATAATAACCCTTAAGGTAGATGCTATTATTATCCCTAATTTAGAGATGAGAAAATTGAGCATAGCTTGTAAGTGATGATGTTGGGATTAGAACTCAGGGGGAAGTACTCTAAAGTTACCCTAACCTAATTTTTTCTTCATAATACTTTCTCTCATTATTTCCCTTAGAATGATCCTTAATGTTCATTTTATAAGATCAAGGTTGTTTAAATGACATAGCAACCTCATATTACATTTTCATAGACATCACAATATTATATATGAGTTACTAGGAAATAGCTTTGCTTGCTTCTATAATAATGTATAAATTAAGTGATGCTTTTAATTTTAGGTTGTATATTAATATCACAAAATCAGATAGCCTGGAATTGGCTACCTTAGGAGGTATTTTAACCTTCCACCTGAGGTAGATATTTGTTTACCATCCATCACATCATAATAATAGTTTCTGCTTAGGAATATTGTGACATATCTAATGAGGATAATATAAAGTGCTTAGCACAATGCCTGGCAAAGAGTAAGCACTTAATAAATGTTAGCATTGCTATTAATATCCCCATGAGATGATCAATCAGGCCTCTACTTAAATACCTCTGGAGCCGGGGTAATTATTTCATGAGACAGCTTGTTCCACTATTGGATAGATTAAATGATTAAGGAACAGTTCTCATACCAGCCTTTCAGATGTTTATTGACAGTGGTCATGATTCCTCTTAGTGTTTTGTTGTTTAGGCGAAATATCTCCACAGTGACTTACAAATAGATGATTGATTTGCATTTGCTTAATTATTGAATTTTCTTGATTCCAAGATACCATTGATTTAGGTTACACATTTTTTATGAAAAAAATCCTGCTCCGTTAATGTATAGAATTTAAAAAACCAGAAACAACATACTTTTTCTCCTTAAAGTTTTAAGTTTCTCTCTCTAATTTTTCTATCAAAGTTTGAATATAAATATTCATTACATTCGATCTAAAGATTCATCTAAATCACATAAACCCTCAGTAGTTACGGGTAGCATCGTAATGATCTTGACCTCCTTTGCACTGTTGGGATTTGCACTGTTGGGATAAGGCATATGTAAGAGTAATTAGGTAAGATAAACTCACTGTGTCAGTTGGAATTCGTCATTTCCCAGTCCTCTCATCTAGCCTGTCCTCTGTTTCTGAATGCCACCACTAACCACCCAAGGCAGAAAACTTGGGATCATCAGTGACCTCACCCTCTTCACCATGTTCCTAACTGGTCGTCACTTTCTCTTGCTTCTGCCATAATAATGTCCACATCTGCCCTCAGGCATCTCCCCGCTCCCCCCAGCTCAACGCACACCATCAGCAGCCCGCGACTGGGTCCTCGCAGCAGCTCCTCTGAGCTCGCTCCCCTTCGTATCATTTTCCACGCTGCGGCCAGAACGATGTTTCTGAAATACAAATCTGATGCCATTCCCCTTACAGTCCTTTAATTGCTTTTCTTCTCCTTCTGGATTATTTAATTCCATTCTTTTATTTTTCTGATACAGTCTCATCTCTCTATTCCTCAAATGGTATACTTTAACTCAGCTAAACTTCTGGTTTCTGAAATGTACCATTTTCATGTGCTTCTGGGTCTTTACATGTACTGATTTCTTTGCTTGGAATGCACTTTTCTCCAGTCACCATTCGTTCGGCTTATGCCTTTTTATTTTTCAGGTCTTGACTTGAGTGGTACTTCCCTAGGAAGCCTTTCCTGTGTACCCCTAAAGTAGCACTGCTTCCTTCCCTTGTCACGTGGTGTAGTGACTTCATTTAGTCAGGTCTATGTAAGTCTAAGATTCTCGATGTCAGGGCCTCATTCATTTTGCCCCCCGTTGTGCCCATAGTGCATGCTACACAGTAGGTGCTTAGTAAATATGTTTTTAACCAAATCAGCAAGCGCTCATCAGCATTATGCTAAGCACTGTGTTAATTTCAGAAAAGGGCAAAATGAGCAGCTTGTGGTGATCCGAGGGGACCACGTGGGTAAAATGGCACTTGAGCTGGTACTTGAAGAAAAAGATGTGATCTGGCAGAGGAATTGAGGCTGTTTTCATTGTGACCTTCTCTTGAACTTTCTATGCTTTGCTGTGTCCTGATTAGACCAAGCTTAACTCCTCAGTTACCATGTGATATCTAAGGCCTGTTGACACCCCTCATACCTAACTACTAGCCACAGCATAGTTGTGTTGCTGTAGAAATACTCTCCTCCTTAGTATCCCTTGAATACACCAAGCTTGTCCTCGCTTCCACACATTTAGAGAGGAAAGCAACCATGAAGATCACGGAATTCTACCTTCCGTATTGTAGGAGACACTTAGCCACTCTCCAGGTAAGAAAATGGCTCTGTTAAGTAAAAAGGGCCAGCAGTCAGCATCAGAGAGGTGGTAATTGGAATGACGAGCTTTTTAAGGGGAGAAGATAGAATGATGAGGCCGACCACTGGTGGAGGTAGCCTGGGAGCTGGACAAAGGGGAAGAAATCTAATGAAGAATGAAGGACTGGATAGAAATCATTTTATATTTTTCTCCTCAGAATCATTTATTCTGGCTTCAGAACTCAAGTCCTGCCTCTGATCGAGTTAGTGCAATAATCTGGGAAGGAAATGAGTGCAAAAAGATGGATATGTCTGTGTTGGAAATAAGTGGCATCATTATGAGCAGGGTAAGATTTAATTAGTTTTCAGATTATTCAAAACGTCTATTTAGTGATCTGCACCTATTTCATAGAATTTTAGTGCTCAGAACATTGATTCTTCTTTTGAAACACAAAATATCTGTGTTTTTAATTCTGTAGTCAGAATCTTTACTTGGTAGTAACTTTTTAGATTTGCTACAGAGGTGCCTGTTAGCACAATTGTTCACATACTCTTCAAATATTTCTTATCTCATGTAAGCCCAATTTTTTATAAGTTCTAAGTCATAAATATGTACATCATTTTTATTTGTACTTTTTTGGTTTAAAACAGATTTAGTTTTTAATAATCCAATAGTACTTGATAAGTACTGCTTCGTAATTTTACTCAGCTGTGCATTAATGATGGCCATTTTGAATTAATTCCTAGGTGAATGCGTATCAGCAAGGAGTAGGTTATCAGATGCTAGGAAATGTCATCACTATCGGATTAGCATTTTTTCCTTTTTTATATCGACTTTTCCGTGAGAAGAACCTTGACCAGCTGAAGTCCATTTCAGCTGAGGAGATCCTGACTCTCTTTTGCGGGGCACCACCTGTTATACCTGTTATTATTTTGTCCATGATTAATTTTTTTGAACGATTGTGTCTTACATGGATTTTTTTTTTCATGATGTGTGTGGCAGAGAGAACATATAAACAGGTTGGTTGAAAATTTAGTAAACTTTCTTCTGCTTTCGTATGTGATCTTCCATTGAGTTGTCTTTGTTCTCATGATTTCTTCTTTCTCCACAAGTTAATGTGGGCAATGAAGGATGGATAAGTAGGCTTTTGGTGTTTGTGGGTTTAACACTTGTGATGTTGCTTATTCACAGATGATTTACAATCTGAAATTTCGCTGAGCCCAGATGTAGGAGCCAGTGGCTTAGCCGGTGAGCGAGCCCAGAGCCTAGCTGGCTGCTTGGCACCTGCGCTTCAGGGCGCCTTGGCTGTTTTTATCCGTAGTGTGTGTGATAACTCTCAAAGCGAAAATGCTTCTGGGGAAGAGGTCCAAATGAGAATTAAAATTATTGAAATTCCATAAGAATTAGGGGTTGAGAACTTAATATAGTGGTCATACATGTAAAAAGCATGATTTTGAATGGAAATGTTATATGGGAGTAAGCAGGACTTCTGTCTAAACATTTGTTTGTGAAGTTGGGCATTCACAAAGGTCTCCAAAGAATATTTGTTGAAAATGTCAAGAGCATGAGGAAGTATATTACTGCATCATGTGCTTTGGAAATAGGGCAGTGAGCTACTAACAGAGCTTTTCACTGCCTGTCTTAGTGGTCACTGATTATAACCTCATCCTTTCAACATTTTTTATATGCTGGGAATGTTGTTTACAATTATAGAAATATACAGAGACACATATGTACATTTCACTGTAATTTTTTTTAACCTCCTCTAGAGATTTTTATTTGCAAAACTCTTCAGCCATATTACTTCTGCCAGGAAAGCTAGGAAATATGAAATACCTCACTTCAGACTTAAAAAGGTGGAGAACATTAAGATATGGTTATCGCTGCGTTCCTTTCTAAAGGTGAGTTTTGTTTAATTAACACTATATGCAAGAATATGCAGAAAGTATGCTCATTGAAATTTCTGGCAGCGGATGCTCCCTAGGAAGTGTAGTCTTGTACACTGGACAGATTGTCAGTGGCAGACAGACTGGCTGGACATCAAGTCGGATGTAATACATCTGCAAAGCTGGTAGAGGGTAATAAATAAGAGCTTAGAAAGGGAAAAGAAAATTTATATTCATAGGGCAGAGTGGTAAATTCAGTATTGCATCTTTTTTTATTTTTTTTGGTAACTATTCCAGCTATAAATATGTCAGTGAATCAGTCATGCCCTTAATTTGGAACAGCATGGATTTCAATGCTTAAGTAAAGTTGAAGATGTCCAAAATATATTAGTCCTATGTCATAAACTTCTTATAAACATTTATTTTCACTTTAATGTAGTAAAACTCAGTGTTCAGGAGGAGAGGGCTGTTGCTGGCTCTAACGGTGGCCTAACTCATGAACCTGTGTGTCTCACCCCACAGAGACGGGGTCCGCAGCGTTCAGTCGATGTGGTCGTATCTTCGGTCTTCTTACTGACACTTTCGATTGCTTTCATTTGTTGTGCCCAGGTAAAAGTTCCACACTTGTTTTAGACCACATCACTGTGCTTAAGTATATATATTTTTAATGTGTCTAAATTTCTTTAGCTATTTTGAATGCTTGTTAATTTTCCTACCTTTTGAAATGGGTAATTTTGAAGTCCTTCAAGACCCTGGTGTCACTCAAATTTAATTTCACTTGGTGAGTTTTGACTGATAATAAGGTTCTCATACCAAAAATGGTATGATGGTGGCAAAGTTGTGATTTTCTAACTCTGTCGTTCCTTCTACATTTGTTAGTTGTCACTCTAAGGTAGACTCTTCCTTTTTTCCTCACTCATTTATTTATTCCACTAAGGACCCATGTATTCTTATTTTTATTGAGTGGGTTATAATCTATTACTATATTTGTTTTGATGTTAAATTAACCGAGATTTGGACTATGGGAACCTCTTGAAGCCCCTTCCTGTGTCCTTTTGACAGGTCCCTGAATCTATTGTTTTTTTGGGGTTTTTTTGGCACTTCTGTGCTTTCTCCATGATGAGTTATGGGATTACCTTGTACTTTACCATTTGAGTTTAAACTTAATTCTGTGCTCAGAGAACATACTCTGAATGTTTTCAGTCCTTCGAATATGTAGAGACATGCTTTATTATCCAGTTGTATTAAATTTTTCAGCAGTACTTTGAAAGAACTTATATCCTGTTTTGGGGAGCCATGTTCTACATATAAAAAACTAGTCTAAGTTTATTAGTTATGTTGTTGAAATCTGTATCTTTTTTTTTTTTGGTTTGCTTAATCTCTCTGCCATTGATAGAGATGTGTTCAAGTCTCCCATGATAGTGGATTTATATTTCCCTCCTTTTATTTTTGTCCATTTTTGCTGTACATATTTTGAAACTGTGTGCATACAGGTTTAGAAGTGTTATCCATCTTGGTGGATTAACTTTTATGTCCTTTATAGTTACTTTTTTTCTCAATCCAGGATCCAATTCAGGATCATGTATTACATTTAGTTGTCATGTCTCTTTAGTCTCCTTTCATCCAGAGTAGTGTCAGATTTTATATTTCATGAATCTTATGAAATGTCTGTGTTTCTAATATTTCTTAACATCTAGACTGTTTGATATTAATTTAACTACACTAGCCGTCTTTTCCCAGTTTTTGCATATCCTATCTTTTTCTACCCTACTTCATTTATTTTGACTTCACATTTTAGTTGTCTCTCTTGTGATCAGCATATTCTCTTTTCAATTGCCTATTTCTTAATTCAGTCTCAGTCTTAAGTGTTTTTGGAGTATCTGGCCCATTTAACCTTAATGTAATTATTATAACTACAAATACTGTTTGGTTCCTATTTGGTCTACATGTTAATTTTCCTTTCTCTGTCCTTTCTTGCCATCTTTTATTCATTAAATATTCTTTAATGTTCTATTTAATTCTCTCTGTTAACTTGTTATATGCTGTTTCACTGCTAGCAACCCCAGAGATTACAATATAGCATCCTGAGCTTGTTATAGTCTAATAAAATTATTAATTTACCACTTCCTCAGAAATGCTAAGACCTTAGAACACTTTATCTCATTTACCCATTCACTTTTTGTGTTATTAATGTCCTTCATTTAAATTTTACAAAAATTTTAAACCCCCAAGATATAATTATTATTGGTTTTTGTAGTCAATATTCACTTATATTTACCTACATTTCCTTTCACTGCCTTTTATTCTTGCATTTCTGTTTTTCTCTGGATTATTCACCTCCTGTTTGAAGAATCTGCTGATGATGGCTTCTCTTCATTTTTGTTTCAGATGTCTTTTATCACTTTCATGTTTGAAGGATATCATCACTGGGTATAGATCTCTAAGTTGCCATTTACTTTTGGCACTTGTGGGATTCTGTTGCCTTATAATTTCTATATTTTATCTTGAGAAATCAGCTGTTATTCTTATGGCTGCTCTTTTAAAAGTAATGTCCTTTTTCTCTGGCTGGTTTTAAGAATTCTTCTTTATATTTGGTTTTACGACAGTTTGGCTGTTGTTTGTGTATAAGTTATCTATTACTGCACAAAAAATTGTATCAGCTGCTGAAGAAGTGGGCCTTGGTTGCCACCAGTTGTTACTTTTTCTCCCCTAGTTATAACTAATTGGCAGGAGTGAACACCTGACTTAGACTAAGCAAAACATATTTCCTCTTTTGGAAATTAGAACTGAAAACCTGAGTTATCAGTGGTGGACTTTGGAGGAGAAAGGTCAGTGGGCATCAGTGGGACCAGCAGGATGCTATGACAGACCACGGCTGGAACAAATCAAAATCAGGGGAGAATAGTAAATAAGAGTCTTGCAAGGCAGTGGATTAGCTAAGGGGAATGGAGATGGGGGCACAAATGGACCTGGGAAAGAGAGATGAGTGGGTACACTGGTGGTTAAAGAAGCTGGAAATGCGTTTGTCTTATTTTGTTAGATTTTCCTTATTTGTTACTTCTAAACCCATGCTCTTTCATGCAAAGGAGAAAATCTAGTAAATGTAGAGAAATACATAATGACTAATTAAATAGATGATATCTTATGAGTTAAAACTTCTGCTTTGAGTATTAAAATAGTGATATCTTGTAAATTTTTAAATTGCTAGTGTAAAGGAGTAATTATAAATTTTAAGACAAGTGAAAAACTTCACTTTTCTTTTTGGTCCTTTCTATAGGTTCTCCAAGGACATAAAACTTTTCTGAATGATGCTTATAATTGGGAGTTTTTGATCTGGGAAACAGCTTTACTACTTTTCTTACTGCGCCTGGCCTCGCTGGGGTCTGAAACCAATAAGAAATACAGCAATGTTTCAATATTACTTACTGAACAGGTATTTATTGGTCCCTGTCAGTTTGGTCCAGTGGTTAGAGATGGTATAATACAATATGTGCAGAAAGTTCAGGGTTGAATCCAGATTCTATCACTTTCTAGCCATATGACCTTACAGGTCACTTTGCCACTATATAATCATTTCCTCCCTACAAAATGAGGATAGTATCTTCCCTACCTGCTCCCAGGACTGTAAGAATAAAGATTGAATGGACTGAAAATATGTCGTATACTATAAAGGTTTTTTATTGGTGAGAAGAGAGCATACTTTTAATCTCATATTCTACACCAAGTATTAGAGCTCTAGAATTCTTGTCATTTAAGTATGTTGAATAAGCTTCTTGGATTTCTCCTGTATCAGCCATAAAACACATTCAGTATTTGGAAAGTAGTTAACCTTTACTATGTGAATAGCTATTAAGATTGAGAAATGTTTCTTATAAATACAGAGTAGTATAAAGTTAAAATTTCATGTTTGTCCATAAGTATTAAATAAAAACATTTGGTATCATTAGTTCTTTATTTTGCCTTAGAATTATACTGGAGAATTCTTCCTATAAGGGAAAAAGAAAAAGGAATTAAGTTAAAAACAGCTATCTTCTTTCATTCCAAAAATGTTTAATAAGGATGTTAGATTATTTGGGGGATACCAAGATGAATAATATATTATTTTTGAACTCAAGGAGTTTATAGTCTGTTATGTTATAATTAATGTTAAATTTTTCATTGTTTTGATATTTAAATTGCTTCATCACTTTTTTCTTCACTCAATAGCTGTGTGTGTGTGTGTGTGTGTGTGTGTGTGTGTGTGTGTGTGCGCGCGCGCCAAACTTAACTGATTTTGGATGGGGGCTGGGGTACATGACATAGGCACTCTGTAGAAATAGCTGCTGGAGTTTCAAAATTTGTTTTACTTGAAAACATGATTTTCAACATCTGCCAGATTTAATAAGTATAAATCTTTTTCTATGACATTTACCTTAATCTCTATTCCTTCCCTTAGATAAACTTATATCTTAAGATGGAAAAAAAACCAAATAAGAAAGAACAGCTTACTCTAGTAAACAATGTATTAAAACTGTCCACCAAATTGTTGAAAGTAAGTAGTATCCCGTGATACCTGTTTATTGCCATTTAAATTAAGTCAGCGCTTTACTTCTTGGGGAAGGCTGTGTAGAGTCAAAATGCCAATTTCATAGTTTTGGGTTAATGACTGTATAAGAAAAAAATTCCTGGTCTTGTTACCCAGATTCTGTTGCTTGCTCATGTCTGTCACATTTCTTTAATTATATTTAAAATAAAAATCACAAATAACATACTGCTCGAATTCACATTAAAAAACTTAGCTAATGGAAAAGTAGGTGAGCTTCACTACAGGTTTTTGAAGGTAGCTACTGAACATTAAGGAAAGACGGCCTTAAACATTCATCTTCACCCAAGACTTAAAAAACAGCCCAGAATCACTGATAGCTATTGAGAAACCATGTATCTCATCTCGGTTCTTTCACGTTTTTGTAGGAGCTGGACACACCATTTCGACTGTATGGGCTAACAATGAACCCCTTAATCTACAATATCACACGAGTAGTTATCCTTTCTGCTGTCTCAGGTGTTATAAGTGATCTTCTAGGATTTAATATACGAGTAAGTATATGACTACCACTCTGGAGCATCTGCCTTAGTCTTAAAAATTACTATATATAATAATCTTTATTTTTCACTCTGTGTGGATGTGAGAGAGAAACAGATGAAGAGAGAGAGAGAGAGAGAGACAGATAGAGGGGCAGAGTGGCATGGAAATAACTCTTGAAGTAAAGAAATAGATGTTTTGGTGGTCCACAGGCTTCTCGGGTTAGATTTTCTCATTTTACACAAGTACAATAGACTGTGGTCTTGAATGGAACAAAAAAATCAAGTTTGAATCTCCTGTCAAGTTAATAGCATGGATTGGGTAAGGATCTCCCTATGATCTTGGGAAACTTACAGAGGCAGAATGAATGAAAACCAAAACTCATGAACTGCAGTATATCAGTTTTGATCCTGGAAATTTTTAATGTTTTTTTTCTCCATGGTGTTCTGTGGTTGCTATTGTCAGAGTTGATATTTTTCTTCTTATGTAAAGGGTTCTTGGCTCATAGTCATGTATGTGTACCTATAAACCCCACCTGTTTGTCGTAAAACTCACTAATTTTGGTGATTTTTCTTTCTTAGCTGTGGAAAATTAAATCCTGAGCTGAGTCATGGGCGTGGACTTGCTCCCCTTGCTGGCATCAGTACTTACCCATGAAGGAACGTGATGTCTGAAGGAACTGCGAGATACCCGCCTGCTTGTCCAAACACACTGGTGCCCTCGCTCTGCCTAACCTAATGAATCACGGTGTTCTCAGAGGAACCAGCCTTTTCCAACTGGGCAAGCCTGCTAAAAACCTGTATTTTTCATAGTTTTCAAACAATGTGAATAGTCGGGAGACTAAAGACTATGTGTTATGGTAACACAAGGACAACTTTCTAAGTTAGGGAATTAATTCTGGACATTTCAGCGCTGTGACAGTTACATTTACTGGAAATAGTCTTTTGGGTAACTATGGTAGATGCCCAAAGCATGAAGCAAATATGCTTTATTGGAAATATGCAAATCAGTACTTTTGTATTACAGTCTATAGAATCGGAGATTCCATACCTCTAGGAAACAGAGCTCTAATTTAAACTATTTTAGGTTGAACCCAAATAAAATAACTTTATTGGAGAATTTCAGTTTCTAGGCTTTTTTTATTGAAGGAAAAAAAATATTTTAAACTGAGTTTATGTGAAACTATGGAGAAATTTTTAATTACTTTGCAACTTTGAGGTTAACCTAGTAGCTGTGTAGTTGTTGGTGGAAGAGTTATGCATGTAATGTGCCGTGTAATTCAGTGTGAGAGATTTAAGTAACTGTGCACTCCTCCAGGCCCATTGTCCAGCATGGTTTCCATAGAAACCATCTGAGCTGTGTTCCCTGTTACAGTACTAAGTGAAGAATTAATAGTTCCTCTGTTGTGAAATTTAATGTGTCTAACCGTTAGTATAATTTCAGGTCCTCAGTGTCTGTGCTCGCGGAACTATGCCTTTGATGATTTAGATTCACTTATCAGCATCCTTTGTTACAGACACAGGCATGTGCATATGTTTATGAAAACTATAGTAGTGTACTTGTAATTCTTACTCATTGTTACCTGTTTTGAAGAACCTGTTGAGACGAATTGAAAGCCCGAACACTTTAATGGTAAGATTTTGTGAACTTTATATACATTAGAAATTTAGCTATTATATGTAAAGTCTGTACAGGCAGACCTCATTTTACTTCGCTTTATTGTGCTTCACACATGTTGCATTTTTTTGTTTACCAATTGAAGGCAAAACCCTCTGCTAGCAAAGTGATTATGACTTGCTTTATTGCAGTGGTCTGGAACTGAACCCACATTATCTCTGAGGTATACCTGTATTCATGCAAAATCATTGTATTGGTTACTCATATCCTAATACGCAGGACGATTTTGAGGGTTTAAAGATAAATGTCTCAAGAGACCAGGGATTGAGGATGGACATTTCTGTGTTTATATTCTTGGTTCTGACTCTCACTAGATTATAATCTGGGGCAATTTATTTAACCTCTCTGTATCTCAATTTCCTTACCTGTTGAATGGGTATAACTACCTAACAAGTTTGTTAAGATTAAATGAGGTTATCTTGTAAGATACTTAGCACAGGATAAAGTACTCAGCGCTTAGTACTTAGCACAATAAACATTTGTTATTGCTATTTAGAATTCTTTAAAAATCTTTCAGTCATAGACTCAACTGTGAAGACAGAAACATAGGAAGCAAAGTTGTTGAACTAGAAGTGGATTAGCAAAAATACGCAGCCATTCTGAATGCTGCAATTTTTTTTTAAAGTAAAATTCCATTATAGTGATTTACCTTTAGAAGGAACTGTTCTTGCAAAGGCACTTCAGTATCTTGGGAAGTGGCTCAGAAAAATCATGCTTTTACCATTTTCCACAAGGAACAATATATATTGTCTCAAATCAAGCTCAGTGTAGATTTCAGACAAAGACCAATGCCTTTTTTTTCTCCTACAAAAAATGCTGTTCTATTTTTAATTTGCTGTTTTTACACTGTGAGTTCTCTAGTTTAAAGCAGTATTTGGCATAGTTTACTCTTGTGGGTTGTTTTAATGATGATTTTGATGTATAATTGGTTTAAATTATTTTTCAAGTGGGTAAAATTATATGTAAGTATAGTTGCTCATGTCAGCAACTTGGGAATCATTCTTGTCTCCTTACTACTCATATCTCACATCTACTCACCAAGTCTTTGAATAATTATTCTCTAGATATTTTCCTAATCCACTCTTCTGTACCCCATTTCTACCACCCTAGCCTAAGTCAACTTCCTCTGTTTATTTGAACAGGTTTCTGCTCTCCTGCTCTTACATATGCATGGCACCCCTGTCCCTTAAGCCCATTCCGTTCTCAGAAAGCTAATGAATCTTTTCTGAAAAGCAAGTCTCATAATTTAGAATCCATTAATGGCTCACTATTACTTTCACAATAAAAATCAATCTTTTTAGCAAGGTGTACAGGCCCACCCTGTTGAGAAAGATTTTTGAATCTTTACATTTGAAACACATTTTTGCTGGGTATAAAATTCTAGTTTTAAAGATGATGTTGCTCTCCTGCCTCCTGGATTGCATTGTTTCTGACAGGAAGTCTGCCATCATTCTTTTAAAAAAAATAATTGGCTGCTTTTAAGGTTTTTATCATTGAATTTGTACAGTTTACAATGTATACTGGTAATGTTTTCATTTTCGTGTGTGTGCTTGGGGTTTGTTGCACTTATTGGATCTGTGGGTTTATAGTTTCATCAGATTTGGAAAAATTTTGCCTATTTTTTAAGTTTCTATACCCCACTCTCATCTACCTCCTGGCACCCCAATTTACATGTATGCTTGGCTGCTTGAAGTTGTCCCACAGCTTATTCAAGTACTATACATTTTCCCATTCTTCTTTCTTTGTCTTTAGTTTTGGATAGTTTCTATTCTGTGCCTTCAAGTTCACTAACCTATTCTTCTGCACTAATTTTCTGTTAATTCTACCCAATGTATTGTCATTTATAGAAGTTCAATTTTTTTTATATCTTTCATAAGTTTCTCCTTAACATGCTATTTCTTTTCTTTACCTTATTTAACATAATAAATATATTTGTAATAGAGATAGTAAATAAGAACATTATGTAGCTATCATTTGTTATTTTGTGTATGTTCCATTAAAACTTTAAAAAAGTGGGCACATTTAGCTTTAGCCCATGGGCTATAGTTTGCTGATTCAACAGCCCTTTTCCCTCTGATTACTGCTTATCTTTATTCACCTGTGCACATTCAGTCCTTCCCCCCACCTCTTTTTTTTGGTTTGATTGTCACAAATTATCTCTTTTGATATTGTGCATTCATTACCAAATTGTAGTAGTTATAGTTATTTTTTAATGCCCCCTTTAACCTTTGTTATAATTGTTTAGTATCCTATTCTGAAGTGTATTTGCAGTTTCCTGTATCTGTCTGTCAGTCCAGGGATCCCCAATCCCTGGTTCATGGACCAGAGTTTAGGAACTGGGCCACACAGCAGGAGGTGTGTGGTGGATGGGCGGGCAAGCAGGTGAGCAAATCTTCATCTGTATTTGCAGCTACTCCCCAGTGCTAGCATCACCGCTTCAGCTCCACCTCAGATCATCAGGCATTAGATTCTTATAGGCACACTGGTCCCTGGTGCCAAAAAGGTTGGAGACCACTTTTAAGTCATCTTACTCAAAGTTTTGTTTACTTTTGTTTTTTTTCCATTAGAAGAGCTTCCAACGTTTCTTGGAATGCAGGTCTTGTCAGTTCTCTCAGCTTTTGTCTGCCTGGGAACACCTTTATTTATCCTTCATATCTAAAGGTCAGTCTTGATGGATGTATTATCCTTGGCTGATAGTTCCTCTCTTTCAACATTTTATTTCATTCTACTCTCTCCTAGCTTCTATTGTTTCTACTGAAAAATCTAATGCTAATCTAATGTGGTTTCCTTTTTCAGTAAGTCTTTTTTTCCCGGCTGCCTTGAGAAATCTTCGTCATTAATTTTTGACAGTTTTACTATAATGTGTCTTGGAAAAGGTCTTTTTGAGTTGATAAAGTTAGATGTTCTGTTAGCTTACTCCAAATTTCTTTCCATAGTCTTGGCCAGTTTTCATCAGTTATTTCGTTGAGTAGGCTCTTTGTTCCCTTCTACTTCTCTTCTCCTTTTGGTGTACCCATTATCTTTATGTTGCTCTTTCTGATGGAGTCAGATAGTTCCCATAGAGTTCTTTACTTTTTAAAACTCTCAGTTCTCTCTTCTTCCTTCTGGGCCATTTCTAGGTTTCTGTCTTTGAGCTCGCTAAATCTGCTATCTGGTCTACTCAGTTTTCAGTGTTCTCTAGTACATTTCTCATCTCATTGAGTTCTTCAGCTCCAGAATTTTTTTTTTTATAGTTTCAATCTCTTCAGTAAAATACTCCATTTGTTCCTTAATTTTCTTTGTGAGCTCATTGATCTGCCTTTTTGAGTTCTTTTGTGTCTTACTGAGCTTCTTCACAACTGCAGTCTTAAATTCTTTGTCATTTAAGCCACAGTTTTCCGTGACAAGGAGTTTGGTTTCTGCACTTTTCATTTTCTGTTTGCGCTCCCATGGTACCTTGATTTATGGTATTTTATGGATTGCTTCTCTGTCTGCGCACTTAAGGTAGTAAGCTCTTTTCTTGTTTCGACACTGAACTGCTTCCTACAATGTAGGTTGATAGGGTACTTCTGTTTTTCAGTAGATGGTGTTACAGCACAAGCTTTTTTTCCCCTTACCTGCTCTATTTGTGCCTGTGGGATCACGGTGGAGTGGCATCATTTCGGTTAAGGAAGTGCTTGCCAGCCACCTCTACCAGGGTCTGCTGCAGTGTGGAGGGGGGAAGGGAGATGTCTTTTCCTGGGGGGCTTGCTTCTGCCCCTCTTACCATCCAAACCATGAGGGCTTCAGCTGATTTCTTCACCATTATGGTGGTCACAGGAGCTGCAGTGACCGTGCTGCATCTGCAGTACCCATTCCTGTCCTTCCCGTCCTCCCCTACTCGTTCCTGTCCACCTTCAGATGTTCCAGTGCGTGGGTCTCTCAGACTTCTTCATGTGTTGAGCAGGGCATCCTTTGTTGAGTTAGTTGTCTGACTTGTAAATTTAAGAGGAGAAACAAAGGAGTCTCCTCACTCTGCCATAATGCTGACATCCTCATCTTGGTCATTTTGGGGTTTGTTTTTATTGATATTTTTTTTTTTCATTTTGGGTCCTATTTTCCTCCTCAGCATGCCTGGTCACTTTTTATTGGATGTGAATTTTACATTGTTGAGTGTTGGGGTTATGTCTGTATGTATATTCTTTGTTTTGGAATATAGTTACTTGGAAACACTTTGTCCATTTCAAGACTTTTAAACTTTGTTAGAGCAGCGTTTAGTCTAGGGCTGCCTTACTCCATTACTGAAGCAGTGTCTGTCTAAGTATCCTGATGCCCTGTTCATTATGAAGTTTTTCCAATTTGATGATGGGAACATGAACTATTCTCCCTTCAATAATTTTTCTGCCTTCTCCTTTTTGGTGGTTCTTTCCCTTTTCTTGGGTATTTCCTTGTGCTGATCAGTACTCACTTGAAGACTTGGAAGGTAAGTCCCTTGCACATTTTTGGAGCTCTTTGGTACTCTGTCCTGAAGATTCGAGCTGCCTTGGCCTCCCCAAATTCTTTGTCTGAACAGAGTAAGACTGCTTTGTTCAGTTTGGGTTCCCCTTTCCTACACCACAAAGGAAACTGCCTCAAAGCAGTCATCTGGGCAGTCATGGGGCGCACCTCACCTGACCCTGCTGTTCTGTCCTGCCTGTTGTCCAACATCCAAAAGCCATTTCCCATGTATATCTTTCCTTTTTATTTCTCCCTCAGTTGTTTTAAAGTGTAGATGTTTTTCCCACTTTAGTAAATAGAACATAGTTTACCCAGTTGCTCAAGCCAAAGGCTTATGGTATATTCTCGGTTCCCTTTTTATTCCATGTCTAATCCACCACCGAGTTGTGTCAGTTCTACAGCCCACTGTTATTAGGTGATGCCTCCTTCCCTTTCCCCTGGGCTACTCTGCTGACCACTGTTCCCTTTCCGTTCTCACCTCCCACAGTTGGTTCTCCACAGCCCCATGAATGAACTTAGAAATATAGAAACTGTCTCAGTGCAAAAGCCCCGCCTGGCTCCCCTGCGGTGGCTTCCAGGGTCCTTTGTTATCACGCCTGTTTCCTTTCCCACCTTTACCTCCTCGCCTTACCACCACCCGGGCCGCCTCTGTGCTCCACTGTACCAAATTCTTGAATGCTTTTCTAAGTTCTCCCTTGAGTAGCTTCTCAGCTGGGTCCTTAGCAGGGCCTTCTCTGCTAAGGGTAGTTCACATCTTATCTGTCTTGTTAGTTATATAGCCACATTCGTTTCCTTCATGGCATTTAGTCACAATCTGATTATCTTATTTTTTTTCCTGTTTCTGTCATTCACTAGAATACAAGTCCCTTAAGGCAGGGATTTTTTTTTTATTCACTCCTAGATCTCCAGAATGCAGAACAGTAAGTAACTGACCCCATAATGGATACTTGATATAGATCTGTAGAATGAATGAAAAATAGACCTCAAGTAATTTACCATTCATGCAATTTTTTTGTTAGGATGGAGGAATTTAACTTGGTGGTTCGCCTATCCTCAGTGTTTCATTTATCCCAGTATAATAATTTCTACAACTTGGGCTTTTGATCCCCAAAAAGGAGTGAGATATGATATGCTTTGATTAACATTTATCTTTGCTGAGAAACTAAATGGAGATGTAAAAACAGAACTAGAACAGGCTATTCATACATTTTATTGGAATAGTAATAACCATAAAAGGATGAGAAAAATACCTGTTCCCTTAATTTTATAATTTGTTGTATTAGGAAAAGTTAGCCCTCCTAAAATTGCTAGAGGTGTAATCTCAGACTTCCTCAATATATGTACATGATGGTCCATGTATAATCTAAACACTGAAAAGTTGAATAATCAAATACTTGCCTAACTGGGGTATGGTTTTCTTGACTTTCAGAGACATGTAGAAAAATTCCCAATACCAGTATGTCTCACAAAGTATAAGCTGATGGATGTTTTTATTTTTGGTTCATTGTATTTAGAGGTAAGTGGACCTATGCACTGTAAAAATAACGTTTCAAATTAAATTCATTTTTGAAATTTTTTAGACCTGCATACTAATGGGCCAAATGGGTCTCACTTTCAAATATAACATGTGATTTGGGGTAATCAAGAAGTAAACTCATTAAACTTAATCTCATCTACAATGTATTTAGTCATTTAAAGTAACTTTTTGCTTTTTGCAGTTATTGATGCGCATCTTGAATAACAAAGTTTGAATTTCACAAAGGTGCAACACTTCATTTCCTTTCCTGCTGCTCGTCCTGGCCCTACAAGCTGTATAAGGTAACAAACATTTATTAAGGACAAAATAAGGCTCTTGATTTGTGTATTTGCTAATAGTTCTGCTTGACTTTAATGGAAACATTGTAAAATAGATGAATACCCACAAGATTCTTTGTCAAAATATAGGATTAGGCTAAATTAAAGCCTTTGGCTATGTTTTTGTATTTTAAATGTATATTGAGAAAGACTCGAGTTCTCTAGTAGACAGACTTCCATTCTTAGGCCTTCGTAACACTTCTTAAGGCTCTACTTGCAATATCAAAACAGATCCAAGCTGGTAGATATCTTAAACTTACTCGGTTAACTAGAGCAAAGATAATAGATATCATGTAATAATTATGGCATGCTTTGAACCAGTCATTGTATTACTGATAGACCTTAAAAACATGACTAGTAAAGAGCTGCCTGAATAAATAAACCTCTTATTGTTTTAAAAGCAGATAGCTAAGGCATCGGAGCATGCCATGAGGATGTAAAAAGTTGCTCTGATATGTTCTTAGCAGCAGACCAAAACATCACATTTCGCGTTCCGCAGCCCCAGGGGCACAGTGTGGACTGAGCTTCAGCTTAAACGCATCTTTGTGGAAGCCATCAGTCTGTCACATGGTTTATTTTGCATTCTCCTGGCTTTCTTAAAACCCAGTTCTCTGCATGTTTGACCTATTAAACATGAAATTCATGTGTTCACATGTTTAAAAGCATTTGACTTTTTCTACATGAGAATATCTTAGTATTAGAAAAGGAAACAACCAAGATAGTCTCGTGTAGAAACAAAAAGCCAAATGCTCTCCTGTGTCCGGGACGTCTGAAATAGGAGTTGACTCTGTTCAAATGTTGCTGGATCAATAACATTTGATGATATAACTAGGTTAGGAGACGATGTTATAGGAGCTGAGTCTAATCTTTCCAGTGAGACCATGTAAGATTTTCCCAGAACTTTTTTTGCTGTTTTGATCAGTAAGGAAACATGTCCACTAAACCAACGAAAACCGTTTTGCTGGCTTTCCTGCAATACCCCTCTTCATTTCAGGGTTAGGGTTTCATTCCTAGTGGGAGTTCACGCAATGGTAGAAATCAATTTTTCCCCTCAAAAGTATTAACCTTGGTCTCAAAATAGGTTTTATACATTATTCATACCAAGAAGTCAGAACACTTCATTCTAAAAGTGTTACTTCTAGTAAATAGAATGACTTAAAAATAATGTGAAATGCCAAATTCTGATGAAACAGAATTTTGTGACCCTGTCGTAACTCTAGCCATTAGAAACAAGCTTATGCAAAGCTCTTTTCTTTACAATGGAAGATATAAAATAGGTATATTTAACTCAAACCAATTGTAAGCTTAACATAAAGTCATCACGATGAGGGTCTTCCTGCTTGTAGGGCTGTTTGCGCTATGTGGAAGGACCAAATCTATGCGAGGACTTGGACTATGATGAGAATTAGGCTTATTTAATGTTGCTTTCTATTTGTAGAGCTAACAGTAGAAGAAATGCAGGCCATGAATCATTTTTTGTTTTTTTTTTAATATCTATATAAAAAATAACGAGCGATTTACAGATCTCTTTCTCTAATCAGAACTTCAAGTGTGTATATATAAAGGTACTGTACAATATATAAACATTTACAACCAGTACATCCATATTTTGCTTAGCATTCCAAGGCCACATTGCTAAGTCAATATATAATCAGTACAGTGACAGGTTACATAGAAAGGAAAAGAGCCACATCAGACTGACAACATATGACATCAAAGTTATGTCACAGTTAACAATAAAAATAGGCTTTTTATCACTAATTGTGGACTATAGGGAAAATAAATCATTTCTGTGGTACTAAATTCTTAGCATTTATCAAGCCTCCTAATCTTGCTCTATTCAGGTAGTTACAATACAGGGGTAAATATAGTTCTGGATGAAAAGGGGATTTCAAAAATCTTACTCTGGGAAGCATGTCTTATCTACAGGGGCCGATTCCATTTTACATTAAAGAGTTTCACAGTCAGACTCTGAGAGGGAAGGACCTGGACATAATGTGTTTCACAATAACAAAATGAACCCAGGGTGACAGAACAGGTATGTTCAAATACTCCAGAAGATGGTTTTATTCTTAGAAGTTCCTTTATTTATAGATGCCACTGATGCTGCTTCAGAGGACTGAAAAAGCCAGATCTATTTTATGGAATTAAAAACTGTCTTTACCTTCCACTTAAAAAAAAAATTGAGATCTAGCAAGAACTATCTGTTACCATGTTTGTCCTTACCTGATAACTGGGTCTTACAAGGGTTCTGTTCTTAAACATCCGAACTTGTCAGCTGCCACCAGGTGAGTTGGTACTTTATCTGGCAGTGGACTATGAAACTAGTCTCATGATTAAGTCTTTCACGCAATATATTTTGACTCTTCAAATATTTATTATCTAGTAACGACTAATGACTTAATAGGTATAACCAAAATATCCAGAAATAGAAATTTGGTAGTTCTTTCAAATAGCATTAAGCACTACTTCCACATGCTTCTTTGTGGTTTTATAATGAAATAACTGGGTGATCTGAGATGCTATAATTACATCAGGGCTGGATAACACAGTAGGTGAACTCAATTACTTTCTCATTTTGAACATTCAATTGTAAGTAGTATCTTAGACAGTTATTTGAAATACCTTACCTGGCCGAATTAAAATACAAAACCATAAAACAGTGTCAGTACTTAACTACATTTTTTTTCCCTTTACAGTAGTGATGTTTCAGTTGTTTTTAAACTGGGACATCATCAGTAGCTGTTAGGAGGCAACCACCATCTTTAATGAATGAGTCAACAATCTCTCCTGTAAGGACTCAAATATTTCTCTCTGTAAACATGCAACATGCTATTGGGAATATCAACTTCCAAGCTGAACCTAACGTTTTTATTACCGTGGAAATATCTCAGTAATAAGGAGAAAATGACATGATGCAGTAGATAACTGGGCACAAATACAGAGCTGTGACCATGTTGTTAGTATCAACATACGTCACGTGTTCAGACACTCATGACGACGAGCTGGGCAGCCAGCCAGGGGGACAGTGGGTTCTTAGCAAACCTAAAGGCCCGTCATGCAGCCTACGTGACTTGATGCTCAAATCAAATTGTACGTATGTGTGTTTCAGTATTTCTGAAAAAGATGACTTTTCTTCTTTTGAAAAATGGTGCTTTTTAGTAAAAGATTACAACTTGTTTTCCTTTGTTTTGTGCTAAAGGTCACAGCCGTTTCCCAGCCACAGCAGTAGTGCCCGCGGCCTTACTTGCACTTGGCACCTTCCAGGGCCCCGGGGTTATTGTTTTCTTTGCCTCTGGTTCTCTTCCTTTGTGATCTTCCGTTCTGCTTGAAACTATTCTTTCTTCAGGTTCCTGCTTCACCTGCTTTTCTGACATTTTGACATTTTCTATTTTATCTTTACTAAAACTTGTTTCTCCTAAGGTTGCTTTCTTTCCTATTTCATTTTCAGATACTACTCTGCTAGTAGGGTTGTTAGTCTTTTTGGAGGAGAGAGACTTTTCATCTATTCTCTTGCTCTTTTTCTCTGGTGACCTTGTTCTGTGTTTTCCAGGTGGACTCTGCTTTGTATCCTTCCTGATAACAGCCGATTTTTCTTTCCCGTTTGAGAAGTGCTCAGCATTGGCCCTCGCGTGGCCCCCTGCTCTCCGACTCTCAGACGCTAAGGATTTGGCTTCGGCATTTGGTTGGTCTTTGTTTCCTTCGGGTTTTTGCTGCTGCTTTGGGCTTGAAGACCGTCCTCTGCTTTTTCTGCCATGATCATGTCCAGAACCTTCCCTAGGGTAGCTCTGACAACTTTTAGTCTCCCCTTTCCTGGGGCTCAGTGATCGATCTCTGGGTCGTCTCTTGGGGTCATTTTTTAGAGGACTGGGGATCTTTTCTACATGTTCCTCTGAGTAGCGACTGGCTGACTTTTTGGGACTAGCAGACCTTCCTCTTTGTGTAACTCCATGTTCTGCTTTTAAGAGATTTTTCTTGTCACTGTGCCCTAGACTGCTATGTGGATCCCTTTTGCTCACGTTTTTCTGGAGAAGAGACTGATTTTCATTTAAAGTGCTTTTCTTTTCAGGCGCAATGTCCCTGGAGTCTTCTGCCTTTTCACGTATCTGAACTCTCAGCAAAGATCCTTCAGTTGCTGGCATGGGAGACTCTTCAAATATGGAAGCAGAAGGTGAAGGTGGGGGAAATGGTGACTGTTCATCATAAATCACATTTGAAGATGGAGGGTTAGTAATATCCCAATCACCTAAAAAAAAGGGATTTGAATAGAACATTGTTAAATTTTAGAATTGTAAATAGGAACAATAAGTTTTGAACTTTGACAGCCCTTAGACTTGTATTGACTGCTTAAACAACCTGAATCAGTATTTTATATTTATATATATGTTTACATATTAAGGCAAGTGGATACAGACAGCTGTACTTGTACATTAAAGGTAGGTTGTTTATATATACACAAAGTAACAGTATTCATTTTTTCCAGTTACTTATGTATAATTAGTGATAGATGATGTATAAATTCTTTATAAGTAGTAAAGCCCAGAAAAAACCTTTAAATTAGACCAAATTACCTGGTCTAAGAGGCTTACTAACTTAGCTACTATCAATGGAAATACAGCTTAAGGATATGCCAAAATCACTAATAAAGGAGACCGAACTGTGTAACCAGAATGAGGTCATGGGCATATATAATTGTCTTGTATTAAGCTGTCAAATTTAATGTCAAAAGGAAACTGAAAAGTGCAGAAGAGAGAAGTAGATGTATTTAATAGCACCATTTTTAATTAAAAAAGGAGGAAGTGATTTACAAGACATGCAAATTTACCAAGTCTTTTTAAGGAAAGACCAAGAAAAGCCCTGAAAGCCTTAATGTTGCTCAGGTTTCACGTAGGAGCACAGACCGGAAGGAGCCAAACCTGAAGAAGGAAGAGAAAAAGCCTAGGACTATGTAAAAAAAAAACCACAGCGCAGTTAGCAAAGATGTCACCGGGAACGTACGATTTACAAGCAGGTGGTGGCAGGTAATACAGTCAGAGTTACAGGCTGGAAGGGGACCGGAGGCGGCCATGCCTGCACTTATCCCTCAGCAGCTCCACTGGGGAGGAACCCGGAAGGGACAAGTCCTACGTAGTGTGGCACCTTACTTCTAGACGCGTGCACTCAATTAAAAAATGGTGACTTTAATACTGTGATATTTCAAAAACACCATGAAGCCAAGGAGATACGAGCTCACTGCACCCATACTTTTTCTCCAGGTGGGGCTACACAGCAATTTGTTTTTGACAAGTGACCATAAAAGCCTAAAGTTTTGCTACTTATCAAGACAAACCTAAAAGAAATAACATTTGAAGAGATTTCAAATGTTTTTCAAATCATTTGCCTCTAATGCCCTTTTTTTTAACAGGCACATTTCCCTAAAGAAGCAACTGTTTTCTACTTAAATTAGCTTAACACATTTTGTTCCAACAAGTCTTGCTGGAAGCCACTTATTCTACACCACTATTTATAATCATGCTGTGTAACTAGATGGTTCTGGTGTTTACCTTTGACTCAGACATTTTTTTCCCTCCTCCTGCCCCCTCCCTAACACACTCTTAACTTTTCAGCTACACCTGAGCTACCTCACTTACCGTGGTCAGGTATCAAGCCAGTCCCTGGCCTCAAGAGAAGAAGAACTTTGTTTCCACCGGCCTGAATGAGCTCGATTGCGCGAGTATGTGTGATGCCTTGTGTCGGTTCTCCATTGATTTCAACGATCTGGTCACCAACCTAGGCGGGACAGTCACAGGACCAGCGTGAAACTATGCAGCCTTCGTCAGCTTTGCTTCTGTCAATTCTAGAGCTGCTCAGCCTTGCTGAGCGCCCCTCTCATTTGTGAACTATTTAACTCGTCACAGTGCTGTCATGCTAGAGTTGAGCAGACAGATGGTAGCACGAGGAAGAGAAAACATCCAATTTACTCTATAAAATCCTATGTGGGAGAGTTTTATATGACTAGTAAGCAGGATCTAGGCATCTTGAAATCAAGACTCAAATACTCAGATTAAAACTGAAAAAATTCACCTTGGAGACTATTAATATTAATACTTATTTAAAACTAATAGCTGGCTCCTATTTGATTATTTAGTGTAAAATTTCCGTAACAAACAACTAGGAATCAGAATAAGATGCCTCAGTACCATCACTATTTGCTAGAAGTGTCTGTTATTTTCAAGGAAAAATATGAACGAATCAAGTATAACTTTTACAAATGGCCTGATTAAACATAATGATGGTAGTGACTTTAAAATATACTTAAAGGTAACAAGTATGGACTTAAAAACTGAACAACTGAAATTCCAAAAAGCAATTCAAATATACTTACTAAAACAATCCAGAAATAGCACAATAGAAGACTAGATAATTATTTAACAAAGGTTGGTGGGACAGCTGACCGCAGGGGCTAGGACACTGGGTTTTGGAGTCAATTTCTGTGACTTACTCCTGGCTGCAGCCCCTAGAGTGGGCCCATTTCCCTCTCTGTTAAATGGGATGGGTAATAATCAGTATAGATCTCCTGGGGTAGCTGGATTTAATGAGGTAAAACATGATTAAACACCAAGCACGAATAAATGTTAACTTTTCAAGTTATCCATTTTCTGTCCCCTCCCCCAAATTTAAAGTACTTCAGTGTGAATTTAACTGTAGATTCTACGATGCAAAAAATTTCAAGTAAACTGTGGAATAGAATAAGTGTTTTTGTTGCATATTTATGAAAAAAAGATGAGCTGCAGAAATGGAGGCTATCAGAAACAAGATCAATGGATTTAGCATATAAAGTAGAAATCTTTAAAAGCAACGAGTTAGATGACAACCATGGAGGAAATAAACAAGAACTCTTATCCCCAGAATATCTAAGTGAGACAAAAATGAGCACCCAGATTTCTCTTAAGTGATTGAAGATAAAACATTTTCATGAGGAAATACAGATGATAAATTAGCACTAGATATGTAATCTTGCTGATAATTAGAGGAATGAAAATTATAGTAGACAGTATTTGGAGCATGCTTTGGGTATAGAACATTGAAGTTATAATTTCAGTCACATTCTTTGGCTTAAATTTAGTGTCCAAACCTGAATATTATTGTTTTAGCCCAACAGATTGCAATAAAACTTGTAATTGAACAGATTTGCCACCAGGTGTCATTTTTGTTTAACTTTAAAACTAAATTGGGGGGAAGGAGAAGACAGCCGTGGCTTTAAGATTTATGTGATAAGCCCTGGGAGAGGGAACACCTTCCGTAACGGTCTGTACAAAGATATCAGCCAAAAATGGCACTTTTGAGAGGGAAATGTAAACCTTTTACAACTTTAATTTAAAATTTTTAAATGTCATAATAAAATGGGGACTACATCTTTTAATAGAACAAATTCAGGTCTGTATTGCAAAAATTGTCAGGGGCAGAGGAGAAGAGAGCAAAGAATGAGAATAGAATCAAAGGGAGGAGAAAAGTAGGAAAAAAGGATAGGGAAAAATTATGTTCCTTTAAAAAAATGTCACTATTTTTAAGACAGGACAGTCTGGCGGTTTTTAAAACATCCACTAAAAAGGTATTAAAGTTACAAATAACATTTCTAACATCACCTACATTATCTCATAACCTGTTAAGAACCTACATGCTCCCAGAGGAATCAATTACAGACGGACACAAGCCACGGCCAGCCATGGGAAGCACACGCCCTGGGCTTAGAGGACGACAGGCCTCGGTCGCAGCACTGCTGTCACAGGCTGAGTGGACCCAGCAAGTGACTTAAGTCTCCCTGAACCTCAGTTTTAAACCTGTAAGGGGGGATCATGGGACCTGTCTCACAGTGTCTTTTGTGAGACTACAACTAATACATGTGAAGACATGTAAAGATTTTCTAAATCGGACTTTGTTCTATGTTAAACGTGTAAGTGTGACACTGGTCCCTAATAGGAACTTTTCCATTTAGCCGATTCTCCTTTCCTTAGCCCACAACCTTCTTCTCCTCCTCTCTAAATTTAAACCAAATTTAAGAACCAGCTTAAGACTCACTAAATTTAGAGACTCAATGATTCAACACCTTTCCATCTATATTACAAGTTAACATTTTCTGTTTTGCTGAATTACACTATTATATTGTTTGCTCATCGCTTCATATCACCTAGGTCCTGTCTACCCAGTAGAAGGTTCTGGGAGAACATCTGCAATATTAAAATAAAATTATCTGATGAGCTAGAAACATTACCCATCCACTCTGTTCTTTCAACAAATATCCATGGAGCACCTACTATGAACAGTCAAGGCGCCACGTCCTGGAATGACAGGCACAGACTGGGGAGGAGCAATGCCATCGCGTCAGAAGGGGAAATGGCAAGCGTCTGTCTGCCTTTCAGGCTCTGGTGACGGAAGAGCTTTCTACATCCCCTTTCATCAACTATTTCCAGAAGCTTCCAGTCAGCACCAAAGGGCGCGTCCAGGAGCCAACTCACGTGAACTCTGCCGTCTTTGAGCGCAGGTCCGTCCTCGGCGAGGCGCAGGATGAAGAGCCCCATGCTGTACTCCTTCCCGCCCCGAAGGCTGAAGCCGAAGCCCCGCGGGCCTCGCTCCAGCTCCACTGCGCAACAGCCGAGGCCCTGGAGAGAGAAATGGAAGCGCGACGAGCTGCCGTGGACGGCGCCTCTGCGGTTTGGAAGGAAGACTACTTTTATAGCTGGAGAAATCGTTTGTACTCTCAGCAAGCACTTCTATACCATAAGGAAGGAATGGAAGTTTGGGGTGATGGGCTAGTTTTTATAAATGCGGCCTAAGTTAATCTGAAGATCATATGCCTTCTCTACTAGCTGGTCAATGTGCAACAGAACAATCAGAGACCAGAATCTTGGAATGTTCTTTAAGTTTTAAGTTCTGTAAGTTCTTTTAATCTCCCCGCCCCCCAAAAAATCCAAACCCTACTTTAACTCAAACACTGCTATTTCCAAGTATTTAACCAAGGGTTCAAATTTCTCCTTTTCTGCAGGGCATACTTCTCTTTCACTCTTTACATTCTCTTATGGAAGCTAATAGCAAACACACAGTAGGTACTCAAGAATTATTAATTTGAGGAACAAATTTATCTGAGCTGATCTGCAATAAAAATTCACCAAGTGTCAGTGATTCAGCAAATGAAGACGACAGCTGCATCCGGGGGTCTTCGCTCACCTGATTGTGCCGACTGCCTACAATGGAAATTGTCGCGGTATCAGGCTGTGCAAGGTGCTTGTGGTCAGACCATGAATGTCTGTAAGAAGCCGAGCTGTCTTTCCCGATCTCACCTTCTAGGGCACTTCTACAAGAGAGAAATCAGTCAGTCTCTGAACTGAGAAAATGAAAAACAGGCTAAAACTATAGGTGGTTTAATTTTTTTTTAAAACATTGCCACTGTTCCCCTGACAAACTGCTACGACAGACTACATCCAGAAGCAGAGAGGCAAACACCTGGTTGTTAAACTCCGACTCAGCGTGGTCTATCAGCTGCCCCCATGTTGCTCTGTTTTTAAGGGCATCTCAGTGCAGATAATATCCAGGAAAATTGCACACAAGTAACTGAACCAGAGGGCAGATAAGCTGACCTCGTCACAGTGGAAGACGGCTCTCCTGCAGCACCAACACCTGTGAAGATGCTGAGTTTCTTGAGATCTAGTTTTTGTTTTACAGCTCATATTTTCAACAGAAGAGGAAAGAAATAGGTACAAATCCTGCTCAGTCTGAGAGGACAGCAATCCATACGAGTCTGGGGCTTCCCTCCCCAAATTAGGAGGGCCCAGGGCAGCAAAGCCAGGGCTCATGTCGCTTCTTTCGAATCCCCACTTGTCAGGCATGATTGGAAATTATGCCGTGCCCTGGGATGGGGCTGAGAAGGGGGGTAACGGTTACTGAGCAGGTGGAGGGTGGGAAATCCAAGAGCGCTCATTCTGACCCCTCCCTGGCTTGGGGTGGGGGTGATCAGAGAAAAAAAAAAAAAACCTGAGGACAGCCCCACCTATCTCCAGGTATGTGGTTGGCCTGTGACTGTCCCACGGGCCTGTGCTGCAGGGCTGGGCTTTGCCTGGCTGAGTTTGTTCCTGATGGTGGACCATGATGCTCTGTTCAAATGAGAAAACAATAGAAATAAGAATTTGTACAGAAGAACATGAAGGCCAAGTGGATCTATGAAAGTGAGACAATGAATGGTAACTGCTTCACCGACTTTAGTGACTAACCCCAATAGCACAGTGAGTAGAACGTTGTCACCTATTTCCCTGTGGCTTCTGATGCATGTTTTATGTTTGAAGAGACTAGCAATCCTTACTACACACATTTTCCCTTTTTCACCTTTGTTTTGATCATTCATAAAACAAGAAAATCGGAAATGAACACAGAAGTAGTGTTACCACGAGGGCATCTTGTAGCCCATCATGTGGGTCTGCATAGCACACTCCCCATAACTGGTAAACCACTCTGGGTGACAGCCACAGGACTCAGGACTGCTGGAACACAGAGGCACGTCTGCAAACCACACACCCATCTTTGAACCTGCATCTTTAATATGCGAGCAGTTACCTTGCCTGGCACTGAATACCAAAGACAAACTTATAAAAAGCATCCTGAGTGTTGACGAATGTTTGTAAAGATTTTCCTGCTATTTTCTAAGAGCACAAACATAGGTGAGAACAAAGTAACATTTGTCTATGTATCCTCTGCAATAGCTCCAGATCGCCTGTTGTTTTTTGAAGGCAGATTTCATAACTAAGCACGGAAGCCAGAACTAGACGGCAAGTCATAGGAGATGACAGTTACGAGAGACTCCTCAGGCTGCCAGATTCATTTTTAAAACTAGAACTTTCTAATATTTTATCCTGTCCAAATATCAAACATAGGATATTTAAAACATCAAAGAGAGTGAGCATAGTTTAGATTAAGACCATGAACTCTGAAGCAAGACTGATGGGGTGTAAGCCCGACCTCCTCATTTACTGGCTGTGTTCTTGAGCAAATTACTTAAATTCTCTGTGCTTCCAAACATCTAATCTACAGAAAGGGAGTTATAGCTACTTTATTTTTACATAAACATACATAAAAATATATGATTAAAACAGTGCCTGGTATATTCACTATAGAAATGTTTCTATTATCATAATCCTCAAAATGAGAGAGTGTTATTTGGGGCTATATTTCTCTTAAAGTGTATATTCTGAAATATTTACCTTATTTAGCAAAAAATGCTTGATGTAGAGGCCATTTTTAGGTTAGAACATGTGGAAACGGATATAAAATGAATCTTGGAATATAACAGAGAAAGACCGACGTTAATGACAAGGGATACGCACGTTCAGGAAGCAGTTTCTATTGAGGAAGAAGAAACTTAGGCTCTACTACACGCATCATGATTCTAGGCCTGAATTAAGCTGCCTTCCAAGTTCTTGGGACTAAAAACAAATTATTTTTAAGAACTTCTTGCAACTGAAAGCTAGAGAGTACTCCAGAAACACAGGCAGGAGTACAGCAGGTGGAGGAGGGCAACGTCCCATGCTCCTGAGCCCATGTGGGTTTGCGCAGCGGGAACCAGATGTCGGGGTGCAGGACTAGTGTTTGTAGAACTTTCCCAAGGGCCATCTTTCCTCTTTAATGTCAAGTGTTCCAGGATGGGAGAGTGGAACATGACCTGGACATCTGTCTGTTGCTCTCTTTATATCACTATCATGAGTTTAGTTCCCTAATTAGCTTAACCAGTTACTTATACTGGCCTCTTCTCTGGCCTCCTCACCGCCAGTCTCGTCTTTATGCCGCTCCCCAAGCTCCAGTCCTAGCACACACCGAAACATGCCACTGCCTCGTTAGCCATCTCTGCTAACCTCGTGTTGCTCGTAAGATGCCATTTAAACTTGTCGCCTGGGCGCTTCTGCCTTTCCATTTCACCTCCTGTTAAAAACATCACCTCCTCTGTGAAATCGTACCTGGCTCCTTGAGCACACTGTTTTCATGGCATTTAACACACTGTGAGACTAAGTGAATGCCTGTCTCTCCTGCTAGACCGTCAACTTGATTATAGGAATCACACCTTATATACCTGGGTTTACTGGGTATGTCAATTTACAGATACCTGCCACTGGATTTGAGTGTTCATTACAGAGCTGAATCCTGTCATTGGAAATTCATGGCTATTAGTAAGGGAATGGACACTCATGGGAAAAATTACACCTATCAACGTGGTGACTGGGAGATGCGTGCACCATTGTATGAGCTCAATTTAGAAAATTTTTTGACATCACTAGCATGGCCAGAGCAATGGGTCTGTAACTTCGGAACAGGAGAGTATAAATAACTACATCTATTTCAAAATTTCCTCTACTGCCCCCTCAGGGTGAAAGATGTCACTGCTGGGCAAAAGGCCCTGCAGATTGGAGCTTACTCTTTCAATTACATGTCTTTTAGTTGTCTTCTTCAAGGTTAAATAAAACTTTCCATCGTTGCTATTTCTTTTCAATTTTTAGTCCTTCAACCCATGCTCACATGGCTCCTCCAACCTATTTCTATGTTAAAAGCTACTGTACTTCTCAAAGTTAAATATTCCATGATGCCAAAGAGGCCTATGATCTCGGTGAATTTTACCTGAAAACTGTTCAAGCAATAAAGCAATGAGTTAAGTATCTCGCTCCCTCAACAAGAATTACACTTTTTTTGGAGTTTTGGTATGTAACTACTTATGAAAAAGAGTAGTATTAGATAAACACAAAATTCCATAGTTAAACTATAGTGACAAACGTTACAATATAGTGGGAACCATCTTTACCAAGAATAAGAATCCTTTGAGAGAACTTTCTAAAACTCTCTTAAAGGACATAAAAGTTGATCTAAATAATTGGAGAGACATCTCATGCTCAGGTGGAATAACAATATTTAAAGGTATAAATTTTCCTAAAGTTAATACATATTTAATATATCCCAGTAAAAACTGCAGTTGGAGTTTTGAAATATCTAGCAAATCCATACAGACAAAGTAAAGTACATGAGTGGTTTCCTGTAGGGGTGATAGAATGGTCTGGAATTAGTGGTGACTGCGGCACAACTTTGTAAGTATACTAAAACCACTGACTTGTACTTTAATGAATTTTATAGGATATGAATTATATATCAATCAAAAGAAAAAGATATGAAAACTAAATGCCATGTAAGATCCTGGACTGTAGACTGGAATAATCAAGTGACATTTTTAAAACATATAGTTTAAAAAAAAAAAATCTATAACACAGTATCAGTTATATAACTCAAAAATAAATGCCAACACACAAAAATATGTATTTGATAAGACACATAAGTAAAACGAGTCATATACAACACACTGGAACAGTCTCCAGTGGGAGTAGGAAGGGGACTGAGAGTGGGAAATGGAGACAAATAGAAATGAACAGATAAAGAAATGGAAAAAATGAAACAAAACAAAAATTATGGCACCACCACCAGACCATTCGAACGCAGTCCTTGGTGGCCTTCAGCAACTTCTGTTCATTGTTAAAAATGAAATGAACGAGGCCCGAAACAAAATTAGAACTCAATCTTGAAAAATAATGCAATCGAAAAATTTCTTTACATTAAACAAGAGCAGCCAGACATAATCGCTGTATGTTCTGTACGTGAGAACGAGACACCACGGTGGCGGAGGAGCGCCCGTGCTGGGCAGGCCACGAGAACAGTCCCCCGCCGTGCACCGGCCGGAGCGTTCCGCACCAGCCGGGACGTGGTTTGGGAGCTTCGCTAACCATTTTCTTGACAAAATAAGCACGAATATTAAATAGTGTCCAGCCAAAGGAGAAAAAGAGCAAAGGGAACAAGTTCTTCCATTCCCAGGCAACTTGTCTTTTATCTGTTGGCAGAGAACGGCTTATGGAGAGTACCGGGCGGTTTCGGGTGGGACGGAAGGCCGCTGCGAGGCATGGATTTGGATGCGTGATTTCTGACAACAGCTGCAGAGCTTTAAATATTCATTTGACTTCTCGGTGCAGTTGATAGATTTTATATTGAATACAATGAGAAACTTGGAAGACTTACAAACTATGAATGGGACTTTTATGGACAGAAGAGATACTTTCTATTTTTTTTTTCTGAGAAAAACAAGATTCTGAATGTTTCCACAGTGTAATAAAACTCAAGAGTATAATAAAATAAGGTGTAATCATTGAAATGTGATTTTACCTGTCAAATGTGATCACAGCATAAGGGGCTGCGCCCACATATGAAATATACCTTACGGCGGGTATCTGCTAGGGACGTTCCTTCCACCCTTCCATTTTCCTAAATGCTGGCATTTTATGGGAAAACTTGAGTGTGTTCAGAGGTCTTTGGGCTGGAATGCCAAAGTTAACTTTTATTCTAAGAAAAATGATCAAGCAATTTTGGACAAACTTAGAGAAAACACTATCAACCATAAAGGGTAATTCGGGGGGTGGGGGGAGGGCGGAAATATACTAAGAGAAAGAAGTGGTCTTTCTCCTACTGACCTATCTATCTCAGTGTTACTCAGTGTGAGGTTCGTGGGTCAGTCAGCAATAAGATGTGTATAGATAGCGAAAGTGTTTAGAAAATTTTATAATGATTTGATAGTTTTATATCTATTTTTTGTTTAATTTTCATTATATCTCACAAAAATGCTGGTCTCTGATGGACTGGAAAATAACCACTGGCCTTTTTCTGTAGATGGCTTGAGAAACACTTATCTGTACCTCTGCCAGCTGCACTGCTTCCAGCAGCTTCCACCGCTACTGCACGTCACGCAGAGAGACACAAGTGCACTCTCCACATCGTTCTCAGAACAAGCCTCAAGTGGCACTTCCTGTGGCACTGAAGCCTGCTCTTCTTTGTGGGTCACGGAACGAACTTAAGGCTAAAATGCAGGCTATGGAGATCATGGTAAAGAAACTGAGATAAAGCAATCTCACCAAAATTATGCTAATTCTTCATTCAAAAAAGATTCTATTGAGTACCTACTGTGCGTCTAACACTGTATTAGGCCCTTGGGATCTAGCGCTGAACATGACAAAATCTCTAACTTCATGAATCTTACGACTTCAGTCTGGTGGGGAAGATGACAACAAACAAACAGTTACATAATCTCAGGGAGAGGTAAGTGCAATGAAGAAAGGTGAAGCAGGTAAGGGATGAGAGGAAGCTGGAGGCAGGCAGAGGGTTATTTTAGAAACTGTGGTTAGGGAAGGAGCGGCAGTTAAGAGGCAGATTCTGTAGCCAAACTGCCTGATTCTAATACTGGTGGTATCACTTGCTTGTTCCATGACCATGAGCATGTCGCCTAACTGCTCTGTGACTCAGTTTCCTCATCTACAGAATGGGAAAATAATAGTGCCTACCTGAGATTAGTGTGAGCACTGAATGAGTTAATAGATTTAAAGTATTTAAAGACTGTATCGGCCGCATAGTGTTTATTAAATATTATTATTTCCTTAGGCAGAGAGATTTCAGCACAGACCTGAATGAGGGAGCCAGCTTTGCAAAGATGCAGTCAAATAATGACAGCTATCATCAGATGAAAACCTTAGGGTATTTATACAGATTATGTATGTTTTCACCTTTAGTCTTCATGATGGTCCTGAAATGGATATTATTATTCCCGTTCCATACATAAAAAACTGAAGGGTGGAAATGCTAAGTGGCTTGCTTCAGGTCATACAACTAGCTAATAGGTGTCAGGGAACGCTGTCAAAAGTCTTCCTTCCTCTATGGGGATTATATTGCCTCTGCTAGGTATAGGCATAGAACTGAAATCTGACTTTTACTTTGTTCATTCATTCATTCATTCATTCATTCACCCATTTACTCATTCCTTCATTCAAAAATATTTATGGAGCACCTACTCGGTATCGTAGTCAATTGGTAATATTTTCTTTGTCTTCAAAGAGCAGATGCTCCATTTTAACAGGGAGAAAGGTGTATAAGAATGATGCCCAATGGGTCACACAGAGGAGGCCCATGCGCACAGACAACGAGGCCGCGCTCAGGAGAGGGCTTGGCAGGTACATTTAAAAGGCAGGGTGGGAGCGAAATCGCAAAACGACAACCCCCTCCTGTGCAGACAGTGTGAAAACTCGAGGGCGTCTACTGAGGAGGATGTTAGGAAGAATCAGCAGAGGCTGGGACAGTCTGGGCACACTGCAACAGACCAGAGACGGGAGAAGGGCAGAGGCGGGGATGTGACCAGCTCCTAGCACTAAAAAGGGCCTCCGAGAGCCGCCAGGTGAACTGAGGACCACGCAGGATCCCTACAGGATCTGGGATAGAAAGGAGATTTAATACCATAGATCGAAATGTATGAGAGGCAGCAGAAAGAGAAAAAAAAAGACGGCAATTCAAAGACCTGAAAACTGACCAGATTAAAGGATCCTGAGGGAAATGGGACATGAATACACACTGTAGTATGAGCGATTTTAATATGCAAGACTGACCCTTCATAATTCTGCTGTTTTTAGCTTCTCATTAGTTTTACAAAATCAGAGAAAATGAATGAGCATTATGTAATGGTTACCTTGTAACTCATAAACAAAGACCATGAACTGGTGCTATTCAAAATGGCTCCTAATTAGGAATTCTTAATGATCAAAAGGCAGCTTTAAAGCAAGGCAAGACACTGCTTGTATTTTATGCCCTATTTACTGGCCATCCCTACATGCTCTGTCTCCCCATTTATAAGGCAGTGCCCAGAACAAAGCCCTGCCTCCAAGGAAAGGCACACGTTGGTATGGGCCGGACATGAAAGACCTTCAGTGACTTCCTTTGAACTCTTCAGAGGATTTCCTCTCACTCAAGCAGAGGCTTACGATGTCATTTTAAGAAAATAAAATCTGAAAAGTATTCCAATCTCATTTCTGGGTACTTGCTTCTCTGGTACATAAATAAATGGCCACCACTCAGTAAATGGATTCTTCTTCTTGAGCTGCTGACTTTATAATAAACTTTTAAATTCATTAAGTGGCAAAGGCAAAACACAAGACTCCAGTGATAAAACCTCAGGGTTCCATCACTGCAGCGACCCCCGCAGAGCCGGAAGACGCCGCCGCCTTCCGCGGGCTCTGTGCCCCACCCGGGTTAGCGAGGGGAAGCAGGTCTGCCGGTTCTTACCTTCCTCGGCAATGACTGTTAGTGTGACAGTGACGCCGGCGTCTTTGATCAGCTGAACAATGCTATCATGGGACAGTCCAACAATGGACTGCCCGTTCACCGCAGAGATCTGATCTCCGACCTTCAGTTTTCCGCAGCGGTCCGCCGGACTTCCTTCTATGACTCGGCCGATTTTATGAGGGATAACTATGAGAAACAAATCCCCAGGTTTTCCAGTTATTTGAGATATCTGTTAGTGCTGGATTTATCATCATCAGTATTACTTAAAAATTCGACACAATAACATCAAAGAAGATCCTTTAAAAAGTATAGCAAAAAAGCCAATGTGCTCATCCTTTCCAAATGCAACCATTTTCATGTTATCGTTCACTTTTGCGACATGCCTACTCTTTACATCACTGCAACTATAGCATATAAACCTCTTTGCTATTTTCCACTTAACACAAACCTTTTTCCGATTTTTATAATGTCATCTTAATAATTCTGTTTAAAGGCTACTGACCCCACTGATAATTTTTCACTAATCTGATGTTTCTTGTTTGTTGTTGGTTTTTCAGGCTGCATCATGTTTTTGGCTATTTTAGAAACTGCTCCAATGAGACCATCTTTGGTTCTGTTGAAGGCGCATTCACTTCCACGAGAGATCTTGTAAATAAATGCAGTTCAAACTCAAGTTTAGGACTCAAAAGTTCCCGGTCCAAAATCCAATACAGTGAAATAAATGACTGACCATTAAAAAATGAATCATATTTAGTTCTATAGCAAAATTCATTCCTTTTATTTATGCCTTTCGATCTTTTTAAAATTAAAGACGCTGAATGGAAATAGAACATTAAAATGGTTCATGTTAAGATTATTTAGCTCATGGATAAAATCCTACTCTGAATGCACAAAGCTGAGCCTAAGACCTTTGCAAAGACACTCTGTGCAGTTCTTCTCATGCTAAATGCTTCCCTAGACTATTAAGACGCTTTGCTATTGTTATAGCTTAAAATGATATTCAAGAATTTTGTCCAAATATCTTTCACCATTTAATAAGAGGCATTTGTATTAAGACATGAATCTCCTTTCCATGTTCTCTGACAATTTCCTTACCTAGTTAGGTAAACTTATCGGGTATTTGGGCTCCTGCTGATTGCTGATTGTATGAACAGGGATAATTAATATTTTAAATGGCACTCTAATTATGTTTAATTTCCATAGTAAAATGAGCTTCTTTCTAAGTATTTCTGAGTCTTATTTAGTGTATATTAGGAACACTTTAATAGATCTCCATTTGGGCTCAAAGTCATTGTTGGCTTGATTCATGGTCCAACAGATACTGCCATTCCTTGGCTCTTCTGGAATTATACAGTAAGAGATTTTATCTTAAAGTAGAGGAAGTCAATGTTGGAAGCGAGTGCCTTTCAGCTCTGAATTATATCAAGCACTTATTATGCCACTGTCCTTACAAACAAAGTAATTAGAAAAGAGCCGGAGCAGTAAGGGCCATGTCCTGTGCCAGGCCCTACAAGCTGATTCACCGATACAGTATAACAGGTGGCACATCAGAAACATATGGTGACTCATACGGTGGCCCTGTGGTGACCTTTGAAATCAATCCCTTCATAGAAAAGATTTACTTGTACATAGTGTCCATTCTAGAACCCCTGAGAGGAAAATCATTCAGCTCCTTGGCATCCTGAAAGGGGTTTGTTTGGACTTGGGGAAGCATCATACAGAATTAATCTCTGAAGTCCTTTCTCATCATGCAAGCAATGTGGTCAAAAGGAATTGGCAGATCTTAGTGCAGGGCTGCCCGAAGGGTAAGTCGTCTGGGTGAGGGAAGGTAAAAGCAGTCCAACTGCTGTGTTGGTATCTATTGCAGTACCACCAAAATGGTTAAAAAAAATAGCAAACAGACCAGTGGAAACATATTTTTTGAATGGATTGAGAAGTTTTCAAGGTAACCCCTTAGAGTACGAGCAGCTAAGGAAAAGTCAGAAGTCCAGCCCTGCTTTTGCTGGTGGTATATGAAGTCCACAGGCATTTGCCATAAAGCCGATTTATCTGTCTTCATTCATGTCTGGCCTAAATCTGTCTCACAGACTGGCCTGTCCAGCTGCCGAGATCACTTTCGTGCTCTTAAAAAACTTTTCAGAAAAAGAAATGACAGTAACTAGAAATGTCCCCTTCTCAAAGAAATCCTTTGCAACCAGCACTGAAAAGTATACGATAAGAAAGAGAAACATGAAAACCTCTGAAGTACTGGCAAAGCAAAAAATAGCCGAGTCCTTTCATCTTAAATACAGGTCTTTCCTACGTACTCCATTCATTTGGCACTTACTCCAACTGGGTCCGGGGAGGAGGCTGGACCTGGATCTCCAGCCTTTGAGAAAGTCAGCGGTAGAGAATCTCAGAATTGTATAACTGGTATTAGAGATGCTACTGGGAACTCTTCTTGTGACAGATGTCACCGGAGAATACATTTAATCAGATGGAAAAAATAACCTTTACTGAGCAGAATACCAATCTATACTAAGACAAGACCCATAAAGAATGACCTGTTCTGACAGGCAGTTCACCTGCCTTTTCTCCATTAGGCAGTTTGCAGAGATTGCTCAGTCTGAGAGTGAGGCGCCTCACCCCAGCTCACCCCGGGCCCCTTCTTCTATCTATAAGAGATGAATGGAGGTCCAAGAAGACTGCTTGCAGGGCTGCTCAGCATTTTGTGAGATTATTAACTAGCATTTCAGTGAAATTATCAATTCTGGTTTTGCACCACAACTGCAAATCTCAAGTACTTTATATAAAATTCATTGACAACCTAAGCCTAATTTACCATTCAAGCTGATAATTAATGAGCTGCAAACATTCATTTCCTGCCACACATTAGCTGCCTCAATTTTACATCCTAATTGGGCTTTCTTTCCCATCTCATTACTCGAGTATTAATAAACTTTTTAAAGGTTCTTTTAAAAAAATCAAGAGACAGTGTGACAAACAATTTTATAAATAACAATAATGATAATGGCAGCAGAAGCTACGACAAGCAACGGCAGCTAACACTTGCTGAAGGTGCGGGCTAAGGGCTTCATGTGCATTATCTCCTTTAATCTACAACTCATACGAGACAGGAAGTGTTAGCATCTTCTTCATTTTACAGAGGAAACTGCAGTTCTTAAAGGGTAAGTAATTTGTTCCAGATCAGATGGCTATTAAAAGACCTAAGGAAGGTTTGAATCCAAGTTAGTTTGATTACGAAGCCCAACACTTAATGGCACCATCTTATACAGAGATCTAGCATCTATGTGGTACACAAAACCATCAAAATACTAAGAAAAAACTTAAACGAATAGGTATACAAATATTTTAAAAAATTAAATATAAACAAGATATTTAATATATATTAAAATGTAATATAAATTCTAAATATAAACAAATTGATATAAAAATGTTAAACATTTAAGTAATGGAACTTATTTTACTAAATTCCTCTATCTTGCTTCGTTTTATGGTGAACACTAGACTCTCTCCTAATTTTTATAGTGCCAGAGAAAGAATATCTTCAATATAAAAAGTGCTTAGCATCCATCACACTGAGTAATATTCTTTCACTCTTTTGGTTGATCTGAAAGCCTGGGATTATTGTACAGTATTAGAATGGGAATATGATTATCTAAAATGGTTGTTTGTTTTTGGAAATACAGATTTCCAATGATACAACATAAAATCCACCTAAAAGCTGCTTTCTTCCATTTTTCTGACACAGGCCACATAATCATCCTCACAGCATCAGTGACAGTTCCAGTTCCAAGTGTTACCATAGCAACTGCTTATGGAAAATGGAAAGTAGTATCAGTGAGCAGTGACCTGACACTATAGCAATAACTCATCCATGTCACAGAATCTTCTTCCTTTACACAATTGCATTAATTTTAGCAAGATTTTTGCAAATTGGTTTGGCTCACAACACTTTCCTGAAAGTGTTTTCTTTTTTTACTAAGATTTTAGTGACCACCTAGTCTAAAAGGATCTTATTCCCCAAGATATAATCAAATCCACTGGCAAAGGCAAGAGTCCATTTTCACATGTTCAAAGGTTGCTATCATTTGACTCAGAAAAATAAAGTTACCAGACAAACGTGAGGCACAAATATTCATCTGGATTTTACAATTATACCTAGAGATAAATCTTAGAAACATCAAGACAAACATTTAATCTGCTGAATCATAACAGCTGAATCGTAACAGCCTTGAACATACAAGAGATAATTCCTCTTTTGTTAAAGAAATTAACATATATATTATCCTTCCCAGATGAGAATATTCCATTAAACCAGGTTCAGGATATTTAGATTAATTTTTAAAGGTTCTGACAAAATTTTTACCTTCAGATGAAGCATAGATAAAGGTAAGAATGTCTCTTTACCATTCAAAAAGGTCTCTTTATAGCTAGGATATATATGGCAATTATTATTAAACAACGTAAAAGGACAATTTAAGACATATTTAGCTCAAGATTTTTCTAGTAATCTGTTTTGCTTCTCACTGCTTCTAGCATTTTATTCATTTCTGCATACACATTTTCTTGTAACAACAAATCTCTGCCCCCATACTTAAAAATAAATAGCATTGTCCTTTCACTAAGTCTATTAAGTCGCATCCCTGATATACTGCCACAATATAATCTTGATGCAAAATGAGCAACTAAGACTTCTTTTCTGAAATCTGAGATGATGGATAAACCTGGAGTCTGGAAGGTCTGGTTCAGATTACCTAATTTAGAAAAAAAGAAAATATTCATCATTCTGAAAAAGCTAAGTCTCTAAGGTAATTTGTACATAATTCTTAATTAGTTCCATAAACACCAGTGGGAGACTCAGAAAACAGGAACTGTGGGGAGGGGCCGCAGGACACAGCAGCCCTTACCTCCAGGAGGCGGTTTGTTTTTGGAGGTGAGGATGACAAAGCCAAATCCCTCACTTTCTTTTCGCTGCAACACGACGTCGTAGGCCTCCGGGGGCGCAGGCCTGGCTGGGACTTCGGCTCGGCTCAGGCGGGGAGAACCATTCTGAGGTGAGAAGGCTTGAGCGCTGTCGTCCTCCAGTTGTTTCTCTATGATAAACATGATTGGTTTTGGTATTTCTGGATCATAATTTTCGATAACTCGTTTTCGTGCTGGGCTTTTCTCTAGAAAATTTCATTTCTAATAACCTAACACACAGAGCAGCAGCCCCCCACCCCACTCAGGCGTGAGCCGTGGACACAATCTGAGTGCAGTTGTAGGTAGCAGCAGTCCCCTTGACCTCTTAAAGGCCCTTAACATCAATGACTAGAAAAAATACACAATGTCATCTCATTTAAAGACAGCATTTCGAAGCTCTCGCGAAATTTGGTAGTGAAAAAATTCTTGAAATTGTTTTAATTCCAGCAGTGTTTTTAATCTTGACCAGTAATTTTGATGAAAGTTGATACTGAAACGCAACACTGTAAACTTCCTTTTAAAAATCAACTTTAAATATAATTTAGTGCAGGGGCTGAAATGTATGCCATCAGGGAGGTCACTGCGGCAGGAGACGCTGCCCGTTCCCGTCTGAGGACAGTTGCCACCTCCACAGGCTTTGCCTAATGCATCATGTGACAGCTGCAGTTTCCTGCCCGATGACGTCAGATGAGTTACCCAGGGGCAGTTTGCACGCTGTCCCCATGAACGGCAAACTCTCAGGCACAGATTAGGTCATATGGACTCGCCAGCGAATGGGCGGTTAATCTATACCTTTTTCTCCTAGTCAAGAATGACATAAGTTAGTGTTGACTGATTTTTTTAAAAGGCAAATTCTGTTCCATCATTTGATATAAACCATTAACAACAACTGCAACACACTGCCATCAATGAATAGACGTGTATAAGGTCTCTTCTGGCTTAAAATCTACATGATTATGAGAATACGTTTTTGAATCTCAATGAAGTGCCATCATTATATTCAATCATTAATGAAAAACAAAGCATTTTTTTTTGTATAATGCATGGTTAGAATGAATTGGTTTAATGTCCCCAACAATATCAAACTACCATGAAACTTCTTCATGATGCTTTCCAATAGAGAGCCAACCTCTAGTTGCATAACATCCTGTTTTTTATTGTATGTAGTTCTGTTCTGACTCCAGCACAAGCAAAGGCAACGCTGCGTTCACACCTCTAACGCCTCTCTGTACATCTGGCATTTATGAAGAGAGGCAGGTCTTTACTTTGGATGTTGCGGTCAGAAACGTGGGTTCCTCATTTTTAAGACTAATTCAGATATTCGACAAGTCAACACACATTTATTGACGTCCACTCTGTGCCCGGCAGGCATTCTTCTACGTGCTGGGAATCCAGCGTATAACAAAATGGATAAACATGCCTACTTACGTGAAGCCGAGTCTTGTGCTGCAGGGTCGTCTTTTAAAATTTTAAAGTGGCAAGAATTTACTTCTACAAATCCCTATTTAATATTCACAAAGCTATTATGAGGAAAATGTAAGAGTCGTCTCCTAGTGTAATGGTTTAGCTCCTGGGCTCTGTAATTAAACACTCATTTTAAATCTCGGCCCTACACTTACTAGCTATGTGTCTCTCAACTTTCCGTAAGTAACTGTGAAAACTAGATAATGAGAGTACTTACACCACAGTGTCATAAAGATTAAATAAAAGAAGTATACCACAGTGTTATAAAGACTAAATAAAAGAATCCATGAGTCTGGGACTTAGTAAGCACTCGATAAATTCTGGCCTGTTTGAAAAGTTAAGATTTCATCAGAGTCCAAAATCTTTTGATATTCAGTGAATGGGATATCTCGGTATGACTAACTTTGTAATTGTTTTTAAGAAATAGATTTAACCTGATAAATTCATCAATATATTAATATTACCACAGAGGCCCCAAGTTTATTTCTCTTTTTGTCAGTATTATTATTTCTGAATGCTTTTGACCTCCACGGCCTTCCACAGGGAGGCCCCGGATGACACCAAATAGGTAACCTCATGCGCCACTGAATATAATATGTAAAATAACCTGCAAAACCACACAGAAAGTGGACTCAAGTCACTTTGTTCCTTTAACTTATCAGAGCGGAGAGGTTCGCGTACCACCATGGAAGATCTTCCTTCTGACGGTTAATAACACGTGGCCGTTTCGAGCAGCAGTTGTCATTAGGTCTAACACTTGTTTGTGTGATTTGCCCTTGACAGGAATCCCATCGATGCACATGAGTTCGTCAGCCGCCCGGAGCCGACCGTCCTTCTCCGCTGCGCCCAGGGGAATGATGGCCCCGATGTATATCTGGTAAGATAACAAGGTGTAGGTTGGTCTGTGTGGCCAATGAGACCCACAGAGAGCCTTCACTCAGGTAAAGGCTTCCTGCCTCAGCGCTGTGCAAGCAGACAGATTTTTGTAGTTCACCCGTGAAAACAGACTTCAGAAAGGTGATATCTTAGAAAGTGACCATCCTCCCAAATGGTCCTACAAATAGCCACACTATGTCGTCCCTCTGGATCCTCTGGGTTGAGTACAAAGAAGACAGAAAAGATAAAGTCACTCGATAACTTAAAAAGTACCACCATCACTTCCATCACAGCAAAACAAAAACATTAAACTCAGAGAATGAGATTCTGTGGAGTAGCTACAAAAATAAAAAAAAAGTCTATTGCCACCAGGGAAGTTTTCTACACACTGTTCTTGGCAACTAGGATAATTGTTACAATATTCCCATCACATGTAGCTATCAGTACAAATTCTGTATATAAAACAGAAAAACACTTCTTGTTCCTAAATCTCACAGCGGTAAATATTTTAAGAGTGGTCCAAGGTTCTCTTGTATCTAGGGAAACTGATCTAGTTCATTCCGCTTGTCGGCTATAAGAATCCTATAATAAGGGACGTGGTTCCATAGTGTGGCGGTTAGCATGACTGCTTTACATGAAGAAGGTCCTGGGTTCGTGCCCCGGTGGAGCCATGGTCCATGGTTTATAGCCATGCCACCCTGAAAAAGCCCGAATCTCTGATCTTGGAAGCTAAGCAGGGTCGGGCCTGGTTAGTACTTGGATGGGAGACCACCTAGGAAGACCAGGTACTGTAGGCATTAAAAAAAAAAAAAAAAAAAAAGAATCCTATAATGAGGTAGGTAATCCTGAATGTTTGGGCTAGTTTCAGAGCTGCTAAAGCCTGACATTTAAGAGAAGGGAAATGTTTCTCCCAGGTTGAGATAAATTCTTAAAATATTTATGTGAACACTGAGTATCAACGACACAGGAAGCAATGAACAAAACTATATCTACCACCAGAAACGATCAAGGTACCTTATATTTGCACTACATGAGGCAACCTGCCTTAAGCTTTTTTGGTCTCTGATGATTACTTTGATTGTAACCAATATGACTAATTAGAATATAATTCTACTATATAAAACAATTTTCTATTCAGAAATAGAAGGAAGCCTACATTTTAAAAGACTGCTGCTTACCTAACTTCCACACATGATAAAATGTAGTCTTTCTTGATATTATTCTCAAATTCTACAAAGCACATTACATCTTTGTTATCCAAACTAAGGGCAAAACTCAAAAATAATAACCACTACATTTGTAGTCTAACTTTACACGAGAATCATGTATAAATAAAATTCTAGATTTTAAATGCTTTGCAAAGTTACCCTCATGCTTTCTGGATGGAAACATTAATTATTTTATATTCTTCTAGTCGCACAGGTAACAAGTGGCATGCAAAGTACTGAGCATGAAAATGTCTATCCATTAATAAAATTAGGTGGCATAACATGCATGGTTCATGCCAACTGTTTATGGAACATTCCGAAGATAAAGTGATAGAGATAAACAGGACTTTGATTATAGGTCTCCTAGAAAAGGAAAATGTCTTCGAATCTGTGTAATGAAGGCAAAAAGGAAATAAAAATGTAAAATAAGCTTTAGGCACATACAGAAATTAATGACTGTCCAAATTGTAGCTGACACATTCAGTTTTTATCTACAGTTTTAGTCTCAGCTGTAGCAAGTTAACTAAGGGAGTATGACCCTAAGAAAAATGTAATTCTTCCTCATATCAATGAAACTGTTAAACAAAATCTTTAAAAAAATCAAATACAGAAAACTAACTCAAACCATCACATTCTACCAAATTGCCACTTAAAAGTTTTGAACAAGAACAGCCAAATTCTCAAGTATTTAAACTTACAGATTGGTCGGGTCCATCTCCTCCTAGCACCCTGAAGCCAAACCCTGATTCCTGTTTCCGAAGAAAAACATCCAGATCTTTGGTGTTTGGTGCTAAGAAAAACCAGAGAATACAAAGAATAATAAACACTTATATTTATTTTAAAAAGATTAAAACAAAGAAAAGTTCAATATTTAATAGAATAATACTATAGAGTTTAATAAACTATACCCTTATGACGTTTTGATAGGTGAAAAATTATACAAGAGTATTTGAAGGCATTAGCTCCTAATGCCTTCAAATCAATATTAAGCTCAGAATTATCCAATTTACGTTTGATATCTGCTAGGTACAAATTATCTAAATTAACACTTGGGCAAATCCTGAAAAGAGCGCCTAGAATAAAGAATAAAGTATCTTAATTTTAATTCTAACTTAATAGCTTTGTTTCAGAAAAGCATTCCATGTGAAGTGATTACTTAGCCTACTTTTGCAAAATGATATTATTTTATTTTTATTTCTTTATTTTGCAAAATGGTATTTTAAAGAAAATCAACAACAGCTAATACTTATTATTAGCCCCATTTTCTAGCTGAGGAACTAGTGTCCAGTGTCTTGCCCAGGACCACACAGCAGGTAAGGGGCAGACTGAGATTTAAATTCAGCTTGATTTCCAGGGTCCAGGCTCTTAGCCCACTCGATCTTAACCCCAGAGGGCAGGTCGTATTTACCAGAATATTGAGTCAGGAATATCTACTTCAAGACTAAAATTTTACCTCTGGGAAAATATTATTGTTATTTACAAGAAGTATTCACTAGGAAGGGAAAAGAGAAACACATCAGGGAACTTTATCAATAAAGTGAAACGTTATATAGGATAAATCCTGACAATTTTCCTTAGAAGCAATCGATCTCTTCTGAGATATATTTTCTATTTGAATCACAGAACTTCGGAGATAAAAATGACTCATGAGTCCAGCTCATTTACTTTATGGATGAAGACCAAAGGGATTGCTTAGTTACACCAATACTAAGAATGTATCAGGCTACAAACGGGAAGACTGAAGAACAGCGTTCTCCATAGCTATGCAATTTAAATGGTTGCTATGCCGTGCTTATGCCTGGTTCTCACCTTTCTAAATACAGCCTGGGACTAGCAAGCTCTACAATTAGTTAAATACATATGAAATCAATTAGATATAATATTTCCATCTGTGGACATCTTTCCCAAGGAAGATTTAGATCTCTCTCTTAAAAACAGCTACATTTAAAAAAAATTTTAAAAATTAGACCTACTTGAATCCGTAATTTTACTTTGGAAAAGGTCATCACCAGTAAGTTAGCGTGAATATGAATTTCTGCCTTCCACGCTCGCCCCTCTCATCTCTCAGCTGGCTCCTTAAGGAGTCAACTCTTTGGTGTCCTCAGACCATGCACCCCTCTGATTCATCCTCCTTCACACTCCTGCCAGGAAAATCTTTCTAAAACACACGTCCCATCGTAGCATCCTGGTAAGAGTTAATACTAGTCCACAGCTCCCTATTGTGTCTCTTGACTGACTCCGGCTCCTCCGGGCAGCACCCTGGCCCTCCCCAATCTGCTCCTGCTCCTCTATCTGGCTTCTCTGCCAACCACACCCAGCAAACAGCGCTGTGCAGAACCCAGGCCGTGCAAGGTCAATGTGCGAACGTTATTCCTTATTTCCCTCTTATCTGCCCCATAAACGCTGTCTTTGAAGACTTGGTTAAAGCCTACCTTCCTATCTGAAGCAGTATCTGACACTTTCTATTACCCGCAGTGGTAAAATGGACTGCTCTCTGCCTGGGACTCAGTTCGGCCAGTCCATCCTTCTGTTACTGCACCCGTTAGGCTTATTTGCACTTATTTCCTTAGGAATATTTACCCTCGCAGACACTGATTACATATTTGTCTTTTCCATTTAGGTTTAATCACCCTTCTGGGTGCAGGGCCCATGTAATGCATTTATCTCTGTATTCCCATTATTTACGGTGATGCTGGGAGATAGCAGGCACTTAATACATGGTTTTGAAAACAATGAATGAATGTTGAATGTAAACCGAAGAAGCCCAGAGTCAAATTAAAATGGGAATAAAGGAATAACTTTAACATGGTTTCGAAAGATGGGAAGGTCCCAGTCTTTTAAAAAAATTCAAATTAATTTTTCGCATGCTCTCCTGAAATATTCCGCAGCTACTTACGTTTATCTTCATACAAAGTCTTAGATTTCAGGTAGACTTCAGAAGGATCCAATTTCGGGGATCCTGATCTGATAACGCTGGGCGGAAAAGGCATAGGCTGGGGAATGGGCTCATTTATGGCCTCCAAACTTCCTGAATTTTCCTTTTTATCTGTTTTCTGAAATGGAAAAGGGCCTTACTTAGTCTATTAAAAAACCAGATGGTTGATTAGTTCATAAAACTGTTGCCTGAACTGGGCATGTCGACTGATCACAGTTGGAGAGGTGACATGGTCACAGCCCCAGGAGCCGCAGTCTTACGGGGGGATTCACTTAGATCGCCACATGTACTTGGTTAAAGCATGTTTAACTTAAATTTTAAAAAGCTTATAATGCTGTCAACTGGAAAGGCCTTAATTAGTCCTGTGTTTAGGCGGTCTTGCCCTCTTCTCCACCAAGACAGAAACTGACTTTAAGATAAATAGGGATACAACAAAAGGCAGTAAAGAGGGAGAGAAGACCTTCATAAAATTCTCAGTAAACCCCACCTTCCCATTCACGAATTTAATTCCCGGTGAAGATGTTAAAGATAATATTCTTTCTAAGCAAATGAGAAAGGAAGTGTTAACTCTAATTTAGATTTTAAAGATGACACTGCAAAAATCTGAATAGCCAATTCAAATATCTTGAGGAGAAATGCACCACTGCTGGGCAATCAGATAAGGGAAAACGGAGTGGCATATTTTCATATTTTCCCATTCAGACAGAACTCTGTCAGAACAGCCAAGCAAAATGACTTCTTTAATAACATCTTAAAAACGAAATTCAATAAACGGCCTAAGAAAATAAATACGGTTTTGAGAACAGCTTGTTGTCTTGAATTATCGTGAGTTAGGAGAGGGGGATTACAGATGTTTGTGATAACATAATGAATGCTGATGAGACTGTGGGAGCAGCAGCCTGGCAGGGGGCAGGCAGGGGCCAGTCACTGCCAAGTGTGCCAGAGGGGACCCTTCGCTGACTCACACCCAGTCAGATGGCGGCGGAGAGAAGAGCGGTCTCCTCCCCGCGCCCCACATGTCCTGTCAGAGCAGTGAGAGGTCATCAGAGACATCCATCAGATTATAAACCATGAGGGTCACCATGGCTGCACTGGCATCCACTATGAGATAGATACGGGGCCAGGAGTTAAAAGCGATGACTGGAGGAACCAGAGAAATGTAGAAAAATACAGTGCAATTTTAACCAAATAGGCAAAAAAAAAAAAAAAAAAAAAAATTCTGTTCACTGGACCTAGGTGGTACAGTCCATAAAACTGAGCGTTTCTTTCCTTTTGATCCATAAAATAGGAGATTTGCAGAGGGTCCTATTTGGTGGGCTAGAATCCATCTGTTTTACATCTGATGGTCTTCCCTTTCATAGCCGATGGTTTATGGCTATGGACAACCATCCTTCTCCAATTGTGAGATGACAGAGTCCAACTCAAACAAACTAGAACTCCATCAGGAGTTTATACACAGCGGCCAGTACAGCCACGCCCTCATGACCGTGGGAGCTTAAGCAGCTACACACGCGCACCTAACAGTTTCTTTCATAGCATTATGTGGTACAGCCTGTTTTTAGTTATGTCTGACTCACTACACAGGTCCTTAATAAGCTTCTTGGTTATTCAGAAGAATGACAAAAAAAAAAAAAAAAAAAGGACTGTTTTAAGTCAGACAACCTGTCACTTTGATAACAAGCAAATTGAACACAGCAGGCCACAATTCTCTAGAAAGTCTCCTAAAAGTGAGAAGGTTATCTGCATGTGGGTATTTATAGTCCCCATGAAATTACGTGAGGCTGCGCGTCTTCTCTTCAGGCATCAGGGGAAAGGTGTAATAGTTACCATCTGCCCCATCATTTGCTCCTCTCAAACACAAAGGAAGTAAAAGGCCCCTAGGCAGGCACCTCAGCGTGTCTACATTTACCGGTTAGAGAAACAGGACTGTGGGTAGCAGGGGTCTCTAGGATTCCTCCAAGATAGGACACCTCCTCTCTAGGGGGCTTTTTCTAACTCACAGGCTTCTCTCGAGTTTCTGACACAAGTCCAGGGCAGTATGGCTCCTGAATTCCTCCAGTGATCACCACCATCCCACTGCCGCCATGAGCTGTCCCTGCAGAGGGGAATGTGACATTTCTCTTGGTGCGTTGGGAAGAAGCATTTGAGGTTCACTGTATACTCACCATTTTGGCAGTTTTAGTTGGTGAAGGAGGACCTTAAAAAAAATGAGCCAGATTTTAAAAACAGAGGAAGCATTTCCAGATCACAAATACTGCTAATGTTTATGATAAACAAGCTTTGAATTTTAGTAGGCTGGTAAATTCTATCTCTGACACTTCCTATGTATCAGGCATTACATATGTAAACATATATACATATATAAACACATATATATAAAAAAATATATATACAATGTGTACATGTAATATATGTATATATATCATCTCATTTCATTTTTATGACAATCTTAAGATATAAATATAAATACAAATATTTATATTTATAAATATAAAAGATATAAATACCATTTTATAGATAAGGTAACCAAAAATTCAAATAGATTACAATTATTTCCCTATACCATAGAACCAACAGATAACAAGGCAGGAAACTGACATCCAATCTGTCTGACACCAAACCCTGGTCTCTGTCATGTTTGTTGGGACCCTGGATAACTCCAGTAATCACAAAGAGATTTTCACCTTGCTCTGAGCACATTCTAACATATCACCCAGAGAAGAAACAAAAACAGTTCAAAGAAATGAGAATACAAAAAAAAAAGTCCCAATGAAGTTAAACTGCTCATTTGCCTCAAAAATGAATACTAAAAGCCAAAGAGATAAAAGAGTGAAGGGCCAAATTTTAGTCTTTAAAATACTAGTTCTCCCTAAGTATGAATTTAAGAAAGCCAATTAAAATGTAAACTTTGTGATCAGTTCTTAGAACTAGATTTATAATGTCTGAGAGCAGTCCATATCAGTTGATGACCTTGGAAAATAAAAATTATATTTCACATGAGCACTGAGGGGTTTAATTAACATTTATGGACAGACACTAAAGCTTAAGATAAAAGCTTTATGGGCACAAGCTTTCATGACTGCTTTCACAGAGTAACACACCAACCCACATTTCACTTCTTCACAGAGATGCTAGCTCTTTCAAACATCTTATAGAGGTCCAGATGAAGTACCAGTGATGGCAAGAGTCAATTTCTACTGTTGTCATCAATAGAGAAAATGAAATTAAGAGGATATATTTCATTTGAAGTAGCACAATGCCACTTCTCAGTGTGACTCTCTCTTATCATTAAAGCCATAAATCAGATTTTTAAAAAGAACACAGAGGGACAGAAATCTATAATGTGTATGAATGAAATCATTAATAACTAAAATAAAAAAAAAAAAAAAAAACGGTTGCAAAAGATACTGCATAGGGAAGCAGTCAGACAGAACCGTAAGGAAAATACACGCTAATTGCCAGTTAAGTCTGTTGGGAAGACATTCTGACTTGTGAAGAAGGACAATTAACAGATGTAAATGCACAAACAGTGAAGATTCTTCCTTGTGCTTTTACTCACCTCCTCGTAAGATGAGCAATGGTACATCTGCACCTACTGGGAACTGCTTTAGCACCTCTACCACTTGGAGATGTGTTAAATTCTGCACATTTTGATGGTAAATTTCCTTAATTATATCCCCTTTCTGCAGGCCTGGACACCACTGACTGTCCAATATCATCTTCACCTTCTGTCCAGTTGGGCTGTCAGCGATTGCAAACCCAAAGCCTTTAGGGCCCTTAATCAGAGGGACAGTCACTAGTTCGGGCTGGGAGCCGCCTGATGATGCCATGGACGCTCTCTGCTCGCTTGGATCTGATGGTCCACTGAGGCGATCGCTGACCAACGTGTGTCCCAGTTTTCCATTGTGGTCGAGAATCGCTGTTCCCGACTTAAAATCCTGAGTATTCATGCCCGTCTCACCCTTGCTCAGTGGCTGTCCATTGATGACAGGAGTAACAGCAAGAATATCCACAGCAGGATCCTCGCTGTCATCAGGGAGTGGGTAACCGCGACATAAAGTGAGGTTTACGTACTGGTTGACTGGTACCAACTGAAACATCTGTACGACATCTGCATGGGTGTGACCAAGGACGCAGCTGCCGTTGATGTCTACAATAACGTCACCTGGTAAAAGATAATCATGTGAAAAGTATTAAAACCACCAAATAAGTTAATTTCTTTTGCTGGGGGGAGACAAAGATAAATTCAGCTCCTAAATTTGAATTCTGGAAACCTTTTACTGTTCATTAACTGCTGAAAAGATAGTTTAAACAGACATGTTATTCTTCCTTCTGTGACTCTTCTCTAAAAAGAATATATAGATATATAATATCTTAATTATCTTTGTAGCAAAGATTTATGACTCCAAGCTCAAGTGAATCATACAAAAAGTAACTGCAAATTCATGTCATTGTTGGTTCATCTGCTGAGTCACACCTACATGGCTGTACAAAGCTAGGTACACTGCAGTAGGGCAGAAGAAGAGCAAGTAACTCCACTGGCTATTTGTACAAACAGGTAATCTTTACACGCCACCTTGTTTCTTAAGAAGCCACTGATTCAATGTAGTTAAAAATTCATAATGTAGGGCTAACAAGGCTAATGTTACGAATACATTTTCTTTTAGCTCCTTTTTGTAGAGTGTTTCAATTTGCTGTAATTCAGATTTCAAAAGGAGAAAAAGCAACAAAAAAATTTGACACAGGTAAAGAACATTATTGAGACACTAAAAAGCTAAATTAATCTTGGAAAAGTTGGTTTTGCTTCCTCGATTTTACATTTATTATGACCACTTTGGCTGCAGAATCACTACCACTTGACAGTCATTAGTTGTGTATTTGTTCAATGCAGCCCTAACTTTTAAAATGTGTCATCTGCTGTCTCATCCATTTGCTGCTTTCATTTGAATATAATTATTTAAAAGGTTATTGCCAAATAAAAGTGCTTAATTTGTTCTGATTGTATATAGGCTTTAAAAAAATCAACATGAGTGGTATTTAAAAACGAATGTTAGTCTGTGGAAATTTGTTCCACAATCTAAGAAGATACAGAAATTAGACAAATTAGACTAATTAGAAACAAAGTTTTGACTCCCTCCTTCCTTGGTTAAAGTTCCCAAAATTTTCATGGAAGCACTGCATTGCTATGCAAATTAGATAACAGTTTTAGGCAAATCTGTATCTATATTATGAAAAAGAAATTTATACAGCTACAGCTGTAGAAATGGTAATATTTGTGTCTAAAATTCTTAACATAGCTGTTTAATTTTATTAACAACCAGTGAGACTAGGAAGCAAACAAACTAGACTTGGGAAAAAATTGTGGGCTATAACAGCGTTTGGTATCACTATAAACATCGCAATGGATCATTTTTCAAAAGAATTAAAGGTAAATGTTAGATGGCTCCAAACATACCCTACATAATCAAAGAAAACCAATCAAATAGTGTTCTGAGATGGTTTGTAAAGCTTTATCTTAGTACAGCCAAAGAGCTTTCTCAAAATTATACAAACTATTCAAAAATTAATACATTTTATCTTTTCTCTCAGTTTCCACTTATTTGTAAAGATGGCCCTTCCTCAAGCCTAGTATGCACTTAATTCAAAGGATGAACTATTTAAATACAGGAATCTCCTTCAGTTGTATAATTTGGTTCTCCCTCTCTCTAGATATACAACACACACATATATATTTATTATACGCAAATATATATATCCTTTCACTATAGCTTTTGTTACCGATACCTTCCAGGGAATTCTGAACACCTGCTTACCTGGAGCGATCTTCCCGTCCTGCGCTGCGGGGCCATCCTTCAGGACGTGCTTCACTTGCAGGAACTCATCGGGCCTGTCTCCACCGATGATGGTGAAACCGAAGCCCATCGCGCTTTTCTTCAGCGATGCTCGAACAAGGACGCCCTTCAGCTGGGACGGATCTCGAGTGAAGTGGGATTTTTCCATATCTGTGCCAGAATGAGAAATGGGTTTGAGAACAAAAGTAGTTACAGTGAATACAGCCCTCGAAGCCAATATTCAAGATAGTCTACATACCTGAAATATAACAAACCATAAAGAATGTTGCGGAACAGTCAGAATTTAAATTCGTAAATTAAATCACTGAAAAAACTTAGGTAACGAGTCATTTCTCTTTTACAGGACTCTCCGATGACATCTGAAAGCGCCTGCTTTATCTCCTCCTCATTGCCTTGTTGGTACTTACTTTCTCTCGCCCCAAAGAGTCCCTTATAGTCAAAACGGGAAGGACAACGTTTGTTACTAAATTCTTGAAAGTCTCAGACACTCACTCAGCTGTTCATTTCATCAGAATAAGCATCTACGGAGCTCTAGGTGGAAAATGCTCTACTAGCGAGATGAAGACAACTGTCACAAACTTACGAGAGAGAATATATGAAGAACTCAGAATTCACAACTCAGGCTTTCTGCAGCCTTTAATTTATGTCTGAGGAAAGGAGAGAATCACTCACTAAACTCAGTCAACAGCTGCCCATCACTTTCTTTTCACTCATGTTTAGTGGCTACTTTAGGAAGAAAAAGATACAGCTCCATTGAAGTCTGTTTTTAGAGGCGAGATGATCCCAGAACAAAGAGTGGTCCATATATGCAAATAACGACTCCCTTCTCTTCCCCAGAGTCTTTTACTTTGAGAGGACTGAATGGTACAGATTTATGATTTACAAAACACGGTTTAAATTAACTTTTTAAAAGATGGTTTAAAATTTTCTGCCAAATATTTTGTAACAGTTCTATTGAGATATAATTCACATATGACAGAATTCAGCCACTTAAAGTGTATAAATCAAGGTTATGCAACCATCACCTCAATCCAATTTTAGAAAATTTTCTCCTTTCTCAAAAGAGAAATCCCCAGGGCCATTAGCAGCCACTCCCCCTTTCTTCCCAACCTGCACTCACACTCGTGTCTTTGGCACCCGCTAATCTAACTCTGTCTATAAATTTGCCCAAATCTGGACATTTCATTTAAATGGTATCACATAATAATATGGTCTTTCAAATGGCTTCTTTCACTTAGCATAATGTTTCTGAGGTTCATCCGTGTTGTAGCATGCGTTAGTACTTTATTTCTTTCTATTGCCAAATAATATTCCACTGCACAGATATGTCACATTTTGTGTATGCATTTATTAGCATACAATTAGCATATATTAGCATGCATTTGGACGCTGGTTGTTTCCACTTTCTGGCTATAACGAATAATGTTGCTATGAACGTTCATGTCCAAGGTTTTATGTAGACATATATTTTCATTCCTCTGAGGTATATACTAGGAGTAGGACTGCAGGTTACCATAAACATATTGTAACTATGTCTAACATTCTGAGGAACTGCCAAACTTTTACAAAGTGGCTGCACCATTTTCCATGTCCACTGACAACATATGAGGGCTCCAATTTCTCCCCATCCTTGCCAGCACTTGTGACTGTCTGCCATTTCGGTTATAGCCATTTTGTTTAGTAGAATGATATCTCATTGTGGTTCTGATGCCATTTCCCTAATGATTTAAATTGACAGGGTGGCTTGTTTCATACTTAGCTCACACTCAGCACTAGCATCAAGCCCAGTTATTTATGTGTATCTGCTGCCGCTACTCTAATCACTGTGTTCCAACAGGTATGCATTCAAGCTTGTTGTCAGTTAGAAGAGAGCAATTCTTGGGGCGCCCCAGCCAACTGTACAGACCGTACAGTATGCAAGTAGCTCCCTCAAGAGGCAGGGCTGCCCTGGAAACACCGAACACAGGAAATACCATTTTGTTTGGCCAGTCGCCCTGCTCGTGGTGACGCCGCTGTGGATTCCTGAGCTTCTGTTGAGTCTCGGACACGCAAACTAGCAATCTGACTCTGTACAAAATAATACTTTATATAAAAAAAGTATTTAACTGACAAGTTCAAAGACCACTCAGATATATAAGTTGATTATATGAGTACCAGATGGTAGATAGGATTGTTTGTTGACTGTCTACCTAGACAAATACTCGGGGGACAATATCATTGGAGAAATGTAGCTTTCTTGTTTTTATGTCAAATATTGAGATGTTTCCGGTTAGCTGGTTCACTCTCCCATGCTTTAGACTCCATGAATACTGGAATAAGACTGGCTTCTGAGGGCTTAGAAAATTGGGATAGAACGGATGAGATCCCAGATGAGCAAACGCTCAAGAGGGACACCCACTTTTGTTAAGTATCAATAAGACAGCCAAAGCCCATTAAGAGATGGTCAGAAGTAAGTTTTATCAGAATTAAACATAGAAAAGTGAGAATAAGAGAGGCACAAAGAAACGGTTTTTCACTCTAGCAATCCTGATTTTAAATCCAAGCTTTATGATTTAGTTGAGTGATCTTAGATTATTATTTAACCATTTTAACTCAGTTGCTTTATCTATAAACAGGGATAATTGTATTAATTCCTGAGATAGGTACAGGAATTAAACTAGGCAATGCATAGAAAGCATAGGAAATGGTGCCTGGCAAATATAAGTGGCTCAATAAATGTTGATAAGCAAAACACATACACACAGTCTAAGTGAGGAGGTTCCCTGGCTCACGGATTTGGGTATTTTGTCCCTGTGGCAAGTATATCCTTGGGATGGAAGTGTGAGACAATTGTAATTTGATGCCAGCAAGATATCTGAATGAGGAAAAGAGCATTAATAACCTTGCAGAGATATTGTGAGACTTAAATGAGATGATGCATATAAAGCATCCGATTCAGTACCTGACTCGGTATCTCAATAAATGTAGCCATTATTCTTCAAGGACCAGCAGAGCTCCGTCACTTCTTCAGAAAGCCCTTCTTGCCCTCTCATAATCAGATGTAATTCCTCTCTCCTTTGTTTCAAACATTACTATATATGTCTCTATTATTATACTTTACTAAAATTATATATCTGTTTCTCTGCCTAAATTGTGAGCTGCAGAGAGACGGGTACTGAGTCATTAGTCTCCCTTTAATGCCCAGCTCATAGGAGAGTGCCCAGTTATTTACATTCTTAAAACACATGGTCCCTGCCCTCAGGGAGCTCAGAGTTTAGATGGAGAGAAGCTCTCCCCCCATGTTTGCCATGGAAGACGGGCAGGCGGGAACTGCACATCGTGATACAAAGAACTCTGCATTTGAAGTCGGTAAAGTCAGGTTCAGAGTCTGGCTTGAAACTCATTATGATTCCAAGCAAAAGGCTTAATCTTTATTAAAGTTTCAATCTCAAACTTTATTAAAGTTTCAATCTTTATTAGAGTTTAATGTGTAAAATGGGATCCTTCTCTCCAGTAAACATCCTCTGTCTACCCTCCCTTAGTCAAAGCTACCCAAACAGCTGGCTGCACCCACCATTTCCACTTCTTCGCCTCCCATTCCCTCTTCAATCTACTGCAATGTCACTTCACTCTCCGCCGGCACTTGCTGGAGTGACACGATGCTCACGTTGTCAAACCCAATGTACGCTTTTCGATTTTCACCTTTCTTGACTTTTCAGCAACATGACACACACAGTCAACTGCTTTTTAAAATTCATTTCTTCTCATGGCTGCCTGCCACTACAACCTCATCTCCTGTCACTACCCCATAAATACCCTACGCTCTAGCCACTCCCATCCGCTCTCCGGCTCCTGGACCATCGTTTCGTGCATCTGTGGTTTTATACATTCTGTTCCTGCTTCCTGGTACGTCTTCTTGCTCCTCTAAAATTCCTATCTGTCTGGCTTAACTTTTCCTGTTACTTCGAGACTCAGTTCAAATGTGTCTTCTGCTTTAAAAGTTCCCCTGCCCTCTTGACTTTCTCCAAAAGCAGAGCTGAGCACTCCCTCCTCTATGCCACCATCGTACCTTTTCTGTCTCTATGAATAACAATGAAATCTATTATTTGTCGGTCACCATTTGCCAGACACCAATGTAAGCACTTTACATGTATTAATTTGCATAGTCAGAACTACCTTAGAAGATAAGTGCTGTTATTCCTATTTTATAGGTGAGGACACAGAGACACAAAGAGTTTAGGGAGCTCATCCAAGGTCACACATCAGGGATTCAAACCCACTCCACCCCTGGAATATTTAACTACCATTCAAGGATGACACCTGTCACCAGGTATTGCAACCATTTGTCTCCTATATTAGACCGTGAACTCTTGAGGGCAAAACCTGTCTTACTACTGATCTGTTTTGAATGCCATGTACCTACTGAAGCACTGGGCTTCTGGTAGGTGCTCAAGAATAATGTTAAACTAATAAGTGTTTGCTAAATCAAATACAAAACTTAAATGACTATGTTTTTGAAGAGGAGCTCATGGACAACACAGATGGGGGGTCTACTCCAATACTACACCTATGGCCATACAGACACCTGGTTATTAACGAGAAATGGAGGAGGGGGAAGGGTGAGGAGAATGTAAGAAATTTCTGGGTAGATTTTTCAAAATACACGTGGCTAGACTCATCAATATCTCAGAACCTATCTATTTTTTAAATGTTTCTGATATTACTAATATCCTACCATCCCATCTGAGAATCGATGATGTAGGCAAAAAATATGGTGGACTGATGTAGTATTTGTTCATATCAGTTAATAAAGAATCTTGAATGGTCACTGACATTAGACCCAAACAGTTAGATTAGGAGGAACTCATAATGAGTGAGAGATCTAATACAGGTCTGGCCTTGAGCATTAGGGAACAACGCGATCTTCAAATCAAAACCTCAAACCCATAACAAAAACATTCAATCCCTTCTCCCAACAATTTCATACTTTCTTTACAGGGACAAAATTTAGACATTCTCTGTTGAATTTCAAAGCTCCAATAGTAAAAAATTCAAACTCACTTTTATTAATTCAGCATGTAAATTGCATAAGTTATTCTTTTTATTTTTAATTTTAACAAGTTATCCTTAGAAGAAAAGATTGAGGCAAAAGTTCTACCTGGTTTTGAAGACCCAGTATCAGCCTGTCCTAACTGCTTTTTCCTTTTGGCTTCTTCCACGGGATTTTCAAACTGGGTTTTCTGGTTAAGGTGACTGTAAAATGTAGAAAAATATGCGTTTCAGTTTAAGATGAAAGAGTTACATTATCTTAAAATAGACCATCATACCATTCCATCACCATAGTTTAAAGGACAAACATAGTATCTCTAGGCTGTGGAATACAAAGCAGCTGACAGACAGGGCTTAGTAAAAGGGCTTCTGGCAACTAAGAAAAACCCACAGATTCCTAGAAGTGAAAGCTGCTAAAGCATTCGCGATACCTTCTTTATAAACGTACCCGATATAGCCAATAAGTTTTCAAAACTGTAGCAGAAGCCCTCATATCTAATATAATAAGAACCACTGGTAACTCATTTTTTTAAAGGCAGTTAGTGGTTGGAGGGTTTTGTTTCTCTAAAATAAAGCAGCTGTAAAGACACTTCTGAGGAAACCTGAGTACAGAAGCCTTCTAGAATTTTACTGTTAACTTTTCCAAATGACTCACCCACATCGATTCAGCAGCGACTAAGAGATTAGCTTTTATGAAATTATATCAGAGAACTCTTCTACACTTAAATTTCTTCATAAATTATATAATAATTAGATGAATTTAGTAATTACAACGTGAGTTGAACTGGTATTTCTGATTTGGGAACATTCACATGGACTCTTGGAAGGCATACACGCCTGTGGGGAAAAGCAGAAAAGCATGGGGAGACGGGCGGTAAGCGATCGGCCAACAGGAGTCAGTACGCTGTGGGCGAGAGGAAGTTTTACAGAGGGAGCAAAGCATCGGTCATTCTGGCAACTGGACGTTGGCTAAGAATGCAACTATTGTACAGAAAGTGTTTAAGGCCGCAGCTAGGTCTAACAGCGAAGCAATGGGAATTATATTCTGACTCTTCCATAGTACAAACGTATATTGCAGCCAAGTGATACGCATTTTCCAGTAGAATCTATTTTAGCAAGAAGCGACCAAAATTAAACATCAAATCAACAGAATTTCAGATGATGATTGTCTTGAGATGGGCTGAGTATACAAAATCTTCAAATAACTGGCCACTGTGAACTTTAACGGTGGTGGTGGAGGTGGGAACAACAGGGACAAAACAAACCCCTCGGAGCAAGGTACGCTAGGGTTCTCAATGTCGTTCAGATATCTAGCATTGTTAACCCAGTGACAGATGCAGTTATTTAGCTCTAAATATGGCAACTTCTCCTTGACAGTCTTTGGGTTCTGATGTTGCTAAAACTCAAGTATGCTTCTGCTGCTTACTACAAGGGGTCATCTTATCAATTGAGTGAATTGTTCAAGCCTCTGCAAAAATGAAGATCTTTGGTGTTAACTTAGGTACTATTTTAAAAAATTAGTAGGTACTGGCATTTTACATAGTCTTTACAAAATAAAATAACTAGAAACTGACACTTAAAAAAGAATAAACCTGCTTAGAAAGAACCTTGGCTCTCTTTAATGTCATCGGCTAGAATGACTCACTTTGCCACCCAGGCAGTGGGACATAAAAAGTAGTAATTTGTATTTATACTCTTTATAATGTGTGGGAGAAGAGAATAGAAGTATGCAAATGAGCAAATCTTTTCCTGAAAATTCTTAGACAAAAGAATATAAGATTTTAGCAAAGGGAGTAATTGCATCTGTCACCTTAGACTATCTATATTAAAATGCCACCCCAAAAAAACAAACTAAAAAGTAAAAACACTCTCCTTTTCATTTACTTATATCCACGTTATTATTAAGATGTAACAGATTTTGTTTTTTGTATAACTACAGGAAGAGAGATTCCAGATTACCAGAAAAATTAAACAAGGGTAGCAAACAAGCAAGATTAAATATATAATACATAATTTGGGATCTCATCTATATTAAAATTTTGTGTGTAACATGTAGATTTTTAAAATTCATCTCAGCAAACAAAATCATTATTCCTTCATGAAGGATTTGCCATTTTAAAGCAGATGTCTATTTTGACTTTGTCACCTAAGTGCATCAAGACATTTACTGCAATACAATAAGACAACATTTCTCCGAAATAAATATAAGCATTCTTATATAAGACCCGCCATGACATTTTTGGACCAATTTTATTTTTAAAGAATAAAACAGTCCATTTCAGAAGCTCATCCTCTGAATTAAATACTTACAAAGAAGAACTGCCATTGCAGTTGGTGTTACTACCACGAGACTCCTGCCAAGAGCAATCATTGTGCCATCTGGTTTGACAAACTAAGAAAGCCAGAGAGTAGCCATTCAAGTAACAGCTTTTTATCTCCATCAGTAAACTCACTGCAGTTAACTGCGGTGGAGTCTCCAAACCGAACTGATCTGGGAACCCAGCCACATTCCACAGCTCAGCTGACGCCCTGCTAATGTGCATCTTGAGGACAGCCTGCTCTTCCTTAATCTAATAAATTACCCTCCTGTAAAATGAGCTCGTTCTGGGAACGATCACACCAAAGCCTGTCGCTGCGGCCACTGTTGCCTCTAACGCAGGCTGTTTCACACACCTCCATGACAACTGGGAGCAGGCGACTTCAGGATTTGCCCTGAAGTTGCTTCGATATAATGTTCTTGCCTAATGAAAACCAGATCATTTAGCCCAAGATTTTAAAATAGGCAAATGACTTTCACCTCTCGACCATGTACTCAAATTCACTTGGAACGGACAACGAGAGAATGAGAATCGTTATCTCAGAAACCTTCAGCGGTGTCTATGGTACGTTAAATTGACTGAAGCCCAATTTAAATAACCTAAACTACTAGGGAGAAAAATTATTATTTTAACTAAATATGCTTTAGAAAAAAATAACCAAAGAGCTGATGTATACTTTTCACATCACAGTATCTGCAAGATATTAAATAGTACAATGGAAATAAGATTAGCAGAGCCTTTCAAAGGAACCAAAACATTGATACAGTAAAGTTATATACCTAAGGGTCAAAATGAGTCATTTTCTTAAAATACAAGTTAGTTTTTAAGAAATAATTCCAAAAGTCTCTCTAAACACAGTGACTCAAGGACAGCCTCCACATCAGAATAATGACTATAGTACCTAGTATTCCTAGGTGGTCCCCCATCCAAGTACTAACTAGGCCTGACCCTACTTAACTTCCGAGATCAGACGAGATCGGGCACGTTCAAGGTGGCATGGCCGTAGACTCAGAGATACCTACTTTAGAGATAAACACCAGAAAGTGGCATTTGTTTATACTAAGTGATAAAAAATTAACAAGCAATCATGAAACTAAAAGATTCTCATGTCTGCTATTTTTCCAGGTAATAATATCATTTTGCCTTCGCTACCTGGGCAATAGGGTCAGACTCCTAGTTTCCAGGTAAACAGTAACATTTTCGATGCAACTATCTGCCCAGTACGAGATGCCTGAGATCAAAATTCTATCTATAGCACTTGAAAAGAAAGCAAACCCAATGGTCATAACAATGCAACAATAAAATAAATGAAGAAAAGGGAAAGAAAAATTAGATGTTGGCATTATCCTAATTTCTCTGGCTAACATAGGCAGGTGCTCGGTGCTCTATGCCAACATATATTTATCTTTAAATTTAACCGTAATAGCTGTGTAAGAAGCAACTTTCACACCCCCCTAAAATTACTAAGTTTTCCTTCATTAACTCCTTAAAAGAGAGAACACTTTTAATCATACACTTCAAAACTGAGTCACATGGTACACCGCCCTTAAAGTTCTTTCGATGCTTCCGGAGCACTGTGCTGTAGTGCTGGAGTGACCTTAAGAGTTCATCTAGTCCAGTGCCCTCATTTCAGTTTTCTATCTAGCACTTTTCTCTGTAGAGGCTGTAGTAAGGATACCATCTTAGCCATCAATCATCTGGGCAACTTCCCTCCAGCTCTCTATATTTACTTCAAAGCCAACATCCGGGAAGCCCAGAGTCAGTGAAATAAAGGCTCAGGCGCCTGTCATCTCATTCCCCGCATGGAAAAACTTGAAAGCTGGACTGCACAAGCATCGAGTGCTGTATTCAATATTCCCTAAGGCTGTAGAATGAAAGCAAAACATTTAGGGGACTATTTAGTAAGGTGACAAACTTACTCAACATAGTATGTCCCATACTGAGGGTCTTCTATTTTCTCCCAGCCATAAGGAAGTTCTGTAAAAAAAAAAAAAAAAAAAAAAAAAAAAAAATCATAATTGAGTGAAATTCCAGATTCGAAACCAACAGAAAAGAATTGCCAGTGAGTGAATTTAAGTGTCTTTTATTTCATTCCACTAATATTTGGGAGATAAAATGAGGGCTACTTTCAAAGAACAAACACTGTTTGAGTTCAATAGCTAGTAAGTGTCTCAGCAAGTAATCAGAAGCTCAGAACAAAAGATGACATTAAACTCAAAGGTGTTTATCTGAATCTCAAGCCATAATCATGCTAATTATTTAAAAATTCATCCAGCATAGAGTAGTCCCCCCGCCCATTCCTTGGAAGAGATGTGCAAAGATTCCCAATAGATGCCTGAAACAGCAAGTAGTAGCAAACCCTATATACATTCTTTTTTTTTTTTTTTTAAATGCCAATAGCACCTGGTATTCCAAGGTGGTCTCCCATCCAAGTACTAACCAGGCCTGAACCTGCTTAGCTTCCGAGATCAGACGAGATTGGGCATGTTCAGGGTGGCATGGCCATTATATACACTCTTTTTATCCTATACGTACACACCTTCTCACTTAAAAGAAGCACTTTATGACTTCTGTCTGGCATATCTGAATTCCCAGAATCGCTACTCTTGTACTTTGGAGCCATTACTGAGTAAAATAAGGGTCGTTTGAACATAAACACTGTGTTATTGCCACAACTGATCTGATAACCAGGACAGTCACTAAGTGACCAACGGGCTGGTACCGTGTACAGCATGCACACGCTGGACAAAGGGATGAGTCATGTCCCAGGCGGGACAGAGCGGGACAGCACAAGGTTTCATCACACTACTCAAAACGATGCAAAATTTAAAGCTTATGAATTGTTTCTGGAATTTTCCATCTTATATTTTTGGACGGTGACTGTGGGTAACTGAAATGGCAAAAACAAAATCATGGATGGGGGGCGACCACTGTACCTCGTTTAAAAAGCTTGATAACACTGACAGGAGACACTCACCCTGCAGTCCAACACAAGCAGCCGTTTGTGAAGCTTTGCACTATTACACATAAAATTTGTCAATCATTTCTATCACATTCCGACCTACTTCTCCTCAGGACAGTCCAGCCTTGGATTTTTGCCATTTCAAGTGGGCAACCCAGAGTTGCTTAAAACCTAATACCTACCTTCCCCTGCATTAACTAGGAAAATTTAACTACCACAGTGCCTATGTAGAATCCATACTTGTGTATAGTAGCAAAGGAATAGCTTACATAAGATTATTATATATTATTTATTACAAGTAACTGACCAGTACAATACAACGTGGAAAACTAAAGGTTTTTCCGACGTAAACTATCCCTATAAACTGACCCTATCAAGAATCCTCTTTTCCCTCCCACTCGGTTTTCCAAGGTAAAGCTGCCTAGGAATCATTTTATTGATCAGACATGGATTAAGTTGGCAGGAATGTTCTTAGCAGGTGGTTTTAGTGCTGTCAATTACACATAAGAGCCCAGCAAGAAGGAATTTTTTAAAAACCCACAGCTGTACACTATGATGACCCATACTTTTATTTTCAGTTTTAGTGTTTTTCTGCTATGCTGAAACACGCACATATACTAATGATGTATACTAGACAACAAACAGGCTTAGAATATATTTAATTCTATATCATTTAGCTATAGTTATGACGTATCAACTTTGTAAGTATAACAAGTTCTAATAAAAATTCTTCTTCCACATTCAGAATAAAAGGAGGGAATAGATGACTAGCCTCTTGATGAAAAGCTCTGAATCACCACCTCCTTTTCTCCTGCATATTTTTCTGCGTGTGTATATATGATGGACTGGTGGTTTTGAAGCTTGGTGAGTTTTGTGCTTTTCTTTTGAAGGACCTGGCTGAGATGTCTGAGGTGAAAAAGATGAGAATAGTTGAAAAGTAACTACTGGGTGAAAACTATAAAACGGGAAACTGAGATACACTTCAGTTCCCTTTGATCCTCCACAGCTACCAAGCAAACGACCATCAATTAAGTAGGTACGAAATTTTATAACCAGACTAAAATACCTAGCAATTTTATACACTAACCAGTGGGTCAATTCATTTATTGATTTTTCCTTTTCTTCCTTCCTCCTCCCCCACCCATCTTTCTCTTCCTCTTTCCTTCTTCGTTATGTAAAAATAAAAAGCAGAAACAGTTCTTGACCTCAAGGAGCTCACAGTCTAAACAGGAAGACAGAAGAGAGAAATGATACAGTGAAGACAAACTTGAGCTTTTTGGGGAGAGTGCAGAAGAATGCCTTCAACTGCCTGGCAGAAGCAGCTGCCAGGAAAGCCTTCTAGAAGAGGGTGATGTCTGAGCTGTCGTAAAGGCTGAGTTCGGGTGGGGGAGAGGGAGGCCATCCAGACAGATCGGAGAGCACGGAGGTGTTAAAAATGCCTGGCGTTTTCAGTGACTATGAATAACGCGAGAGGGCTGAAGTGACGGCTGTATGCAAGGTGCTTGTCTCCTAAGCAAGTGCTGAACCACGTTTCTGGTGTTTGAGCTGTATTTTGATGATGATGGAACTGATTAGGCTGGACTGTGACACGCTTAAATTAATATTTGAGAAAGATTATGGGCAGCAGTAATAGAGAATGAAATACATGGAGTGGAGTAAGAATAAAGGCAGACAAATAAGGAAATCATTAATAACCTAGATAAGAGATTATGAATGCTGGAACTAAGGCAGTGGTGGTGGGAATGAAGAGAAGGAATGGATAACGGAGATAAGGGACGTCAAAGTGATGGGACTGAGTGACTAATGTGAAGATGGAGGGAGGAAAAGAGGGGAAGAGGCCAAGGTGAGTCCCAGGTAATGGCTCTTCTGGCATGAAGATGACACAAATACAAAAACTCATCCAATATTTGGTAAATACCTGCTATGAACACAACTGTGAGAATAGGAAGAAGGTATTGATTTGGATTTAGAGGTGTTTAGGAGATAATATGTAAAAAGTGCCTAGTACCAGTGGCCACTCAAGAGAAGGTGAGGAAGAGTTGAGGATGAGAACTAGTTTTTAGCTTAAGGAACTGGGATATCCTTTGCTGAAGGCAGGAATGGAAGGTATGCAAAAGATTCAGCTCAGTTTAGGGAGTGTTACAGTCGAGGGGCCTGTGTAATACCATGGTAGAGACCATCTTATTGGTCTCTTAGGATTCCGGACCTGGTCCTCAGGAGGGAAATGTAGGAAGTCAAGGGTTGGGGAGATGCTGTAAAGCCACAGCGGTAGAAAGATTACCTAGACAAACTGGGATGAAAAAAGGCAGAGAACAGAACCATTGGAGCATTAACGATTTAAGGAACAAGCAGAGAAAGTAAGAACGGTCAGGGGAACTGGTGTCGAAAGACAGAAGAGGAGACCATGGTCAGCGCTAACGAGTGCCTTGCAAAGCCGTCAGGACGAAAGATGAGGGCTGTGAAGAGTCCACCGAGTCTGGCAATCGGGAGGTTCCTGGTAACCTTAAGAAAAGCAGTTTGTTTCACTGGAAAGGTCCAGGGCGAAAGTCAACGTACCGTGGTTGTGGTATTTAAGAATAAAACAGGAGGTGACGTCCTTGAGGGTTTTGTTTTGTTTTGTTTGAAACTTGGTTGTGAAAAAGATAGCATGAGAACTATGGGGAGGAGTAGGGTCAAGAGAAACTGTTTATTTACCTTTGAGATAGGAAAGACCTAACCATATTTTCCTGTTAGAAGCAAAAGCACTCCTCCCAGAAGTTGATTCGAAAGGCAAAACTATTTCTGGTATAGCAAGTAGCTGGTTGGTTCTAAAGCCCACTAGTTTAGCTTTCTTTCTTTCTTCTACTCCAAATAGGATTCTTCTCATTTAAATATACGAATTACCATTGTTTCCTCATCGTGGAGCTCTCTACTCCTTTGACAATTTTTTTTTCATCATTCTCTGAGCTCCAAACTCCTGTGAGCTCTCAACATTCTCTGCATTCTTGTTAAAATGCCTTTACTAACAATTTAATCTTTCTTTCATCATAAAAAGGGTGAGTTGAGAGTAAACTGGATTCCTAATGCATTTTTAAGATAACTATTCAACCAAAACACTATTTTATTTGAACGAAAGATAAGTACGTCAATTAAACCATTAGATACAATATAAAAACACAGCTGGGTTCTGAATATTCGAAGAAGGGAGGAAAGGGCCAGTTTTAGAAACTGTAAGATTTTTCTAGACGATCTTAAATGTTCAGCAGAACGCAAAGAATATCTTCACTGTAAAAACTTACCTTTAAAATATTATTATTATCCCTTTTGAGCATCTACTCTGTGCAAAGCACTGTGGAGAAAACCAGTGCAAGTCAGATGTAGTGTAGTATGGAAATAGCCTAGGGTAGCATTATACCACCCCCCTCCCACCCCCATTCAGGGAGGAAACAAAGTATACTGCAAAAGGGGTGGAGGCTGGCTGGGCATAAAACAAGTAGGCCCAAGGGTCCGAATTGTGAGGTCCCCATCACAGGTGAGTACGGGAGCCATCAGGAAGGTATACCCAGTGTGGGGTAGGACAGCAGCCCTTATATTAAAATGTTTGAACACACCTAGAACACTGAGTGTAATTTTGGTTGCTCTACCTTAAGAAAGCTATACTAGGATGACTATATAATGTATTGTCTACTTTCAAGATTAAAGGGGGCACTATTAATAATTATGTTGGGACAACGGGAATAAGTTGGGTTAGTCCTGAGCTAATTAAGGCTTACAGTCACCCTTAATAGTAAGAGCATTAGGGGGACACACTCAACCAATTTTTCAAATTTCCATTGAGGGGAAAAAATGGGAGAAACATTTCCAGTTTTCCTGAGCCCCTTCCCTTGCTTCTCCAAGGGAGAAAGGAATGTCTTATCTGACTACTGAGTTTTAGAGAATGAATTTCATATGCTTGGTTCAAAGCCTCCTGGGTTAGCTCGTTGTTGTGGGTGTCCACCTGCCTGCAGAGAGGGTGCGGTATGGTGTGGTCTGGTCTGGTCTCCACCACGTCTGCCCTGTGGAAGGAGGTCTGCAGAGGAGCCCAGAGCCCAGAGACGGAACGCCTAAGTCTGCCTCCAGCAGGGGTAACATGTTAGTGAGCTCACACGGATGCAGAGCCAAAGCCACGCTCACTTGTCAGTTGGCATTCCAACCTCATCTCTCTGTTTCCTGTGTCTTATTTCCTTCTCTACTGACTCCAAACTAGTGAATGAAGACAGGCTTATTATTTATTGCCTCGCTCCAGAACTTTGAAGACACCAAACAAATATTTTCAAAAAGGACGACCAAGATAATCTGGGAGCAGAGTAGCTTCTTTCCTTCCTGTCCATCTTTCCTCCTTCCAAACACGCAAGTCTCTACTGAAGGTATATACAGACGAGTGAGACAAAATCACTGCTCTTACAGAGATTAGATATCTAGTTACAACGCAATATAGTCAGTGCTACGATAAACATATGCCATCACACAGAGGAGAGAAAACCTAATTCTGACCTAGAAGAGAATGACAGAGGAGGCTACAAAGAAATTATACTTTAGATTTGAGCTTAGAAGGAACAAGGCTGTTTCCTGGCAGATAAATGGGCATACAGCAAAGGCAAAGACAAAAATATGTTATATTTATGACACGAAAATACTTTGAAAAAGAAATACAGAATATGGTTCAATTACAGAAGAAATCTTCAATACTTCACCAAGGAGTCTAGACTATTCTGCTGACAGCAGGAAGCCATTACAGGTATCTGAGCAAGGGAGAGGTATGAAAGCAGTTGTATTTTAGAAAGATTCATAGACAGAGTAGCCAAAGTGTTTTGATCATACAGCCTTCTCAGTAAAAAATTTGAACATGTACTGCTAAGATATATTTATTCCTAAATATATGTACTACCCTACTAATATGTACTGAATAAAGCATATACAAAATACAAATTTAAAAAGGAGATGAAGACTGAAAAACAATTACTATTTTACCTCAACGTGGTTTTAAAAGTGAAAGGGTGACACAGAAACTGTTGGCTCTGACGTTTTCTCACTGTTAGCTTGGGCTTGCATATTTGTTTTATCTTCAATTGGTAGTGTCTTTGTGAAATTTTTTTAAGCCACATTTCAATTTTGTGTGGATTAAAACTTTGGAACGTAGTCTTTGAATCCACCTAACTGGGCACAGTGACACGTCCATGCGTCCCTCAAGACACTCTTGGGTAGTGTATGTGATAATCTGATATATCAAATGAGTAAAACTGCCATCGCCTATGTGTACGTAAAATAGTAGAGAAGCTTACTTTTCTCCCCCAATAGAAACATAAAAAATAAGTTCTAACATTTTCTTCCTGTACACCAAAGATAGTTTGAGTGTCAGCATTTTGTTATAAGGGATATATTGGAAAAGTAACTGTAGAATAGGATAGATGGACAAATAGCTATGTGAAAAAGCAAACATATCGAAATATTCACTGTATCATCTCGAGGGTGGGTAGACGTGTATTCACTGTAAAATTCTATAATTTGTATGTTGAAAACTTTTCATAGTGATATATTGGCAAGGTATAGAAAAAAGAAAGAACAACAGAGATTGGAAACTATATAGGGAATAGAGCAAGAGGAGACGGCCCAGAGGATTACGAGGACGGTATCAGTGACAGAAAGGGGGGTGGGCCGAAGAGAAAAATGTTAAATTTAGTTTGAAATATGTTTATTTGTAGTGCTAGTAGGACAACCAACAGGAAAGTCTGTAGGAAATACAGAAATAGAATTTAGAACAGAGTGAAAGCTATGAAAATAAAGACGTTCTACAGGGAAAACAGGAAATGGCAGAGAATTGAATTGAAACATTTAGTGGGCAGGAAAAAGGATGCCAGCAAAAGAGATATGCCTGAGAAGACTAATACCACATTCGTAAGCTTTCAAAAGTAAAATTCTATATTATCATATATTCTAGTTTACCTTTACAGTGGCTGATCTCATCATAAAGAATTTACTGCTGAAAGCCTTACAGACAAGGGAAGTATGTTTAAAAAAAAAATATTTTAAAAATTATTTCTTGAGGTATAATTTATAGACAACAAAATGCGCAGATCTTAAGCACTCATTTGATGATCTAAAATCAGCGTAAGTGCTTGTTCAACTAGAAAGCATGAGTTTTGGCAGTCTCGTGTGCCTGTGTAACTGCTACGCCAAACGAAGAGAATATAACCATCGTTCCAGAGAATTATTTCAATTCACCCCACTTCCCTTCTCACCCCTTGTTTTCTGACTTCTCTCTACACAGATGAATCTGCCTGTTCTCCAACTTTAAATAATGGATATTTGTACTATTCTTTTATGTCTCACTTCTTTGATCCAACAACATTTTTGAGATTCATTCGTGTTGTTGAATGTTATCAACATTTTTTCTTTTCACTGAGTAGTCGTTCATTGTAGGAATATACCACAAATTGTTTATCCATTCTCCTGTTGATGGGTTTGTGGGATGTTCCCAGGTTTGAGCCATGATGAATACGGCTATTATGACCCTCAGGGAAAGTCTGGGAACATGCGTTTTCATTTCTCTTGAGACAATACCCCATAGGAAATGGCCAAAAGTTCTCCAAAGGGTTCACATAATTTGACATCTCCACCAACAAGAGAAAGTTCCAGTTACTCTACAATCTCACCAGTCTTTGGTGTTGTCAGTGTTATTTGACTTAAGCCATTCTAAGAGGTGTACAAGGCATCTCCCTGCAGTGATAAGCACTTTTCATGTTCTTATTGGTTGTTCTTTTATCTTCTTTTGTGAACTGTCTGATCAAGTCCTTTGGCCATTTAAAAAAATAACTTTATTGAGGTATGATTTACATATAATAAAATTCATCTGTTTTAAGTGTACAGTTCAAAATTTGTCATTTACTGAGTTGTGCAACCATTACCACAATCCAGTTTTAGAACAATGCCATCACCCCCAAAAGATTCCTTTGCCATTTATAATTAATCTCAATTCCCATCCTCAGAGCCAGGCAACCACTAATCTACTTGGTCTCTACAGATTTACCTATTTCGGACATTTCATACGAACAGAGTCATGTAATAGATGGTCTTTTGTGTCTAGTTTCTTTCACTTAGCATAACATTTTTGAGTTTTGTTTATGTTGTAGCATATATAGTATATCACTTATTTTTATTGCTGAATAGTATTGCATTGCATAATTATACCACATTTTATTTATCCTTTCATTGGTCGATGGACATTTGGGCTGTTTCCACTTTTTAGCTATTATGAACAGCGTTACTATGAATATTCGCATGCAAGTCTTTGTGTAGCTATATGTTTTCATTCCTCTTGGGTAGATATCTAGGAGTGGAATTGCTGGGTGACAAGGCAAATTTATATCTAACCTTTCAAGAAACTGTCAAACTGTTTTCAAAGCAGTTGTACCATTTTACATTCTGCCCAGCAATGTACAAAGGTTACTGTTTCTCCTCATCTTTACTAGTCCCAGAGTCATCAAGATACTCTCCTAAATTTTCTTCTAAAAGCTTTAGGGTTCTTGCTTTTATGATTTGGTCTTTGATCCACCTGAGATTTTTGTGTATGGAGTGAGACATAGCTGATGTTCATTTTTGCTTATGAATATCCAGTTGTTTCAGCACCATTTCTTAAAGAGATTTTCCTCCCTTCATTGAACTGACTTGGTACCTAGGCTGCAGAGTAAAATATTACATATGTATGCATCTATTTCTTGATTTTCTATCTTGTTCCATTGATCTATTTGTCTATCTTTATGTCAAAACCACACTGTCATGATTATTGTAGTTTTATAGTATGTCTTCAAATATGATAACCTAAGGCCTTCAATCTTTTGTAAGATTGGCTAACTAGAGTCTTTGCATTTACATATGTATTTTAGAATCTGCCTGTCATTTTCGTTAAAACAAACTTTTAGGATTTTGATTGGGGTTGAATTTAATCTAAATGCCAATTTAGAAAGAATGAACATCATTAACAATACTGTGTCACCCTATCTAGGAACACAGTATATCTCTTCATTTTAGGTCTTCATTACTTTCTTTCAGTGATGCTTTGTAGTTTTTAGTATACGGGACTTCCACATCTTTCAGGAGGTTTGCTCCAAGGTATCTAACTTTTTAAAATGTTGCAAGTAGAATTTTAAATAATTCCATTTTTCAATTGTTTGTTCTTAGAAAAAATTTTAATACTGTAATCATGTCAAACAAAATATGTGCAAATTCTGTTTAATTATTTTTATAGATCAGAATTCAATCTATAGGCGGACTATCTGAACCTCATTCTAAGACACTTACTTTTTTTAACCAAGGTAAATAATTCCTGATGAGTGATACAAAAAGAATGCAAATTTTATTCATCTGCACCCTATATTCAAGAAGGCATAGCTAACAATTTTGGTTGGGGGTCAATTCTATACTTATTTATGAAACTAAACCATTAAACAGAACCCCATAATACACAAGACAGATAAGCATTATTATCTAATGATTCTCAGAGAATTTTTCTACTAAGCAATAAAAATTGTGTGTGGGGCAGGGGGTTTAAAGACTTTGAGTTTCTAACGTTCCTGTAAATGGCTAAGAATGAGTCACAGATACCAGCATATCAATCCTAGTGATAATTAAATATATTTTTGAAGGCTCAACAGGCATAATGGGCTATCCATTATGAATGTACCAAATTTATTTAAATATTTATTTAGAATTTTTTAAGTTTTTCTTTAAAACAAATATAAAAATAAGGGTGCAAATTTATTCTTGTTAATTTTTAAAAGATTTAATTGCATAATCCTCAAAAAGAGAAAGTCTCTCATAAAATTAGATGCAATGACAAAATTACCAGAGTCAGTTGATTATTCTATCTACCCTATTGCTTATATGCATATGTGCATTATGGTTTGTTTAGGATTTTGGAAAAATCTATTTATCTAGATGAAAAGAGCAAGAAAGGATTAAGAGAGAATACATATGGTAGAAAAGGTGTCTGACTCTACCTCCATCTTCACAGTCTTCAGGGGCTTTGGCTTTCTTACAAAGACGAGGATCCAACCAGGTGGTCGTTTTGGTATTGTGGCTGTAGAATAAAGGTTTCAATTAGGAACAGTAAAATAAAGGAGAAAAAATATTTCAATGGCAAAGATTAAAGGTGACTAAAAGGCACCGTTGGACTGCAGGCTCCGTTTGCATACCTCTGACTCAATGACCCGATTGTCCTCAGTCTCTTACTCCAAAACTGCCCTAAAGGAAAGGTAACGCTAGAGGCACCCACTGGAGAATGAAGACTCTACAGAAGGGGGGAGATTCCAGGTGCTGAGTAACAGACACTTAAGCAGTCAACATGTTCCAAAAGGTGAGCGCACAGCCCCACACTGTGCATTATCTAGCAGAGAAAGCTGCACTGGGAACCTCGCTTGTTGGCTGAATTCCTTCCTCCTTCCCTTCAAAAAAACGCTATTTCCTGAGTCACTGTGACGTGTGGTCACTGTGATGGGGGCTGAGAATATACAGGTGAACACACAATCAGGTAGAACCCCTGGACTCGTGGGGGCTCTTTAAAATAAAACGGTGCAGAGTTAAATAAAAAGTTTTAAAGTGTCTGTTTCTGCAACTTGCAAGTAAAAATGATGGATATAATTAAACTTGACACCACGAAACTAAGTTTTCATCAGTATGGATCATATATTTAACAGTAAAAAAAGGTAGAATAAAAAGATACTCCCACACCCCTTTTTATGAAGTAGGTCACAGATGCTTTCAAAGAGTAGGGTCTGTTTAATTTCATTTTAGGTCACAATCAATTCGCTTCAGACCGGGTCACCATGCAGGAGACACTAATATCACAGGGCTGAGTAGACAGAGTTTTAGCTTAAGTATCTGAAATCTGAGGATAGTAAAGAAAGAAAATCTCATGGAAGAAAATATACAGGAAGGCAACATAATGTAAATTGATGTTATTATCAAAGCAGTGTGAGGATAACAATGAACAATTATCTTTTCTCGGTGTCTTTAACATAAGATTAACTTGCTAATCTCTACACTGACAACTCTTAGGAAATGAAGCCAATGGTTTCAGGGAATTGATTATATCTTCTATACCTTTACTCCTGAGCTACTTACAGAGCCAGCTACAATGCAGCCCCGCCTTACACATTGCCAGGTATGACTTTAGTTAGTAGACTGTGGTAGAAGCACTCTTTGCAGGCTTAACCTCCTACCTGCTAATAGGTAACCAACCTAAGTCGGAGAAACTGGGATTGTTACTAGAAAATCTGAGTTCCTACTCTGTCAGAGATAATTTCCTCCAAACTAAAACTCGTCAAATCGATTTTACTAAAATAAAAAGGATTGGGACTCCAAAGATGCCTAATGACAGGTAGACTGTTGGGGCGGGGGGGTGGGGCGGATCATGAACATATCTTGCTAAACCCAATTCAAAATTGCTACTTTAGAAAAGCTTAACTTTGGTTTCAATGATTCAAAATTGTTACTGCTTACATAGCAGAAGTAGACAATCCACTAGGATTTTACCCAACATTTCCCAAGGTAAAGGTATGCCCATAGGGGCCAGACTCACAACATAACAACTAAAGACTAATATTAACATTCTCTTTAAGATGCATGACTTCACAGCAGCCATCACAGACCAAACACATTAGCTTTAGCAAACAAGTGAGCTTTATCCAGCAGCAAATAATATTCATATACATTCTGGATATTAACTCCTTATTAGATACATGGTTTGCAAATGTTCTTTCCTGTTTTGTAGGTTGCTTTTTGACTACTGAATGTTTTCCTTTGCTGCATAGTTTTAAAGTTTGATGAAGTCCCATTTCTGTATTTTTGTTTTTGTTGCCTGTGTTTTTGGTGTCACATCCAAGAAGTCCTTTCCAAATTCAATGTCATGAAGCTTTCTCCCTATGTTTTTTCTAGGAGTTTTATAGTTTGAGGTCTTACATTTAGGCCTTTAATCCACTTTAATAATGTTTGTCTATAAAGACATTTCTTCTATAAATTCCCCACCCCCGTAATTTATTAACTTATCCCTGTTTGCAGGGCAAAATACTATCGATGTCTCATAATCTGCTTCTAAAGATATTCCAGTCACTTTTAGCGACTCTACATCTTACTTGAGGGTTTTAGTTCTAAAGTTGGCATGAAAGTCAGAAGTCTAAATTACCCTTGAAAAACACTTTAAACTGTCCATAGAGAAGAGTATACCTGATTTTTATCTGTTATGTATAATCCTGGTCATTAATGTTTATATAAATGTATAATATAATCAATAACTTACCATCTATGGTGAAAAGAAAACCATGCACACAAAACCTGTCTTCTAAACATTAGAATATCACTTGATACAGCAAGATGCTCACTCTGTGGGAAGGATGTGGAATTTGGGACCAAATGAGGAAATATATTCAAGACTCTCACCCCTAATTCAATTCTATGTTCTTTTGAGTATACTATCCAGCCCTCAGTATTTTATTATATTCTGTAACTTCACTACATTCATATTCTACCTCTGAGTAAATTAGTTTAAAGATGAGAATTTACAGCTGCATAAGAATATAAAAATACTTCATGATGAAACTTCTAATGAATTATATGGTATCATTCTCAGGTGCAAGCAATACAAAATTTTAGGTTGATTGAATACATGTGGTATTCTATATTTCTGTAAATACATTTACACTAATAGTGCTTCTTCACAAAATACATTTTTTTGTGAATTGATTTTATATCAAAAACTGAGGATCAGTGATATTTTCCTTCTATATTATTTAACTATATTGCCTAAATATATCAAACTCAAGCTCTAGAACTAAAAATACTTAGCTAAAAAATATGCCCCTGCAAATGATAGTGCTTGAAATGCTCATTAAGTCGGATGATACACCCAAAGGTTAAAAAAAAAAAAAGGCAAAGCAAAACCCTCTTTAGTCCTTACATTTTTCATTATTAGTGACGAACCTGTTTTTAATCCTCTTGTTTTTTAATAAAACCAGAGGTAAAAAAAAAAAATACCATCCAGAGAAAAAGTCAGATTAAGAATCAACAACTAGAATGTGTATGAAAAATATTCTTAAAGAGAGAAAAAAGAAATGGAAGCCTTGAGAAATTATGTTGAAACCTGTTCAGACAAGCCTCACAGTGACAGGGCACGTAGGGAAGATACAGACATTTGCTTACTCAATGAAGTAGACCATCCCCGTGTCGGTGTAGGCCATTTCCCAGTTTTGGGGCAGTGGTTCCAGATTCTCATCTCTCATCATGTAATTTCTAAAGTCCATGGAGCTATTTGTTTGGTTGTAACTTGGGATGGTCTTCATCCAATCAGATGACTCGGATTGCCTCTCTCTGTTTTCTATTCAAAACGGAACAGCGTGAGAAGTAGGGAAATTTACACTCTCCTCAAACAGCCCTCTTCATTTCTAACAAAACGCCAAATATTGCAAATTTCCTTGTCTGTTGTATCCCCGTTCTGTTGTAGTTTCTGAAAACAAACATACTGAATTTGCTTCATTTGCTAAGTGACATTAACCCTGTATAGCACCTCTGATACTAGTCTGGGAAAGAAACCAAAACACTGGTATCAATTCAGTATAAACTGAATACATATCAATCAATAGAATACTAATGGTGACAGCTATAATGGCACTTACACAGTCCTTTTATATCCAGGCTCTACCTTAAGCACTTTATATATATTAACTCATAATCCTCACAGCAACCCTGTGAATATATATTATTACTATTCCCATTTTATAGATGAGGAAACTAAGACACAGCACGGTTAATTTATTCAAGGTTACACAGCTCATAAACAGTCAGGCCAGGAGTCCAATCTATGTGGTGTGTGTTTTTAACTGCCGTACCAAGCTGCCTCATACACATTTAACTCAAGTCTTTAAAACACTAACTTAAAAAAAATTACACTCAAAAGACTTTTATTAAATATAACTATAATTTAATTCTCTGTTGGTGATATTAAAACCCTTTTAGAGTCTCAAAGTCCATACGTAGGTAAGAATATTAATATTGGTTACTATCTAGGGAATTCGCAATTTATGCACTTAAACTTGTTTCTAGAACTTTAAAGGTAACACAACTATAATAATTCCAAACTGCTGTCAGTGCCTCACAATCAGGGAATCTTTGAAGAGGCCTTACATCGCACTCCCTGTAGTATTTCCCCTCCACCCACCTCTTATCTACGCAAGCTCTATCATCCATTAACCCTGCTACCTTTCTCTGCTCTTTCATCCCCATCCACGCCCTCGCCATGTCCTCATTGTCCTACTTACCCAACATCCATTTCACTGTAATTGCTCCCTTGTAAATACTCTGATTTCTTTGTCCCAACCTTTATTATACTTGCTTGGCTGAACCATAATTCTGCTTAAATCTCACTCTCCATCTATTCTACAGCAGCACACATAGTTGGGCACTGGCTATATTAACTAGGTCACTTTTAATTCATGATCACTAACCTCAAGAGGGCATTTAATGATGTCTGACAATCACAGGACATTTCTTCAGTCCATTCACTCTGACTCTCTCCTAGGTAACTATTTCATACCTTGCTTCCTTTAAAATCTTCCACTACTGCTCCCTTATCCCTAATATCATGTGATGTCCTTGTTCCTATTTCACTGAGAAAAGCAGAAGCAGAAGAGAACTTGCACAAAGTCCTGCCATCACATCTACACAACGATGCCACCCATTCGCTCTACCTGTCACTGCTATGGAAGTGCTTCTGGAGAAGGCTAACTCTTCATTATAAATTACATCCTATCACCTCTTATCTTGCCTAGAGCAACTCTCACTCTCTCTCTTGTATCCCCATCTTCTCTATCTAGACCATCGTGTTCATCCACATAAACACAAGTTATTTCTTCATTCTTTAAAAATAACTCTCTTTCCCCTCTAGCAACCACCCCATTTCTCTCCTGGAAAGAGTTTATACTTGCTACCTTCGCTTCCACTATTCCACTTATCTCTGGAACCCACGCCAACAGGGCTTTTGATCTCTCATCAGTAAACCTGTTATCGAGGTCACCAATCATCTCCGCATAGCTAAATCCGACGATCAATTCTCAGTGCCCTCTTGCTCAAGCTGTCAGCAGCATCTGACGTGGCTGACCACGCTGCTCCCCTGGTCTCCAGGGCACTGCCCTCTCTTGCTGCTGTTCCTTCTGTCTCATGGCTCTTCCCTGTCTCCCTGATCTCCGGTTATTAGGGTGCCTTCTCAGGGTTCAGGCCCTGTACCTTGTCTCTTCTGTTTCTACACTCACTCTCTTGGATCTCATTCGGTGTCACTGCTATACAAGCTATATGCCGATGCTGTCCAAACATCTATTTTCAAACCAGAACGGACACTTTTAAGTCCAACTTCAAATGTGACATTTCCAGGAGGAAGTCGAACGGACATCTCAGACTTAACTATCCCAACCTGAGCTCCCACTAACCTTTTCCAACTCAAATGGACTCCTCGTAAAACCTTTCTTATCTCAATAAATCCATTTGCCCAGTTAAATCACTTGAAGTGCTCTTTGCCTTTGCTCTCTCATGCCTCATATCCAGTCTGCCAGCAAACGTCCCCAGGCCCCTTCCCACCTCTCATGCTTTCACTGGTTCCAAACCGCTATTTCTCACCTGAATGGCTGCACTAACCTCCTAACTAGCATCCTTGTTTATACCTATGCCTCCTACTGCCCATTCTCAATACAGTAGCCAGAATGAAAAGGTGTTTTCACTCAAAATATACCAGGGGTAATTCACTAAACATCAAATATATTATGTGGTATAACCATGTGAGATATTAAGATGATAAAATAGGACTCACACTCTGGAGGGAGACACAAACAATAAATATATTAAAACAATAAATACAATCTACACAGCAAATTAATAACTGATAAAAAAACATCAGGATGCTTTGGGAAAATGATATGATAATGGGTTTTACAAACCTGGGGATGTGATCAAATTCATTCATTTCTGAGTATCAATAAAATATTTAACTATGTGCCAGATATTGTTTATGGTGCAAGGGATACAACAATGAACAAAAGAAGCAAAAATTCTGACTCTTACGAAGATTATGTTGTAGTGTTTCGGTGGCTTATAATAACTAGCACTGAAATTGGTTCTGCTGTGATTCTGTGGTTTCCTATTCATACTCTCAATTATAAGAATCTCCTAAGCAATCACATTATTTAGAAGTACTCAGAAGGAGAAGATTCTCCTTCTGAATTTCTGTTGGTTTTGCATTTAATGAAAACATGAGTCAAGTTCGGAAATTTTCCTTGAGCGATTCTAAACTAAAACGCAAGCACTGCTAACAAACCTTTCAGATAGCGTTTATTAGCCTATTTCCAAACCTCTGTACTTTGTTTTGGTTGAAGGCTATATCTTAAAACATCTACATATTTATCATATTCTGTAAAGTAGGACTTAGGCCAGTAAGATTCTTATATTCCAGCATTAGAAATGAATCTCAAATCTTTTAAGCATCAGAGTAACGGCATCTTATATTATTACCAAAGATAGCTTATTATTACTGGTTTATCAAAATTGCCATCTGAGGCAACTCACTTCAGCTTATAAGATGATTGACAGAGATACACTGTTCCACACAAAACCTTTACAAAGAGTATTAGAATCCCAACACTCACTGTGCATATGCTTTGTGAAAAACTTTACCACTTCCGGTTCAGTGTCACGTTCAAGTCAACCTGGAAGATTAGTTAGAAGTTGTTCACCTGTTTACGAACCTGCACTTCCGGTGCCATTAATGGCTTCCTTGTCCTCGTCGTCTTCTTCTTCAGGAAGGGAGCTGTCCATTCTTTCCATCTTGCTGACTGATGTTGTTCGTTTTCTTTGGGATTCTGTGTCAAACTCATTATCAAAGAGGACCTGATCAACCGGATCAGGCTGGAAAGGGCTGGGTTCTGCGGGAGGCTTGGGAGTTCCATAGAAGTTTCCTGAAGTGGACAAAATAACAGCAGCTGGAAGCACTAATGTTGAATTGAGAGTCAGAAAGACAGGACCTAGTGTATGTCTCTGCCCTGTTGGCTTACACTGAAGTTTGTGAATTCCCATCGCTGGCCGAAAGAAGGACAAAATACTCCTTTTCTTAGGAGATGGGGAGGTGGAAAGAGCAAAAAGAACTAATTTTTCAAGTGCCCGTCACTATACATTATCTAACATTTTAATACTATTTGTACTAAGGCCAGAAAGTTGAATATATGTATACACATATACACATGTATATGTATTCATATACGTATATAATAAGTATGTTGTTTATTCCAAAAGGACTTGCTTTGCGTGGGTTTTAAACTAGGGCCTAATTTGTGAATTGAAATGCATTAATGCTCTTGTGTAAGCCTGACATAAAAGGTAGAAGAAGAGAACTAACTCAGAATTGTTCTAATGTGTAACATAATGAACTATTTTGATAAAATGAGGAAATACGTGGGCAAAGGATAAGCTAAGAACTAACTAGTCTGTTGAAATGTAGGCTGTTTATATAAAAGTGCTTTTTAAAAGTTTTTGTAGGCATTCTAATTATGTTATTTTATCTGACAATTTGTTGAAAAAATAGAGACATGATTAGCATAATTCAATACTGGCTAACTCTCAGGAAAGCAAGAAATACTTTAATATGTTAAGTCTTGAGGATCTGTTATTTTTGCAGTAAAAATGTTCCAGAATAGAATAAAAATTGAATATCATCTCAATTTGTCACATAGCTCTCATTAGGCAGCCGAATACAATGGGAAAGCACTCAGCGGGTCTAGTGCATTAACAGTTTGTGGCTCCTACTCGTTTTGACGTTCTATCAATCACTACGCTAATATTACAGAAAGATAAACATGGTTAGGGAGTAAAATACTCATGATCTTTTATTGTTTTAAAAAAATCACAACTTCTACTCAAATTCCTTGGCTCCTCAAGAGGTAATTAAGATGCTCAGTCACATAAGGTAAATTAATAGGGTATATAATCAATTATTCTTCCTAGTTGTAAAAAAAAAAAAAAAAAAAAAAAAAAAAGCATTCTTTAGAACACTGAGGCAAACCTACAAATAACAGTTTACCTTAAGTAGTGCATGCTGCGAAGGGGAAAGGATTAAGATGAATTCTTTGGCAATTTGATTTTAGGCAGTATTGCCATTAAAATATACAGGACAAAACAATGAAATCAAACTAAAAAGCTTTTCAACACCTTCTTGCCTCTGCCCCCTTCAACTACTCCCTTGCTTCCCTATCCACATTTGAGGTGGAGTTACGCATGTCATGCAGATGGGTGCAAAGATTCCTATTAAAGCAGACTCAGAGGGTCTCTAGAAACTTTCTGGCCCATAAGTAAAGCAAAAACAAAACAAAACAAAACAAAAACAAAAAAAACTGGAGCAAAGGGCACAGAAATGCTCCAAATCCAGGTTTGGCCTCTGGAAAAGAATGCTCTAGGATCTCAATTTTGCCTGCATGATGTTCAATAGTCAGACTACACAGGAATTGGGATGTACCATGACAAAAATAAAAAGTCCACTTTTTCTAAGGATTGTACTTTCACTAGAAACACATTTTAATGTGTATTCTTAGTAATTACTATCTAATTCTAGGAAGTTTAACATTTTTCTAGTGTGAAAATTCGGGATATTGCGATTGTTATCCATAACCACTGATAAGATTGTAGGACTTCATAATAAATTCTGGCAGTTTCCTCATTTAAAAAAATGTTGATTTTAATAATATGCATTGCTTTGCCGAGATGTTCTCTGAAGGGATCGTACCATTTTATACTCCTGCCTGCTGTGTCTGGGAGTTTCTGTTTAGACTTTAAAAATTTCTATCAATCTGATGGATGTGAAATGGCGTATGATTGTGATTGCAATTTGCATTTCCTTTGAATTGATATCTGAATTGATATTTGAATTGAATTTCCTTTGAAGTAATTAATAGTATGTAATACGTCATGGAGTCATATATTGTGTTCTTATACTTAACAGAAGAAAATGTCAGAGAATGACTTTGTGATTTGAGGCAGAGAAGAACTTCTTAAGTTTCAAAAGCATAGGTCATAAGGAAAACAGTGATAAATCAGATAGATAAAAATTAAAATTTCTGCTTAATGTAGAAACAAGGACAAATTTATTAGGTGACAGAATGGAAGAAAACACCTATCTCCAATGGAGGATTGTTATCTAGATAAATATCTAAGTATCTAAGAAATGCCTGCAAATTTAAAAGTGATTGAGATCCCATTAAAACAAAACAGACAAAGCAAATGAATAGACAATTTGCAGAAATCCAAAAAACTAACAAGTACCTGAAAAGATGCTCAGACTCTCACTAGCAGAGAAACTAAAATTAAAATGAGATGCCACTCCTGCAACCATCAGATTGGCAAAACTCTGAAGCGAATAACGCCAGGTGTTGATGTGGATGTGGAGTCATTGCCGTGGCTGCTATAGGAATTAAACTCTCATGTACTGCAGACTGCAGAGCTCCCCTATCCAAAACCACTTCATCAGATAAGCATAGGTAATGCCTCATGACCCAGCAATTCTGCTCTTGGGTATATATTCCACACAGGTCTATAAGAAGACATGTGTGAGAATGTTGGCTGTAACTTTATAAGTGATGATGGGCAGTTGGAGGCAATCTGGAAGTCATCACTAGGAGAATGGTCAAGTAAAGTTCAGTGGATTTACGATATGAAATACTACACAGGGGTTAAAAAGCGATAAGTTACATGCAAATATAGTACAGCAACAGCGATGAATCTGAAAACAGTAATAAGTGAAAACAGTTAAAAACTGAATGAGATCTAGAACACAGTCCAGATGTAAATAATAAATAAATGTACACAAGACACATTTTGCAAGAACATATACAACCAAAACATACATGTTAAACACATCAGAATGGTTGCCTATGAGAGGGAGCTGAATGAGAGTAGGCTATTTGAATAAGAATGAAAAAGTAGCTATCATTTCCTTTGAGAAGTCTTACTGGCCACCTGATCTAAATAAGATATTCTTACTGTTTTCGTTAAATCCCTTGTTTTTGTTTACTTCATAACATCTCAATTTATAGTTGTTTGTGTGTTTCAACTGCCTTCCCCAATAGAAGATAGGATTTATTAAGGCAGTAGCATTTCAATATCATTCATCACAGTATTTCTAGTCCCTCTCATAGTGCTTGGTATGTAGTAGGTACTTAATAAATGGGTTGTTGAATGAATGAAAGAAGCAACAAATGAATAAGTGAATGACTTATGGGAGTAGGACCAGAAAGGGTAGCTAAGACCAAAATGAACAGGCAAAAGGAAATCACTGAAGATTCTGAAGAGGAGAGACATGACCAGAGCTGTGCCTGGGGAATACAGACATGGTAGCGCTGGGCAGGGTGCAGTGGATAGAGGGAAAAAATGGAACAAATGAGATCAACCGCAATAGGCCAGACATGAGCTAGTCCCCTGGGCCTACTGTGAAGTGATGAAAGCAAGAAGTACTGAGAAGGCTGTTACAAAGGAAGAAACGACTAGTTTGGGGACTGTGACTAGATGGAAACTGTGAGAAAAAGGGGAAAGCAAATGATGACTCCATTGTTTTGAACTCGTGGTACAGCTAAAGAGAGAAATTATAAAGAATTATTACTCTTTTGGATAGAACACAAACACATATTTGGCTATGTTGAAATCAAGGTGAGATATTTATTGAACAGCATCTCTAGGCACTAAAGATAATATTGAAGAAGAAAGATATGACGCCTGCCTTCACAGAGCTTGTGAAAAAGGGAATTATAATAGTATGATAAAGCAATGATGGAACAGTACAGGGTGCTATGGGAGTGGACAAGTTTGCCAATGAAGAGTGTTAGATAAGGGGGGGAAAGTATCCAACACAGAATTATTTAAAAATTGAAACTGATCTGAAATCTGTACTTCCTAGAATCAAATGGGTAGAAGAAAGAGATATGAAAACCAATTAACCTGTTTTTGTTATTTTTCCCCCAATCTCTATTCTCTTTTCTCCAAGCTAGCCAAGGTATAAATAGATTTTTAAAAGTGTACAGTATTTAAATTCTTGATCACAAACAGAAAGCAACTACAAACACTTGCTGAGTTCATACAATGAATGTGAATTACTATGAAATCTGCAAAATGGTCAGTCTAATTTTAGTATATTGATCACAATCAACTTTATAATATAATGAAAAGCTTTTGTTTATTGTTTAATCCCATTTTAACTAGTAAACTATAAATATCCTAATCAAAAGAAAATTTTCCCAAAGACCAACAGAAAAAAAAATTTTTTTAAATGGTATTTCACTGATCAAAGTCTCTCTGAAATAATGCTGATCAGATACTCTTCTGGGTTGCTGTTGCTGTCAATATTTGGGGACATACCATCATACGTTCCACTTTCTAATAATGCTCCACTCTCTTCCAGTGCTTTGAACTGTTCAACAGAAATGAAATTATAGTCCACCCCTGGGACTTCCCCATCCCTGGGGGCCCTTGTTGTGCCTAAAAAAGAAAAAGAAAAAGAAAAAAATAGGTTGTAAAGTGCTTTCCAAGCTTGCAAAATATCGTGAATAACAGAAAATTCAGTCTATAGGGAACACATGGGAGAAACAGACTATTGAATATATTGTACCTACTAAAATGAGGTTCAGAAAATTTTAGGCGAGTGAACATTCCTATGTGAAAGTAGGACAATAAATAATGTAGGATGAATATACTTTAATAAAATCTACAGAGAGCTATAAAATTCAAAACTACAAAGACTAAAAAATTTTAGTGTTAAAGAAGGCTTAACTCTCCAAGACACAACAGTTAATTCCCCTCTTAAACCTTAATTATTATTACTTAACACTTGAAGGAAAGAGAAATCCACCAATGATAGACTTCATTTTTATGTATTTAAGTACTTTTTTCTTTCCTAGAGAAGAGAAAATGACATTCCACTAGAGGCATGAAGGACAATAAGACCAAAAAAAAACAATTTTTAAAAGTTCTTTTAATGAGCTCTGCTTTTAAAACTTGGATAAATATTATGAAATATTTTAGATAAATGAATAAAAGACTTAAGGCTTAAAGTATTGTGCATATTTCTTCTTAGCCATTATTCTCTTTAAGCAATTACAAAAAAATTAAGCAGTAAGTAAACTGTTTAAATGAAATTCACTGTAGCAACAGAGCACTAAATTTCTCCCTACTAAGGAATTCATGTTAAAGCATATTGATTCTTGAAAAATACGGGGCAGGGAGGGGGGAGGTTGGGGCACTGACCCTCAAGTAGTTGAAAATCCACGTATACCTTTTGACTCTCCCAAAAATTGACTACTGTCATCCCTTGGTACACATGGGGATTGTTTCCAGGACCCCCCGCAGATACCAAAATCCACAGAAGCTCCAGTTCATTACGTAAAATGACATAGGACAATGCGTACAGCAGGCCCTCCATCTCTGGACTCCCAACCGTGATGAAAAACAACTGTTTTAGATCCACAGTTAGTTGAATCCCCAATGAAAAACCCAGGGAAGTCTTGAGGACCCCTACTGATTCCCAAAGAACTGACTGATAAAACTGACCTTGGCCATGATGATGTCAAACCATACAGGCGAAAGAAGCCTTCTGCATCATTTTTTGGAGACAGAATAAGGCTGACTGTGTATTTATTGGAAAAAAAAATCTGCATATAGATAGACCCGCACAGTTCAAATCCAAGTTGTTCAAGAGTCGACTCTAAAAATCTTTCTTTCGGATTCAAGGTATAGCAGCAGCACTGCTACATTAGACTGAATTATATTCAACCAGGAATCAATACTTTCATGGACATTAGAAACGAAAGCTTCTCCTTGGTTTTACCCTTACCCAAGCTGCAGTCAGTGACTTTCATAAAACAGTAATCTGAGCAAAAACCTCTAAACCCACCAATGGTTTCCCAAATCCTTGGCATAAAATTCAGACTCTACCCCTCCAGCTTCTCTTGCCTCAACCCTTTCACATTCTGGGCTTTAGCCATAATACATTTTCAATTCTTTTAATGTTCTCTGCACTCACTTAGCTGTACTGTTCCATCATTTCTGTCCCTAGAAGACGTCCTAGTCCCCTTCTCACTCTCACCTCAGCTAACTCCTCGTCATCCTTCAGGGCCTGGCTCAGAGGGTTTCTCTGAAGAACCTCCCGATTTCCATCTGAGGTGTGGGGACCACGTCTACTTGGTTCAGAGTGACAGCCCCAAGTCTTGGCATGGGGTAAGAATCCCAGTAGGTACTCAATGTACAGTTATCGAATAAATCAAGTGAATTTTACACAAATGTAATCGGCACAGTGCCTGGCAATATGCTGTTCTAAATTAACTCATGGGAAACTAAATTGCTCTGACTTTTTAGTTATATTACATCCTACTATATTCTGTAATATGTAAAAAAAAAAAAAATCCACAAGTACGATAAAACATTAATGGTAATGATATCAGAAAATAATGATTAAGCCAACATTCTAAGCAACAAAGATTGTATTCGATGAATTTCCCCTTATTTTTATCCATTTTTTATAAAAATATTTGTTTCATATCACAAAAGATATGAAATCTAGAAAATATAACTTCTTCTTTCTTAACGTGTTTTTTTCATTGCCAAATTTTTGTTCTCATGTTGACTAAAACTACATTGCTAGATTCCCTTAAATCAAGAGCTTTCAGCTCCACAGTAAGTAAAAATTAACATTAGAAAGTAAATTCAATGATTAGTTTTAAATTTTTAATTATCTGATATATGGAAAACCATGGCCACAATATTTGGCACCTCCTGCCATCAAGAGATGGGGCCTGTTGTCTCACCTCTGGAATCCAGACTGGATTTATGACTTGCTTTGAATAATTTAATGTGGAAGCTGTGATACTGTTCAAGTTCAGGAGTCTAGACTTCCCACCTTTACCTGCTTGGAATGTTCCCACCGCCATAGGTGAAAGTCCAGACTGGACTACTGACTGCAGACAGACCCCCAGCCAACAAACAGCGCCAAGGGCCCAGACATGCACGTGAGGACACCTGGCACCCCCTCCCCCGGCCCACCTGGGCTGCAATGACTGCAGCCACCTGAGTGGTACCGGTTCACGTGACTCATAGAATCATGAGAAGTAATACAAAATCATTATTTTAAGCCATTAAGTTCTAGGGTGGTCTGTTACGCAGCAAAGGCTAAATGAAATATTATCCAAATAAACTCGACAATAAAACATAATGACTACATAAAATTCAATTTAAGAAAAAAGCCATATTACAGATACTACTATAAAAAGAGTATTTATCCAAGGGAGAGGAGCAATGCAGTGTTCTCATCTGGGATTACTATTAATGGTACAATTTTATTTTATTTATTTATTTATTTATTTTAATTTTTTACACCTACAGCACCTGGTCTTCCTAGGTGGTCTCCCATCCAAGTACTAACCAGGTCCGACTCTGCTTAGCTTCCGATTAATGGAACAATTTTAAACAAGCACTCAAGCCCTCTGGGCTACATTCTCTTTCTGCAAAGTGGTGCTGAGCAAGATGGTTCATGATTCTTTCCATTAACAGATATGAAATGTTATGTGTGATTCCAACATACAAATTTCCAAGACTTATAAAGTAGCTTTAAGGTTAATTCTCTTTACAAATATAAGCGTTATAAATGTTCACTTCCTCTCTCCCCACAGAAATGTAATCCCATACACACAAAAAGTTCTCTCCCTTCCCCAACCTACGCCACTGCCTTCCGCATTCCAAAAAATGTATCTCTGTATTATCCTGATACTCTTTATATATCCTGGAAAGCTTTCTACATCCCCTGCAGTCACCACCATATTTCTCCTTTTTACATAAAAATTCCTCTGAGTTCTATTTACCCAATTCCTCTCCTTTCATTTTCTCTTGAGCCAGTTTCTATCAGACGTTTGCCCTCATCACGCCACCGAGACCGTTACCTGTGTCATCAGTGGTCTCCACTTTGCTTAACCCCAGTGGTCAAGACTCAGTCCTCCTCTCACCTGACCTGTCAACAACGTTTGACGTAACTGATCATTCCCCCGTTTTTATTTTATTCTGAAAGCTACAGAAAAGTACATAAAATGTATATGTAAAGTTTAACAAGTAATAATAAAGTAAACCCATCCAGGTGAAGAAACAGAATATTACCAGGATACCAAAAATCTTAACTCTCTCCCTCCCTCCACCCCCAAAGGTAACCGCCACCTTGACATTTGTGACGATTTCCTTTCTTTTTAAAAAAGTTTTCACCAAGTAATGCATTTCTAAGGAACGCAGTTCAGTGGTGCCTGTTCTGTAACTTCATATGAATGGAATCATACCGTAGGCATCTTTTGTGTCTACATCAACACTTGTCATCAGGTTTTTAAACTTCTGTCAACAAGCTAAGTATGTAAAGGCATCTCATGTATTTATTGAGCAACTGCCTTATGAGATTAAACATTCTTTTCGTTTATTTACTAGCCATACAGATTTCTTCTGTTTTGAAGTGGCTGTTCAAGTATTTTGCCACTTCTCCACTGGGTTGCCTGTTTATTTAAAATTGCTCTGTAGTTCTTTACTTTCTGGATTTCACAGTATATCAGGTCTAAGTAAATATCAGCTTCCAAAATGCACCATTATTTTATCCCTAAAAAAACCCCTAGCAATTATAATTGAAAGATTCCAAGTGTAGAGAGGTTTAATGTGAATTAATTGTGCCTTAGTATTGATGAAGTACAACATACATGTGTTGCAAATAGGGTGTTTCTGCTGAAATGTGAAATATGCTTTCATGAAACAGTGCTTTCTGTAAAATCATACACCAAAAATAACAGAGATTAAGGAGAAAACAGGGTCAGGGTTGGTCTCTCAAAACCTGTTGCAACTTTGTAACACTACCAAATCAATAACAATCCTAATTTAAAATATTTATACTGTTTAAAAGACATGTTAAATTCCTATTATAAATATTTAAAAAATGTAAAAAAAAAAAAATGAAAAGGTAGCTTGATAGAAAGGGGTACAAGAAGTTCTGAGGCTACTGAATGAAGAAAAAATGTACGATAAACAAGTTTAAGATAAAGCATGTGTTGAGATTGAGAAAAAAGACCAAACTGAGGTGAGTGAGCATCCTGCAAGCACATGCAACATTCAGCTGTGTTTGTATATTCTATGTTTACTCGCTGCTACTTGTTAATTCAAAACTTTAGCCTGCTGGGGAAAATGCAGTAAGGTAAAGTATTACCTCAGTTAAATTGACATCATTCTCCTACCTCTTTACCAATCACAAAAGAACTTATTTGCACCACAGAAACAGATTTTGTAGTAGAACAGACGGTACTTTCACTCTTTTCACTTCTTAAATGGTCATTTTAATACAGTCAAATTTATCGATCCTTTCCTGTTTAGTTAATGCTTCTTGCGTCTTAAAGAAATCTTTTCTGAGATCACGGGGACATGCTCTTTTTAAAAAGCATTACAGCTTTGCCTTTCATACCTAGTACTTTGATTATACTGAAATAGACTGAGGGACGGGTGCTGATGAGAGGTAGTCAGTAGGCCACTTTCCTCTTTTACCAAATGGCTACTCAACACGATTTACTGACTTGACAATCTTAACCTCCCTGATTAGCCACAGCACTTGAGTCACAGAAGAAACCTTATACAGAAATGTCTGCATCAGCCTGGGTGTCTGTCAACGGGCTTTCTATTATACCCTATTTATCTACTGGTCATTCCTGTACCTTATCACAGTTGATAATGATCATATTTCATGGTAAATCCTGAGATATAGTACAGCAAGTCCACCTATTTATTTTTATATTCATAACCTTGCCACATAAATTCTGGAATTAGATAAACAGGCTAAAAATGCTGGAATTTTTATGGGATTAGATTGAATCTATTAATCAATTTAAGGAGATCTGATATCCTCACCATAGTGAGTCTTTAATCCATGAGCAAGAAATCTCTGCCAATATAGTTAGACTTTCTTTAAGGTCCCTAAATTTTATCTTATTGAGATCTTTACACTTTTTTAAAGATTAATATCTAGGTTTTTCAAATATTTTTATGGTATTAGCAATATCTTCTTGTAAATTTTCATATTGTTGACGGTATAAAAGGCTACAATCGTGACAGTTTATTTGGTCATGTTATTCCAATATGATTTACCTACAAAAAAATTCACTAATTCTAACAGTACATTTCTATGAGTTTGGGGAACCATCACACCCAAAAGTTTCCCTGTGGCAGCCACTGATCTACTGTCATCACAGTTTTGCCTTTAATAGAGTCTCAGATAAATAGAAACATACATTAATCTGATTCCAGTAGTGATTTGTGTCTGGCTTCTTTCACTTAGCATGACACTTTTGAGATCTATCCATATTGTGGTTCAATATCTTTTTATTGTTGAGTAGTATTCCCTTGTATATATATACCAAAATTTGATTATGCCTTTGCCATTGATGGACATTTGGGTTGTTTCTAGATTCCGGGTATTATAAATAAAGCTTCTATAAACTTACAAATCTTTGGGTAGACATATATTTAAAGTCATATTGGTTTAAAACCTAGGAATGGAATTGATGGTCATACGGTAAGTGTATGTTTAACTTTATAAGAAAATGTCCCAAAGTAAATGTACTACTTTGCATTCTCACCAGTAGTACGAGATCCGCAGTCAACCTACATTAGTGTTTCCGTGTAGGAACTCCTTCTTGAAGTTATTTGACAAATTTACTTTTCCCAAATCCCAAGAAAAATCAGTTGATAGGGAAAATGAAAAAAAAAAGTTGTAATTCTCCTGTGAGAATTAAAGCTTAACAATTTGACACAGAGATGTTACTGATTTGAAGGAATCTATTGCTATCCACTGAAAATGAGAACAGGAAACATTAAAAAGTCAAATCAAACGTTAAAGTTGACATATTCAGGGACCAGGACAGGAGCAGGTGGGAGTGCAGCAGTCACCACCTGCTGAGTCAGTCTCACCTGCAGCCGTTCCCAGGCCTCAGTGTGCTAATAGTGGGTCTTTCTTGCAGATACGATATTAGTAAGAGGACGTGCATTTATACTCTATATAAGTTCTATGAGTTAGGTATTCCAAAAACTTACAAGTTTTAGAAGCTAAATAAGTCTTTAAATGGACAGTTTTGACATGTGATTGTGTATAATGATGTAAGAGATCTGAATGTTATCTGAATACTGTTCAACAATGTTCTCTGGCATTTCCTACTGAATATTTGCTACGAGTTTCAGTGCTTTCTACGTACTTTAACAGAAGAAATGCAAAGAGAAGAAGTAAAGGTTGATGTAGAATGCTCCAATCTGAATTCAGAAACTGGTCTAAAATCTGAAGTAAAAGCAATATAGATTTCAAAGGCAAAACCAAAACCAGGGCAAGGAGACAAAATATTTTCATCATTAAAAAAAGATAAGCTTATGCAAGTGACCAATGACTAATGCCCAATTTGAAGATGCTTTTGGATACATACTTAACAATCTGATGAATATCAATGAAAATAAAAATTTTTTTCTACATCTGGAGTATTTGTTACCACAGATCAAGACCATTGGATAATGTAACTGATACTCTGTATGCTTTAAAGTTTATTTTAGGAATGAAAAATTCAAATATTAAATATGTGTGGTAATATCTTTCAAAAATTTTAATAATTTTTTTTGGCTTTTTGTGTGTGTGTGTGTGTGTGTTAATGTTCCCTTCTTTTAAGGTTTTCCACTAGCAAATGTCTGTATAAAGTGGTTTAAAAGTGTTAGTATAATATTGTTATATTAGTTCACAGTAATAAACCAGTTGATTTTATACTGTCGTTTTCTCTCCTTCTGCGCCTGGAGCACTCAGGAGAAGCCATCCCACATCACAGCGTTTGCAGCCATCATTCCGGCCATAACGGACATGTGCGGCTGTCATCTGGGTTCCCAAGGTACTTGGTTCAGCTGGCACTTCGTCACAATCAACCACAAATTATACCATGATTACATTGTGATGCCACTTCTCGTCATGAATTACAAGCATCCTACTTCCCACTGAAAGGAACTTGGCACTGTAGTCAAGTCCAAGAACACAACCAAAACCAATTCTAAAATTCCTTCCTGCAGGTCTGTCTCCTAGGACCACTGCCGGGACCAGTTCTGTATCAGCCAGGGTCCAAACAGGAAGGGGAAACTACATGGTTACTTGAACAAGGATGGCTTAATATAAGGTATTAACCATTTACAAGGAACTAATAACTAAAAGGGAATAAAACAGAACTGTAAAGAGCACCACCCTAAAGCTGGGGGAGGCTATCCTAGTAAGGAACAAACTGAGAAGAGGGGGCCGCTTCCAAAGCTGGGGTTCAGACCTCCTTGGAGAAGGTGTGGTAGTAACCTGGGAACAGAGCTGGTTCCCAGTGGGTGGGTTGAGGCTGGCAGGCAGGGAAATGTCTGCTGCAGGACCGATGACATTTACCAGTGAGCTCCCTGTGTATGGGGGGAGGGAGGCGTGTTGAACTTACTAGAAAACCAGCTGGGACAATGGCCAGACTTGCCAGAAACCCACTGGAAAACCACTTGCAGAGTATGCTGCTGAAATACGGGGAGCCAGCTGGGGTGCCCATGGAATTTATCAGGAAACCATGAGGAAGTCAGCTGAATACATGGCTGAGGAGCCCCCACACACCCCCCCCCAACCCAATCCCGCCCCCCGCAGCACCATGCAGCTCGCTGTGGGGAAGCTGACTGCAGAATGTGGCTGAAACCTACAGTGCCTTCGCAGGCAGGAGCAAAAGGAAACAGACACACTGAAAACTCCCCTCTCATGGCCGTTAAGTGACACCCATATCCACCCGACCCTTTTGGGGTCCACTTCATTAAGCTTTGTTAAAGTGGGCCTCAAGCAGCTCGATCTATGGTCTAGCCCTACAAGCAAGGCGTGAGCCTTACGCGGTCTCTCCCCTCAGGCTGGTTAGAACTCGGATTTTCCCAGCCCTGTGTAAGCGCTGGGGACCGTTAAGCTTACAGCTGCCAGAGGGTTCTCTGCTTGGCCAGGTGGGTCCCAGGATGCGCACCCTCCGCTGAGTATCCGGCAGCAGACTCCAGGGAACACCTACGCAGATCGCCTGAGCCCCTTTTCTTCATAGCTCTCCCCTCCCTGACATCCCGTCCTGCGAATTCCAGACACCTCAGGCTTCCTGGACTCAGATTGCGTCCCCTCAACTCCAGAGTCTGCTGGACTCTGCCTGGGCTCTCCCTCCCTGGGCCGTGGCCCAGAAGTACGTCCACGCAGAAAGCTGAGGAAATCACAGGACTCCTCGTGTGTCGTCTGTCTTCTCTTTGGGATCACAGCCGGGTTCTATCTATAGTGTAATGTCTGCCAATGGGAGAAACCACCCCCCCTCTTCGTCTTTTATTAATTTTATTACTCACATTGTCTCAGATTTTGTCAGTGGGAACCCCTCTAGGTGGCTTTTTTAATGTCCTTCTGATATGTCCCATAATTTTTTAAGCATTTATGTACTTGCTGATACAATTAGACATTCCAAGCTCATCTTGTACTTTCCTTGCCCCAGACATGGAACCAGAATTTTCTCCAAGAAGATCTGGGATCTTTTAGTAGAGTAACATTCAAGGACCAGGTGGGTTTGTGGACACTTCAACTCGTAAGTTAAGAGGTCCTGTTAGAATCTGAAAGGGCTGCAGCTATTTGGACCCTATGAATTAAAACTACTGTGGCTCTTTTCCAGAACAAAACCTCACACTGAGAAGAAACTGCAAAACTAGGACAGTAGAAGTAAATTAAAAAGAAGTTCCAAGTAAAAGTAGCAGAGGGCAGCAGAAAGTACAGCACATATTTTTATTAACTTGTTTTAACAAGGAAAGAGGGAGCTCTGGCATTATGAAACAAAAAATGCTACCCCAAGACACCCCATGTAGGCAAAACACCAAGTTACTCATTAAGGGAATAAAAATCAGATTGCTTTCAGACTTTTTAAGAGCAATGCTTTATGGCAGAAGACAATTAGGTAATTGACTAATATAATTAAGATGAACAAAAATAAAAATATGAGCCAAAGTATCCATCCAAACAAACTGTAAAGTATAAAAACCACACTGCTGTAACGATCCTGTAAAAAGCCAGTAGAGAACAAGCTTCAGACAACCACGATTACTGAAGAAACAACAAAACGTTGGTGGTGAGAATAAACATGTGTTCACTCACAGACTGAAGAATAAGCAATGTTTATAAAGGGGACAGGGCAGTAGGTAATGGCTGTTTACTTTGCCAATACAGATAGAGCGAAAGTATCAAAAAAAAGTGAGAATGAGGAAAGCATATGCAAAGTAGAATAAGCTTGCTGTTTATATATTTGGAGAGTAAAAAGATAATTACTTCAAGTCAGATGATGAGAAAGGGAGAGAGAAAGGGCACAAAGAGATGACTAGATATTGAGCACATTGATAAATATAAAGAAAGTGTCACAATGGCTACAAAGCCCAATATGATTCATAAACCAAAAGATGGACAAAGATATATCAAGGCAAGCACGAAGAAGGCAGGAGCTGCAACTCTGAAATCTGACAAGACAGATTTACAGAAGGAAATCATAGATGAGGAGTCAGATTTAAAAATCAAAATCAAAATATTTTATATCAGGTTGAGGAGTCTAGACTTGTAGTCAAAGGAAGTCTTCGAAGGATAAACTACAGATAGATAAGAATCAGATGCACTTTAAAGGCAGACGAGACTGAGGTGACGTGGGAGGCAGGGGATGCAGTTAGACAAGGGCAGGGGACAAACACTGCTCAAGTGCCTACTCTAGGCCAAGTGGTTTGCATTTACATTCTCACCGTAATTCTAATAACAACTATATAAGGTGAATCTTGTCATTCACATTTTATAGAGACAGATTCTCAGGCTCAGGAAGATGAAGTAACTTGATCAAGTGAAGAAACAAGTAAGATGCTAGAGTTAGGATTTTGAACTCAGTTTTACCTACCTCTTTGCCACTACAGAATGCTATTTGTTGTTTAAAAAAAAAAAAAAAAAGTCTAGGACGGAAAGGGTGAAGGCTAAGGCAGTGCAGAGGGGGAGATATTTAAGAAGCATAACCAGGGAGGCTTGGTGATCAACTGCACATTGTCTAAGATTTAATAACAGAAATCAAGCACTCCAGAACCATTATAAAAGCTAGTACCCATCAGGAGTGACAAACATACTGGAAAGGAAAACAAACCAGAATATCTTTTTACGCCCTAATAATTTATTGTTCACTACTTTTTATTATTCTTTCCCAGACCTGCACCAACTAAAGACAACACTTAAACATACACGATTTCTTGTTATGTGTTAAAAAAAAAAAAACAAACCCAAACACCATTACAACGACAACTAGGTTTTTATGAAAACCATTAGGACTGGAATAGAAACACCAGGATTAAGGTAAAAATTCAAAATGGGTTACACAATGAAGGCACCGCATGCTTCCGTTGGGGAAGGGGCAGATTTTAAAATTAGCAATGTGCTAATAATTCATACAAAAATGTTTGTTCTCAGAGTACAAGGCATGTAGAGCAATGATGTCCTCTTACTGCATAGGCTGCAGAAATTGATTTATAGAAATAAAATCCAGTAAGCAACATGTACGTAGATATTCTTAAACACTAAAGGTCCAGAGAGTTTTTAAAAAGTCACGATATACAATCTTCTGGCTTTTCTACTTTGCAAAACAAAACCCCTGAAAAGTCCTCTAAAAACTTTTCTCCTCTAATTTTTGTTGCATCCTTGTGCCCCAACTTAGTTGTCATGATTTTATACAAGATACTTTACTGAATTCTATGTTTGATCGGTTACATAAGGATATCTCGGCCCATTTCCTTTGTGCCATCTCCTACTCACATGGAATGGTTCTCAGGTAGAGATTGTCTCGGATCACTTGCTGCAGCTTGTGGTCAACTGATCCTTTCTGAAACTGAAGACTCAGGTAATGTCGCAAATCTTTATTAATGACCTTGCCTATAAAAGAAAAACCACAAAAGATAAAACTGTTAGATCTCCAGTTCAGTATAGATGCAAGTGGTTGAATACCCTTAAACCACTTACCTATGAACAAGAAGAAATCAGAATATTTCACTAAAAACAAGATAACACCAAATTATTAAAGGTACTACAGTTAAAATATATACTTGTATAAATATAATGTGGGCATAATTTTACACAGTAAGGAGGGAGATGGTTTAGGTAAGACAAGATGACAAATACATGTAATTTCATTTGGTCTCAAGGCTTTCAATAACATCTATATACTGATAGCTTCCAAATTCTTATCATGTCTCTCCCTGACCGATCCTCACCAAACTCCAAACTCATCAGACTCACTCACATATATTACAGATGTATTTGGAAATCATATAAGCACCTCAAACTTTAGATTGACAAAACAGAACTCTTAATCCCGTCTTCCTCAATGTTTTTCTCTCCTCTGCTTTCCCGGTCTTAGAAAATAATAGTAGCACCAACCCAGCAGAACAGACCCCGAAGCCAGTGGTCATCCTTGATTTCTCCTTCTATCCCCCCAGATCCAGTGCGTTAGCAACGTCTGTCAGTTCTGCCTCTAAAATGTCCCCCACCCCCCACTCCTCTCCACCTCCACTGCCACCACCCTGATCTGAGCCACCATGACTTCTCATCCGGAATTCTCCAGTGCCTTCTAATTGGTCTCCCTGCATCCATTATAGCTTTCCTTCTGCTCCCACCACTTACACAGCGGACAGAGTGAGACTTAAATCATAAATCGGACAGCCGCTACCCTGCTCAGAGCCACACACTAACTTCTAGTTGCACTTGGAATGAAATCCAAACTTCTGAGCAGAGCCTAGAAGACACCACGTATTCTAGCCCTGGCCATCTCTGACCCGAACTTATACACCCTTCCCCTCCCAAACATGCTCCACCCACACTGGCCATCTCTGATCTTCGAAAAGGCCAGATGGGCCTTACCTCAGTGCCTTCTCTCACTAAATTAACCACGTATTTTCTGTCCACTTGCTTGACTCCTAGATACAATGTGAATAAATAAGAGTGAAAAATATTTTTCATATTTGTGGGGGAAATGGGAGATAAAAAAAGGAATAATAGGTGGTCTCAAAGAAATATTAAGAAAGAAAATATGGGATAGCGGAAATCTGACAGCACTGAATTTGCAGGAAGGATTGAACTTAAAATGGAAATCGCAGTGGCAAAAACATTGTTCAGTAGATGAGACTTCAGATAATTAAAGACTTCAGATAATTAGAAAATCTTATTGAATAAGAAATGACTAGTTGATTAAAATATACTCTGTTTTATTTGAAACAGCCGAGTTATGACAAGGTTAGATAAATGGAAAGGTTACTACAGATCAATTCATCCTTTTAACTATTATTTCATAATATAACATTTCTAATTCCCCCTTTTAGTCTTTTCTCAACTGTATAAACATAACCCATACAAGAGGGTGTTAAAATATAAGCAGGAAATCAGAGTGCTTCTACAGTTCAAGATAAAATTCAGAACCTCAACGAATACACACAAACCAAGAAGACCCTGTTTTGCGTCGCCAAAAATAAATGCTGAGGAAGTGGGGAGCATTTATGATCGAAGAAGAAAACCTGAACGATATCTGCAGGGAGAGCCCAAGCAGAATCCCTAGTCCCACAAGTTGCTTTTGCCAGGCATTTAAGGATCCCACCGACTGGAGTCCGCTTTAGATGGAATTATATATTTTTTACTTATAGTACAGTACTTGCTCGTTGCTGAGTAGAAGAAAACCCTTATTCATAATCAACACTGCAGTCTCATTGATTACTGAACAAAAATGTAGCTGATAATGAGTTCATTAAGTATTCTTAAAATTAGGCGAGAGGTGTTTCGAATGCTCTGGAACAAATATCGTACAAAAGCCTTGGTAGATTGTTACATAGGTGCTTAAGGGGTGATATTTGTGGACGCTTAGGGTATTCAAACAGACAGAATGCATCACTGTTTCATCCCTTTTAAAATAATATAATATAGGCTGCATTATCTAAAAATGTGCCATTCGACATATTTTCAGGAATAGATTTGGATAAAGGATAACGCCTGCATAATTAAAGACAATCAGAATCAACACTTTTGAATTCAAAAATGGTTTTGTTTTTTAATTTGAAGCTTTCCCATAGATATGCTATAATCACAGAGGTAACTCTAAAATGCTAAGAATCCAAACTGGATTTTAATCTATAAAAGTTACCACCATGAAATGAGATATAATTAAAGTTGAAGCCATAATAAAAATCACAGATCGCAAATTACAGCATAAGGGGGTCTCTTAAGTGAGAAAGAAGTTAAAGCGACTCAATGTGTTTCAAGGGCCTACAAGATCTTAAGACTGAGAAACCAACTAAAGCAGAAAGAGCTAGATTTGAAGAAAAACACCTAGAATTATCAGGACTGGAATTGCGATCTCAGTTTTCACCCTCAACTTCTACTGGGATTCTCGCTGCAACTCTGAGATGAATAGTTGAAAATAAAAGGATGAAGGACAATTTCATAAATGTGATGTCTTACTTAAAATGTGCAACTATTAAAAAAAGTTTTGCTTTTCTGAGGTTGGAGACAAATATCTCAAATATCAATAAAAAGTTAATTATAAAAGATTAATAAATTATTTGGGTTAGCATTAAAATTAATAATAATAAAATATGTTGGCTATAGCAACCATTGTGGATCTTCTTGCCTCAGGAAACCAAAGGAATTTCTAGAAGGGGACAGAATGTTATTATTCCCTCTTTGATATGCTTCCAGGGCATTTTTTAAGTACAAATATCCTGAATAGGCAGATGACTGTAAAATTACTAGAAGGTCGACAGAAACATTAATTCACAAAGTCACTGCTGAGTTATCTATATTATCAAGTTGTATATGAACTTCTGCCTTTAGTTTGGGGAGAGCTTCACCAAAACTCGACATTTCGAGGGTATAAAACACATCTACTTGGGATTAATGTAGCTGTTGTTAAAAAAATAAGAAAAAAAGACTCTTCAGGATAGCATTCTTACACAGTTGGCCTTTGCTTTCATTCAAATGTTGAGATTATTCTTCGACTTCTAAGTGATTTACAAGTCAAGTTGATTTATGAAACTTAAAAATAGATCTATACATCTTACAAATACAGCTCAGGTGGGAAAAAGTCTCTAACTGAAATCTCAATCATATAAATAAATCCAGGCATTCCGGTTTCAATACATAAATAAATATTTATTCAGAAGAACTCGGAACTACAAATCCATACTTTCTGAATACTTGCTAATTAATACTCCCTAACAGTCCTCTTTGAGGAATCAACCGAGAGTGACTGATTGTTATTTAGATAAACCCAATGGCAAGCCAGTAGAGGTGTGGCCATGCAAGTGACTGTAAATCATTCTAATTGCCAACATGTCACTGTCTTTTCCATCAGGATAGCCCAGCAGACTTTGCCAATCACTTGCTAAAGTCAAGATACAACATGCTTTTTACTATTCTCTAATCCAGTGGCAATTATAAAATCAAAACAGAAAAAAATGAGGTCAGTTTGGCATGTCTTATTCTTATAAATTTACATTGATTCATGGGATCATCCTATTCTAAACACAATACTGCCTTTTAAAAAAAAAAAATCTCTTCAAATCTTGCCACAGTTTAAAGTCAGGGAGTTATGGAAGTGGACTTAAGTTTTCACAATGTACTTTATGCCTTTCTGGGAACTGGAACATGTGTCTCTCTTCAGTCTCCTGCTACGTCCCACATTCTCCATGATTTCACAAAGAATATTGACAATAACCCTGAGATCATATCTGAGAGTCTAACTCCTAGGAGGCAATTCAGTTGAGTCTTGAAAACTGAAATTCCTGTAAAGTGAACGATACTTCATTATCTCCTAATCTTTTTGAAATTTAATTTCTCACTGTTTGGGGTGGTTTGTTTTACCATTTACTGTTGGAAAAGTAATTCTGCTAGTTCAAGATTAGGGAAGCCGCTAAGAATGGTAAGGGTCGATTTCAGCCTGCAGACAGCCGACGTGAACTTTGCCTTCTGACAGTGAGGCTACTTCTTCCTCCTCCCTATTGCTGCTGCTCCAAACACAGCCTTAAAAGCTCTTTGTTCTCTCTGAAGTGTCATACTCCCTTTGAGCTTTGGTCTAGAGAAAAAAAAATTCTTAAATGTTTATTTCTCACAGTCTACTAGCACTGTATAAATGTAATTATGCGCTCCTTCCATCTGTCAATCATACACATCTTTTCGAAAAACCTGAGCTGCTCAGAGCATTCTGTGCACCCTTAAGAATTTTTTCACATAATTTTTCATTAAGAAATCTCTAGTCTTGGAGCCACACCTATAGATGCTATAACCTTTTAAAAATGTTTTCCTTAACCATGACTCAGTTCTCTTCCTTACTGCGACTCGAAGATAGCTTAGTGACCTTCCCTGATAAGATGTTCCATCTAACGAGCTCAACACAATTAACATTACTAACTAGTCCTTTCCCATTAGACCTAGACGCAGAAGAGCAATGTATCTCATTGCTTCTGCCTACACCTCCACTTCCTCGGCACCACTGCAGTAAGATAAAACTCCATGAAACGGTGGAAACAATACATGGCGTAAATTTAACTCCAAATCGGCTCCTTGGCTCAAGGCAGGGGGTCCCTAAACCAAAATAAATCATGCTGTAGAGTCCATTTGTTTGGTAACGGTAAATGGTATCTGAACTTTCCTAGATAATTGGTATCTGCACACTTCATAATAAAATATACTCTATGACACAAAAATTATTCAAAAATATTTTACGTGGTTTTTAAACATAAAAAGGTTGTCAGCTGAGTGCCAAGGCCATGGTATTTAATCCCAGTATCTAACATGGTTTTAATCCCAGTATCTAACACACAAAATGAGTGAATCAGCTTAATTTTTTTTTTAATTGTTCTTTGACCGCCTACATCCTCCAAGACATGAAATTGTAGAACCCTCACTTAGCTGATGCAGCACTCTATCTTACATACAACTGTATCTTAAACTATGTTTCTTAAACCATGAAACTGACTTTATTTGGGCTCTGTTCAATGCTAAAATAAATTTTTCATTGAACAGTAAGTTCTATAAGTCTTTAAAAGTAAGTTTTAATGATAGTTTATATGTCAGTTCTTCGAACTCTGTTCTCTATTAATATTTTAAAATGTATTCACAAATGGTCTCTGGCTATTCTGAAATATAAAATAAGGCTAAATTACCATCCAAATATATTACCTTCCAGCTCCACTAGGGATAACAAGTCTAGAGCGGGGGAAAAAATCCTTCTGCTTTCTCTAGGGATGGAGCGGGGAGATATAGAAAAAAAAAAAAGAATGGGAACCAAGAAGAAAACACTGATGACTAGGACTGTTATTTTAGAATTAGTATTATCCTATTATACATATTACATGCTGTATGTTCTCATTCCTCATGAAAACCTTTGCGGTAGGTGTTGTTATTATTCCCATTTTACAGATAAGGAGCTGAGGTGTAGAAAGGTTATGTAACTTGCCCAAAGTTACATCACTAAAAGTAGCCGACCTGGGACTCTGAACCCAGTCACTCTGGCTCCAGAACCTGCGCTAGAATGTGCTAGAATGCCTGCTCCCGCCCTCCTCCATCTCTTTTGATCAATTTCTTCTTTTGCATAAGCTTCTAAGAGTACAGGCTTTTAAAGACTCTTTCCTAAGCACCTACCCTGCCAAGAAACAGTCACGTCTATTGTGTAAACAAATATTTACCGAGTCTTGAGTAGCAGGCACTTAGGGTGAAGGTGAATGAGAGCATACCCAAGTGGAACTTAGAGCCTCACAGGGAAGATGGGCATTGAAGGAGGAATTTCAAACATGAGAGCATTATGAAAGAGAAGTATAGAGCACTGTGGGAACCTATAACCTTGACCCTAAGTCTGGGGAGACTGGAGAGAGGTCACTAAGTTACACTGGAGCTAAAACCGGAAGGATAAATAGGAGCAGGTCAGGTTGAAGAAGGGGAGGTTTGGTAGAGGGAGTGGGACCTGCAAGCACTTACTTGAGGTGGGAAAGGACACAATGCCTACAGGAACTGAGAGAAATCCAGCAGAGCTGGTTCTGAGAAAGTGAGGAAGAGTTCATACAGGCTGAGACAAGAGTTCTGGGCACCGGTGGGTTGAGAAGAACCTCATAACAGTAATTTAAAAGAACATCGACTAACTCGGGTCTGACGCCAAGGCTCTTCATAATTGCTAAGTAACAACTATGGATATATTCTTACCAGCCACCTCTATAGTCTATTTGCATTCAAATGCCATCTTGTTATTTCTATTCTGTCTTCTGTCTGTAAGGATTATACTTAACGTTATAAACTTAGAAGACCCATGTCTACATAATTCTTTAAGTATGCCACTCTCCTCACAGGCAATTAAGAACTCACTGAATTTTAAAACTAATTTATATAATTAAATCCTTGCTCAGTCTCAAATGTGCAAAGCATTAAATACTCTGGAATCTCTTGAGCCATTTCAATGTTTAAAACTGGTCATTTTTTAAATACTCTTCCAACTTAATTTGAAGAAACACAGACCGAAGCAATTAAGCAATGTTGCTATCTTCCACAGAATACTGCTGCCACCTCACCAGAGAGGAGAAAGTCCCTTGCTAAGAGAATAATCAATGTGACCCCAAATTGAAACACATTTGAGGATATACAAATAAAAATACATAAGAGACATACATAAAACAAACTCACGCTTCAAGACTTAATAATACCTAAAGTATTATTTCGGAATATAATTATTGGGTGACTTTTTTATATGTTTTTTTCTTTTAAGAATTTTACCTTCATGATTTTTGTATTTTCCAATTTTCTATTTCTATGAGAAACAAAAAACTTTTCAAAACTAGAAATCATATTTTCAAAAACTATACCCTTCAAAGGTTATTGGTGGAAAAGGAAGCCTGACATAATGAACTACTACGATGAAAAACTTGTCAAAGTTCTATGTGAAAGCTATAACTCTCACCGTTTAGTTTAAATAAGTATTATTTTCACTATACTTAGGTTAAATTACAATCCTTTGGCTTTTAACTGAAACTCTCAATTGATAAACTATAGAACTAAAATACACATTTTAAAATAAAGATGAAATCAGCATTCCAGAAAAGACACAACAAAATCATCAAAATTTCCCTTTAACAAGTCATACAGCAGAAAGAACAAAGTGAGATGAACCTTTCTGGCAGAACACAATGGAGAACAAAAAAGGACTAAATCATCAAAAGTGGATGGACCCTTTTCTTTTTAAAGCTTTTATTTGATGGGATCCGGTGGATTTGGTACTTAAAGAAAAACAGTATTTTTAAAGTGCTAACCTGAAGCTATTTATAACTTTTTCTTTGTGACACTCACGTCAGGATCCGTTAGCAAACCTGTCATAACGCCGGATAACCGGTGCCCGGCTGGCACACCAATATCTGAATCACGGCATTAATGCTTCATCCTTTTGACAAGAGGGTACAAATCTATCTAGTGTGCCCTGTCATTTCCCCTGAAAACGGAATAAGTGGGTTCAGTAGTCTTTGCAAATCAAACCCATGTGCTTCAACAAGAGTGTCCAAGACTTGAGGTGGGAGATCAGTTACTGATCTTTCATTGCAGAGACAAAGAGGAGGCTGAAAGGGAAGACAGGTGCACTTGGGTAGAGTCTCACGGGAGAAACACGACTGCTAGAGAATTCAGATCGTACTTTAAGATGCATCATCGCATCACTATGTAAACAATTTCAACCTCTGGGTTCAGGGCACTAGGCTGATATGATTAACTACTTAAAGAAGCAATGTAATAGCCTCTTTTCTCTGATAGCCTTTAGAAATAGGAATTTATACTAAGCCTTAGAAATTTTTGAAAATGGGTGGTTAAAGGTCCTAATATTATACATGAAAAATGATTTGACTCCAGAGAGAGTCAACATTCATTAAACACAATAAGCACTTCCCATTTTCATTTCTAATCAATATGTTTTACATGATTTTTTAAAATTATCTTTATAAAATATGGTTATACAAATCTCAAAATTCTAAAGAAACATTTTGGGGAATAAATGGCCACGTCCATGCATACTCTCCTAGTCAGAGTTCTCCACTAAAAATCCTTTCCCCCACTTGCTCCAACCATAAGGCCGAGTGAATCAGGATCTTCCAGAAAATGTCAACACAAATGAAAGCATCAGAAATCCTCCATTCTCCCATTTCACATTAAAGGATCGTACAAAGAAAAAAAAAAAAACCTGTATCCCCAAACTAAATCAATGACAAGAAATAAATCTATTTCAAAAGGCAATGAGAATTTCTATAAATTCCATCAATCAGTTAAGAAACAGTAGTGTAAGAGCCATAATCAAGGGTACCAAATGCCCTTATCCAGCTTGACAATCCTGAATTTAGGTTGAAGAACTGCAAGAGAGTCTTCTGGACAACATGCAAATAAATATAAGTCACTTTTACAAAAAAGATCTCTCCAGTACAGAACAAAATGAGAAATAATCAAAAACAGGAGGAAAAAAAAGTTAATCTCTGTATTCAAATATCAAGTCCAAAGAATACAAAACGATTTGGACGTTAAGAAAAATGCCAGAAGCTGACATACAATGTTCCAGCTCATAAGCACAGTACGTTTGGCCAACACTGAGGACAAAACTCTCTGAAGGGCCCCACTGCATCCCCAGTTCACGAGGGCTACGGGAGGCCGTGGCAGGGCTGAAGGAAGAACTCGCTGGTGACCACTGCCTTTTTTTCTTCTGTCCAAGGTTCTTAACTGGGAGGTATAATGTCAGTAGGCAAACCTACTTCAAAGCTGCAACCAGAGTGACTTTGGGAGTGGAATGATACGTGTTGATCTACAAAATAAAAGGTGTATGAAGGTGTAGGAGCTGCTGCTCCCATTTCCTAGGAGCAGGAGAAAGAAAAATTCCCAGAGAAACGAAAAATGGTGACAAAGTTTCCAAAATGTAGTTGCCCTTGGCTTTAAATCTCTCCCCACCCTTTCTTTACCTCCTGAGACATCCGAGTAGCTAAGTAGAGGACCTGAGCCTTGACACCAAGCTGGACAGTTCATGTGCTAATGATAAGAGCCAAGTGGTACCCAGGTAAATAGCAAAGAAATAGCATTGATGGGCTTTAAGCAAAGACGTAACAAGATTAGAATGGCATATTCAAAAGGTAACTTGGTGTGAATAGCTATGGGGAATGCGATTAAAAGGTGAGGGCCACTCTCCAGATGAGAGATGATTTAGATCAGTACTGCTGGTGGAGAAGAAAAATAGATGGATTTGAAACTCACTGTATATCCTATATATATGAAGAGTTTTTCAATAACAAACACTATTCTTAGAAGAGGAAGTTGTCATATAAGTGAACCTTACAGAATCTCGGATTACAGAATGATTTATGTATATTATTTTAGTTTGAAGAAAACACAAAGTACTGTCTAGAGAAGCCGTGTTAGCCTGAACCAACAATTGTTTCAAGAGATAATCTGACGTGATTGCCGGGGAGGAGAGAAGGAGGGAAGCAAATAAAGTGAGAAGCTCTAGTACTTATTCCTCATGTTATTTCTTCACAATTGCACTGGTCAATGTCGCTGTCCAGCAATCTTTTGACAATCACTTGAAAAAAAGTGATTCAGTCCATGCTTACGATATGAGATCGTGAATATATGCCAACAGAAAAAGTCAAGGAATAAAATTCTGCTCTAATTGAAATTGTGGCTGGGACAGCATTAGACACAGAGTTAAAAAATACAATCTCTCGAACAACTTAGAAGGGAGGAGAAGAAACTGTAAGATGACTCATTCTAGTGTTAAAATACCAAGGACACATCTTGAAGAGCTGGCCCCAAATTTTTACTTGAAATAGTGGGAAAAGCAGTATCTCTAAATTTCAGTTAAAATACATGTGCAATTAAATTATATATTAGACGTATAAATTTGATTATATCCCTCAAGGTTTATATTCATCTCACTTAATCGCAGACGTCAACCGCATGGCGGTGCGAGAGGACCTCCAAGCCCCCTTTAAAGTTAGAACAAGTTGCACAGCTATAATTCAACAAAGGATTTCCTGTTCAACACACAAGCACATCTGACATACCACGCATTTTGACTAATGACAAGATTTTTTTTAAGTGTCTTTTAAAAACTGTGGGATAGCTTACCTATAAGATTTCCTCATATTTGGATATATGTGATAGAGTGAATAAAATTCATAAGCCTTGGTGATAGATCTGATATGAAAATTCAGGGAAAAAGAAACAAAAAGATCACTCCAAGTTTCTAACTTGAATAACCAGGTGAATCTAAGTTTTATTGGGGCCGGGGGAGGGGAAAACAAAAGAAATAGAAAAGGAAGGAACAGGTTTGGTGATGGAGGCAGGAAATCGGGTTATGTTTGGGGTATGTTATTTGAGATACTAGTGAGACAGATACCATGTGAAAGTATCAAAAGATCTGAATGTAGAGCTATAAGTTGGGAGTCTTTAGCTTATATGGAGTAACTGACAAAAATCCAGCCTTCATAGAGACATGGGCACAAGTATTTTCAGGCACTCTTAACAGGGTTTTGAGTTAGTACAACCTTTCTGAGAGGCATTATGGCCACATCTATCAACACCAACTTGCATGTCTTCTGATAGAGAAGCTCTATGAAAGTTGTATTTATATATAGACGTAAAAAAATGCATAAGATGAATGTTTTTCAAAGCATTATTCATAAGGAATTTAAATGTCCAACTATAGGTAACTGGTGAGTGAACTGTAAATGATGAAAAACATCTCCAATTCCTGATACACAATGGAGTCTAAACATATTGCTGAGTAAAAAAAGAGCCACTGAACAGCACTTGGTGCGAAACGTCATATGAAATAAGAACCCATTTCTTACATGTTTGTGTAAGAAAATAAACTCTAGTATGTGTTTCTGTGAATGGCAAGATGGTGAAGAATTTTTACCCTCATCTTTGCGATTTTCTATGTTTGAGAGGTTTAAAAAGAAAACAAAAGCATACCAGTTGTTAGAAATCTATAAAGTTTTTTTTTCCTTAAGTGTTTAAGAATTAAAGCCCAATATAATCTTGGAGGTAAACAATAAAAACAGGAGGGGAGGACCACCCTGGCTGAGTACAGGGGCGCTCGGATTTCAGGGCTGCGTGACCAGGAGCACGTTGTCAAGGCTGGAGCCTCACCCCAGGCTTGAGAGGAAACAGCGAGGCCGAGGAAGTCAGTCTTGGTTGACCTTGGCCTGTAATTTGGTTACTGACATGGACAGTGACTGCGTGTTTAACAGGTCGCTCTCAGAAGTGGTTCCTGAACCCTGACCCAGCATTGAGTACTATATGTTGTGCTTTGGGACGAGTTACTATAAGACCACGTCTCAAGGATTAGTAAATTATATACAAGAAAATACAAGATGGGAGAAAAAATATCTGACTCCAGTAAAAATACTTTCCATAAAAAAAAGAAAAAAAAAATTAGAAAGATCATATGATAGAAGTCGGTCTCTCCCTTAAAGTGAATGAACGCCAAAGACGGGAGGGTCACAAAGCACCAAGCACTGTGCTGGTGCTGAAACTGTAAAAGTCACAACGCAGTATCCGCCCTGGTGTCACAGTGTCCTAGACAAGTATAAACGAACCACTATAAAAGCCAGTGAAGAAGCATGTACAAGGTGCAAGAGAGTACATGGCCAAGAGAAAATAAGTAATTGTGTTTGGTGGGGAAAGCCAGAAAATCTAGGCTGGGCGTGTGGATGGGGAGGACGGGACAGGGAGCGCCGTGGGCCTTGTAGGCGGGGGACAAGCATGCATGGGGGCAAAAAGCAGAGTGGTGGTGGATTGTAAAGCTAGAGAGACATATGCATTAAGCTCAGATAATAGCAGCCTCTACTTATGACACTTAGAAGGGTTAGAACATTATTCTGCAGTGAAGAAATCACTAAAAATTTTTGCCAGAGAAATGACATAGCCAACTTGTGTTTTAGATGGATCGTTCTGGCAACAATATGGACTTACAGAGAGAGACAAGGAGAACAGTCGGACGGCACTAACACCAGCAGCAAATGGATTTAGCCACAAACCAATTAACACTGGCAGCAGAAGCAATAATAGAAGAACCAACACAGCAGAAAATTGGATTGGTGAAATAGGAGGCAGACTCAAGAAACACGCGCTAAGCATAAGAAATTAACCAAGACGTGAAGAGAACATTCACAGACTTTCTAGAGTGCTGTAACTCAAACTTCAAATTATAGGAGTCCCTGAAGGAAAAAAAAGCATGAACTAAACAATCAATAAACAAGGAGTGCAGCTGAAGAAAGCTGAAAAATGTTAAAGAAACAAGATCGGAAATTGAAAGTTTACCGTGTTCCTAAGAAAAACAAACAAACAAACAACAGCATCACAAAAACACAAATTTAAATTTTTTTTAGGGGGGAGGGGATTTCTAAGCTGCCCCCAAAAAAGACTACATATTATTTAAAGAGTCAAAATTAAGAGCGATTAAGAGAACTCCATAGTGAAAGACGTGATGTGATATCTGGATTCCATTCATTTGGCAACAAAAAGTTTTTCAGATTTGTGGTGGTAGTGGTGGTTTAAACAAAAAGTTTTTTTTTCATCTACCTACCTTTTCCTCTGAGAGCAATGAAAGGAGTAATCCAGAATTCTATGACTGAAGCAAAAAAGAAAACCTTATAATTTAGAGCTGCTGTAGGCAAACACAATATTATACTATTGTAACTGATTAAAAAAAACAAACCAGGTGACATAAAAAAACAAGAGACAGAGGCAAGGTAACAAGACCAAGAGCTACAGGAAGCAGGCACATATACAAACTATTTTATTTTTCATGGTGGAAAGTCAAAAGTTACTGCTTCATAGAGAAATATAAATTGATCATAATTGGATTGGAAAAACTTTGTGGTGAGTTCAAGACTAACATTAATTTGTCTTTGTAGCTCCTTAAAAACATATACCTTTCATATATTATATAATTATATCACCTTGTAACTGACATTATGAGACCCTTTTATAATACAGTTAGATTTAATATTTCTAAACTCTCATTTGTACATTAACCTCAGTAAACTGCACATACTTTGTTAAATTTTAAATCTAAAATTAAAACCAAGTCCATCTTTGCTGCTCTTGAAAAATACTATCTTCTGTTCAAGAGGGACCAGAAGATGACAAAAACTACCATTGAAAAAGCTAGAAAAAGCCCAAACACAAACATGTATACTTTGTTTATAACTATCAAGGCAAACATTAATATTGCCTGAAAGGGAATTTGCAGACACAGAAATAAAATGTCATTTTTTTCTCTCAGAAGTTGTGTACATTTATAATATAAAAATTTAATGAAAAACAGAGATACAAAAAGATTCACAGCTGACTCAATAAAAATGAAATATACCATTTTCCTTACAAAGTATAAATAATCCTTAAGCAGTAAGGATATATTTATGTGATAACTATTTTAATTAAATTACCGCATCAATTCAGTGAAGAAATCAATTTAACTGATTTTATTTGGTAATGATTTCTAATTGTTTGGCCATAATGACATATCTGTCATTGAACGATGGAATATTAGAAAATTTAAAATAACAACTCTCACTTTTATAGCAGTGCTTTAAAAAAAAATTGTAAAGAATAGAATTTTATCTTCAAAGAAATTTCATGAGGAATTCCAATATTCAAAAATAGATAAGACTGCAGAATCCAACTTGAAAAGCATTGCTTCTCCAGTCATTGGTTCACCGGGTTAATACATACGAGGTGGTTTTAGTTCCCCTCTATGGTTGCAATTTGCATCCACCACCTTGAAGGGAGACACATGGGTTTCTGTTAATATCATGTTATGTATTAAGGCTTTCCAGAAGCAAGATCGATGTAGTCAAAGATGGTGCCCCACTTTTTTTTTTTCCAATATAACTTCTGTTTAAATATAGAACTCTTTTTTTTTTTTTTTAATTAAAAAAAGAGAAGGGAAAACCATCAGGGGAAAATGGCAAAATAAAAGACTAGACAATACACAGAAAAAGAAATGCAACGACCTTTAAATGTATAAGAGGATATTCAGCTTCACTTGTAATCCAGTAAATGCTAATTACGCCTTTAAACATTGTTGGTGGGTGCAGTGGCACACCAAGGATGGGATGGTAGAGACAGACCAGCCACGTGCCCACAGTGAGGGGGTGCACTGTCCACAGAGAATTTACAAAGTAAAAGTTAAACTACTTCTTATCATCATGTGACAGCACGTTTTATATAAATGTCAGCAATAAAAATACTCCCTGAAAAAAAATCTTGTGTTGTTTCATATTCTAAACAATCATTGTGGTTGCTGTTGTTTTAATAACATGTATGTAAACTTGAAATTATGGATTTTCATTTATTTATTTCTCAAACACTGAATTAGATGTAGAATTTGATTTGGAGAACTCCCAGTTTGGCTCGGGATGTATATGGACTCAGTTCTACACATTCGTTTCAGAGTTAAGTTTGTAATGTTTTCAAATGGTTCAAGCTCCATTAGAGCAGTCTGTCTCTAGCCCCTGTAATATGCTACATATTCCTGCATTTAAACAATAGATTCCACATAAACAATAACGGCTGTATGCTATGTCTCTTTTCTAGGTTATCTTTTTTTTTTTTTTTTTCCAGTAGGAAGCTTTAGATGCGTTAATCAGACACAAAAATATTTGACAGCCGGAATTTGGCCTTGAACAATGAAAAAACAAACACAAAGTTTTAAAAAGTTATTTCAAGAACAGTGCACGGAAGCTGTGGTTAAGGTCATTAACTGTACAACAATAAAACATAAGGAAATGGACATTTACACAGGAAACAAAATCACATTTTGAAGAATGCCATGAGCAACAACAAAAGATGCTGCTCATACATTGTTAGAAAAAACCAAAAGACTTATGTTTACTTGAATACGTGGTTGTAACTAGCGGATCAAATAGTGCCCATGTTCACTATCATTCTGTTAATTTGAAGAAGCAGAAAAACTTATATTTTAACCAATAGAATAGAGATTTAAGGTCAATTTTTTGGTTGCAATATTTTAGTGAACATTTTCTATAATGACTATTTTTAAATTTATTTTTACTAGCATGATTATATATTCAAATGTTCAATAAAAGATTGATGTTCATATTTTGTTTCTATCATTATATTTCATTCTATTTTATGGTTATTACTGAAAATAATTTTATCATATAGAAGAAAAATGTATTAAAAATTACCTGTTGTAAGGTATGCCACTGTGGAACATAAAATAATACAACCAGTGTAGAAGAAAAAAATAGGGACAGGTGGAGTTATAGTTACGTAATAACAAAGAGAAACAGTGGGAGACTAAACCAGAAATTAATAAAAATGATTACCTACGGTGGAGATGGGGAAAGGACCGAAGTAAGAGACAGGGATAAAAACAGAAGTTAAATTCTAAGTATTCTTTTTAAATAATTTGACTTCTGAACCATACATGTTTTATACATTTGAGAACAAAACTCAAATTAAAAACCTGAACACTAAAAATGAATGGAAATAAATGAACTTCGCCGCATATTGAGTTGGTAATATAACCACATGAAGACAAAAAAATATTTCAAGCCACTTCTGAACATGGTATTCACGCTTACATCCTTACTGGGGTGTATTCTAAGGATGATAATAATTGCAAAGAAATCTTAAACTTCACAGAACAGTTGTAGTGTTAATATCAGTTTTTGTAATTTTTGAACCTATTTTATTTGTATTGTATAAAACAAATAGATAATTTTATAATTGTTTTTTAGGAATCGAGATGTTCAGTGAAAGACAAAAGATTCAATATTAGAAATGTACTGTTAAATTTGCACACGTATCAACATGAAGCCATGACTTAAATAATATACATGCATATATAAACGTAATTAGAAAAAAATACACAAGAGACATCCTAATTATATCCACTAGAAATAATGACATCCCAGTAGCAATGAGCACCTCTAATGCTCAGGTCTTGCTTTCTAAATACCTTTCTCTGTTAAAAGGAACCAGGGCTCCTTGGAGAAATGACTAGTTCCAGATCTGGGGCTAGGGAGAGTGTAGGTGAGCCCAAGTCATCAGGTGTTTGTAGAAAGAAAAAAACTAATGAAGGGCTGTCAGCTTAGAGAGGCTCTCACCCGCCCTTGGAGAGAATGTGAGCATCAAAAAAGAGTAACTGATTATAACAAATTGAATAAATAAAAATCCATGAGTCCATAATGATACTCTAAAAAGAGAGAGGAAAAAAAGTTCATCTATAACCAGCGGAGGTGACTATTACACCAAGCGCCCTGCCCTCGAAACTTCTCTTGAAAGAATTGAGCATTAATCTGATTTGGGGGAAAGAACTGTTGTTCATCTCCAGTAGAAGAAGTGAAGCTTCTTACCTAAGAATGCCAGCTAAATGATGTGAAGAAATGATAGAATTACCACCCCCCCAAAGAAATAACTGATTCAGACAAGAATCATCAATAGATGCTAAATAAGCCATTGAGTGTGAAATTATTACTGCGGAGATTACTCGCTAATTTCAAAGGAGAAAAGTGTGTTATTACACAGAAAAGAGCAAATTTAGTATTGCTAATAGCATGACAATCTGACACGCTCCTCATGTAATACAGTATAAAGTATATGGTACCACCTATAATGCATTTTTGCCAAAAAATTTAATCTGAATAGAATCAAGCCTTTAGACTTATGTTAGAGGGATCACAAAGGATAGAGGAATAAGATACATGATAATATGAGGAAACAACAAGATAAATATAGAATTTAGAAAATTCTGGTCTCTTAAAAAGTCAGTGCTCCCCTCCAAAGAAAACCAACCAAACAAAAACGACAACAAAACCCCCAAATGTGAAGATGTTCTAGAATGAGAGAGACTAAAAAGGTGTAACACTCAAAGGCAGGCAGCCTGTGAACCTTGATTAGGTTGTTTATGAAGGGGAAAAAAAAAAAACAAAAAAAATTGAAGTCATTGGGAAATATGAAATATGGTTTCAATAGTGAGTGCTATTAAGAAATTATTGTTAATTTTCTTAGGTGTGATAATGGTATTGCAAGGTATACTAAGAAGTCCATGCTAAACATTTTAGAAATGAAATATGAAATTTGCCATTTACTTTCGAATGGTTTGGCTAATAAACACACATGCTCACTTACAGGTAAAATGTAATTTAGGCAATGGTCATATGGATAGTCACTGTCCTCTTCAAGTTTTTTTGTAGGTTTCAAAATTTGCATAACAAGAAGAGGAAGTACAGAATTCTGTAGCAAAGGCAACATCCACTAATCCTAGCGGGATGTACTCCAATAGGGCAGATAGTTCCCAGAAAGATGCAGGAACTCAGTCCCCATACTCTGCCTTTCTCAGAGTTAAGAATCAGTCTTGCATCTTCGACTTCCCTCAGTCAGAAGTGCAACATCTTCCCTACATTACCAAGTTGACTTCTCTACAGTTGACTTCTTGGGGTCTCAACAGAGGAAGCTTTTCTCCACCCCTCCCGCCCCCCATCTGCCACTTCACTTGAGTGCGAAGTCTTTTGACACCCAATTGATCCCCCATGAAGGTGTAACGAAAGAAGTCTTTTACCCCTCACCGGGCACCGAGTTTTACACTTTGACTGCTGACCTAAAAAACACATTCTTCAGGATACCACAGCCTTTAGGCTCTTTCCTCTCGTCTTTCCCCATGACCTCTTTAATGATTGCCTATATTCTAATAATTTGCCAGATGACATCCCAGTGCATGTCCCTCCTTATCTCCAAGTTCTTCTGCCTACTGAGCGTTTTCCCCTGGCTGTCCCAAAAGTTCCCCCAAAACAGAAAGTCCAAATGTGAATTCATCACCCCTCCTCCTCTACAAAGAAAAAAAATCGATCATAAATTACCTCAGCCGTCGAACTAGAAACCTAGGCTTCCATCTCAGCTCTTCTCTCCCTTCAGGGACGTAGGGACATAGCAAACCAGCAGTAATGATGCCGCTGACAAACCGCAACAACTAATACTTACATGGGACTTACTATGCACCTGGCACTGTTCTGAGCCCTGTACATAAAGTAATTCATTTAATCCTCACACAGTCCTATAAATATCGTTTCTCCTCATTTTACAGATGAGGAAAAGAGGCAGAGAGAGGCTGAGCGATTGGCCAAAGTTCACAGAGCTGCTAGCTGGCAGAGTTAGGATCTAACCCAGGTGGCTCTAGAGTCTGTTTTAACACATTACACTCCCTCATCAACCACCAAACTCTCTTGATTTCATCTTCTACATATTTCTCAATATTTAGAAATAATGACTTCTCCTCTAATGCAGGTCACCATCATCTTTTGCCTGGTGAAGCCAACGACTTCCTGCTTGGACTTCCCGCCACCAGTCTTGTTCTCCAATGTAGCCAGGGTGAGTTTCCTAAAGGGCAAATCTGATTACATCATAGCCCAGCTTTCGTAGATAATCTTCCAGTGGCTTCCAACTGAACTGAGATCAGCATTCAAATCCCTTAATTTGGTTTATAAGGCCTCTGGCGTTCCTCTCAGCTTTGACTCCTCTGTAATTCTTACATTTCTCAAATGTCAGTGTTTTTCCTCGGGCTTTGTACGTGATGCCCTTTCTCCAACCCCTGGCCTGGCCATCTCTTCCACACCCTTTACATCTACATTCACACCTATGCACGGATGTCATTTCTTTGAAGCCTCCTGATCTTATAGTTCTAAGTTAGCTGCCTTTCTCATTTGATTCCCAGGACCCTGTAACCCCCTTATTAAATATCCATGTCCGCATGCCTTCTCTCACTGTACTTCAACTGCCTAATTACTTCTCTGTCTCACTCCCTGGATACAGCAGTAGGAGAACAGAGAAAACGCAGCAAGAGCTCAAAATACACTGAAGAATTAATAAAATGCAAGAGATAACTTGAAGCCTTTGTCAAATAATACAACCTTCCTGGTCTAATCATATATTTTTTCTTTATAAATCTAATAATTCTTATCTTCTGGAATATTCTACTCAAAACATTTATTTTTTAATGATCTTCCACCATACTCAAATTATCTCCATTATTCATTCATTGTCTCAAAACTTTGAACTGTAATAGTTAAATGAAGACTATAGAGAGAAAACATAATTCAACAAAGTCTGCTCTCTTTTAATCTCTATATGCAGTTTTCAAAAGAACATTTTACAAAGCAATTGTCCTAGACTCTTGAAAATGTCAACGTCATAAAAAGAAAAGAAAAAGAAAAGAAAAAAGCAGGAAGGCTGGTCTAAATTAATAGACTGAAGAGTTAGGACGAGTAGAGTAAATGTAATTCTTGTTTGGATCCTAGACTTTTAAAAAGAGAGAAAGAAAAGAAAAACAAAAAAGCTACAAAAGACATTTTGGAACTGGAGAAATCCAAATATGGCCTGTATATTAAAATATTTTTATTGTCTCATTCTTGTATTTCTAGAGTATAAAAATGGTACTGTGGTTATATAAGAAAGTGTCCTTTTTATTAGGAGATGTATCATGAAGTATCATGAGTATCATGTGTGCAACTTGCTTTCAAGTAGTTTATGTAAAAAAAATTATACACATATTCACATGTACACACACGAAAGAAAAATAAAGTAAACCTGGCATAGGTTAAAAATTTGTCTAAACAAAGGGGACGGGGATACTCATTGACTCTTCATTTTCCATTTTGGTAGATTTGATCTTAAAAAAAAAAAACTTTGGGGAGAAATAACTTTTACTGAGTGATTAATAATAGGCTGGGCACCATTCTAAGATATTTATAAGCATTAACTTACTTAATCCTCACAAGACTCCTGTGAGTTTACTATAGTACTATTATTATCTCCATTTTATAGATGAGTAGCCCGAGGCACTGAGAGGTTAAGTAACTTACCCAAAGTCACACAACTAGCTGTAACACTGAGGTAAAAAACTATAATCAAATAAGCATTGCCTCTAAGGGGGCAGAAGGTGAACGATAAGCACACGGCTGTAAAGAAACGTACGGCAAACTAAGAGAGGCACGTATGGCACTATAGGAATATAATGAGAAAGGGAAGAAGAGTTAGTGAAGTCCCAAGTCCAGAGCCTGTGCTTCATCTTTTCCCATCCTGTGTTCTTTTGCAGAGTTGTAAATAGTACTGAATAAGCTGATATGAGGTTAGAAGACAGACTAGAACCACCATCTCGGAGGAATATAGACTCCTATGAAATGCAATTTGATAAACAAAATAATGCTCCCTGTGTTAACTGATGAACACCGATTTGTTTACATTTCTCTGTAGAATATGGGCTTCTTCAGGGCAAGAACCAAGCCGCGTTCATTTTTATATCCCTCCTATCTAAAACTGAGATGAGTACACAGTAGGCACCCAAATGTCTGCTAAACTCACACACGTTCATCAAACTTATTTACGCATGAAGCATTGAGAAAAAGTCTCACTATTTTCATTTATAGTGTGATCATTTCATAATATGCAGTTTTTTATTTCTATTTAATAGCATCAGATGCAGAGGTTAACATGCTTGAAGTCTTACGGTCTGAACTGACCATGTTTATGTGTCTTTCAAACCATAGATATTAGCTATCAGAAACCAGGCCTGAATCTATTATCATCTTCCAAAGCTATAATAAAATTAGGATAGCAAAATCTATCAGTGAAGTTACAGCACATGTGTGCAGAGAAGAGTTAATTAACACAGCCAACCTGAGACTCTATCCTTAGAAAGGCTGAATTGCAGGACTGGCCATTGGGGTGCTTCCGGGAATGTGGATTTCTCGAGGGTTCCCACCATTCTCTGACAAGAAAGTCTCACTGTGCCTAAACTGCTTGTGAAAACAATGCGGTTCCTGATGAATATCTACTTTCCCTCTGGGAATCTGGACCCTGGTACGTGCTGGGCAGGGGATGCGCACGTGACTGGCCCCCATAAAAACTGGGCACTGAGTCTCTACCGAGCTTCCCTGGCATATGATGCTTCACACGCGTTGTCATAACTCAGCACTGGAGGAATCACGAGCACCCTGTGTGACTCCACAGGGAGCTGGGGCCTGGCTTCCACATGCCTCTCCCTTTTGCAGTGATAAATCAGAGCAATGAGTGAACTACTTGCCGAGCCTTGCGGGACCGCCTAGCGAGCCGCCGAACCTGTGAGTGGTCTTGGACCACTTGGAGACACAGGCCATGTCAGATAGCAGTCCCATTATTTTGGGATAACGAACATTATCAAACGTGTAACACATTTCCATTAAAAATCATGACAAAAAATATTCAATAGAAGCCATTAAGATTTTTACTTTGGACTGTGTTTTAATGGTTAATCTAGGCTTCCCTCACGGGATGAGGAAGCAAAAAGATAACTAATGATGAGAAATCCCATCATACTTTAAGCTATGAACCAGGTTTCAAGCCTGCGAGATAATGGAATTATTCTTAAGAAATCACATTTCTGTCCTACCCCGCCCTCAAAAAGTTCACAGTAAACCCCAACAGACATGCCTCTAGATCAGGTTTGTGGAGCTCAGAGATTACATTTTAAAAGAAAAATTCCTGAGGCTTTTGTTTGTTGCATAAACAGGATTAGGTTGATTATCAGAAAGCATCAAAGACTCCTCCCTCTTTTTCTCCTAAAAAGATGTTTAGAGTAATGGGGGGACGCACTGTTATTCTTTCCTCTGAAGAAATAAAATTGGGAGACAGTATATATTCAAAAATTGTTTAGCTGCTTCCTGCATCATATATTTCCACTTATAAATAAGCACTGGCAAGAACTTTTAGACATTCGTTCTTCTGAAAAAGCATACTTTATGCAAAATATTAAAATTCTAAATAAATACAATTACTTTTTAAGTTGAAAAGGTTAGATTCACAATTCCTTTAGAGACAATACACAATACTCATTTTCCTCTATCACAGGAAAATACATCTGACCCAACAAGCTTTGTGGCAATTTCACTTTGAAATAATTCTTCTCGCTACAGAAAGATTAGGCAGTCTGTCAAAACTTTAAATCACAGTGTGAGCAGAGGCAACTAAAACAGGAATAGGGAAGGAGGGGGTAGGAGTTCTGCTGATCTAATTAAGGGTGAAATGCTTCAAGATCTAATCAAATAGCCAAGTTTAACATATAAATAATTATGCTTTATCGTACTATATGTGGACATGTAAGAAAAAAAAGTAAAGTTTCTATCTTATATAATTTTAACTAATCTGCTTTTCCCAAATACTACACTGGAATTAAGTAGGATGCCAATCATATTGCTCAATGGAAAGCCACTGCTTATATAAATAAAAAAAAACATCTGGTTACTACTACTACTGAATTTATAAAGCTATACTAAGAAATATCAAAACACAGGAAACCAGTTGAGTTGAACACAGTGAATAAAAACTATAGCCATAAATCTAAAACTTCATCCACTTATTCAGTCGACATGAATAAACCTTCACTGGGGACAGAAAGATAAGGTTTTTGCACTCCAGGAGCAACGTCACAGGTATGTTGCCGGCATTATCACAGAGGACAGTAAGATAGATTTGGGGTACAAAAGAGGAAGTGATCAATTTCAGAGGTACTGAAGGATATGACAGTAGAAGAAAATCCTACTTGCAGGCAATGAGGAACGATTAACGGGTTAAGAGAAAGGGTATCAGAAGGATCGAATTTCTGTTTCAGATCTGTCCCTGGAAGTAGAGAAACACTGAGAGGAATCGGACAAAACCTGATTCTGAGTCCTGCCCCTGCCATTTGTTTACTAGCCGAGTGAGTGCTTTACTCATCTCTGGTCCTTCAATTTTCTAACCTGCAAATGAAGATAATACCTATTCCATAGGGTAGTTTGAAGCATTAAATGAGACAGATATTCTTGTAAAAGGTTTAGCACACTGACTGGCACAGAGCATGCGTTCAAAAACTGTCAGATCACTTTTTTTTTTAAGTAAAAAACAACTTTAGTTCAGTTGTAAAATTTAACTGCTTTTTAATGCAATGAAGTTCTTAACTAATTTTAAACAACCATTTAAGAAAAGAGTAAAATTTATTTCCTAGTCTTCATTCTTTCATTCTTTCTAATCAAAACCCTCCATCAAGCCATGCTACCACCACCTTACAGATTAGATTCCACTACAACAAATGTCATGTCACAAAAACTGAATCATCTCAAACGTTACTCGTATCAGTCAAACATTGTCACAAGATGATAAACATCAATGGCCTTTGGGACTTTGTTGCAAGGAGACCGCAAATTTTTTTTTTGCCACTTTTACTAAAGAAATGGTTTTCTTCTTCCCCTTTCATTTTGCCACTGTGAAGTTCTACAGAAGAGAAACTTATGCAGAGACCAAAATCGGCATCTGAAAAACTCCACTGTGTCCACATCAGATTTATTCATAAATATGAATAATATATGCTTAAAAATATCAGGCAAAGGTTGACAATTAGACTACTAACCCAGAACGCTAGATGTCAATTGATTACACTATGAAAATTCCTCTCTTATTTGTTCTTCATACTTTATATTTTAGCATTATTCTTTGCCATCTTTCATATCCTGGAGGTAAATTCTATATTTGGACTTGGGATCTATAGTTCAACAAAGCTACAGGAGTACGAATGCTTTGTATCACCATTGAGCAGACTACTGTGAAGAGGACAGAATGAAAATAACAGACTTCAAAAATCTTAAACATTATGACCCCAAAGCATATTTTTATTCCTCTTCCTTACAAATGTAACAAACTTAATTTTCTGAGACAGAATAAAAAGAATGCAGAGCTGTGGATAGATTTGTAGAGAGCAGTTCTCTCCCTAATTTTCAAATAGAACACTCAAAAATGTTTGGATCTTTAAGTGTTTGCTGCAGTGATAGAGTTAATTATGCTTTCTTCAAAGCCTGCAATTTACGATTAAAACCAAATAAAGAGAAATCTTAACATTTCAATCTTAAGTCTTTTAGTTCTCAGAATGGAAGACAAATGTGCTTAAACATCTGCAAAGCATGACTTTGATTTAGAAATCTAACACCTGACGTACAGGAAAAGAAATTCACGATGATTCCCTTAGTCTCACAAATATACATATATGTCATTTTTACCCATTCTGTTTTATCTTAAAAGTCATTATTTTATTTATTTTAAATGTGGCATTTTTTTTTGCCATTTAATATTTTTAAATTAAAATTCTTGTCTTTTCCCCCTTAAAGTACTAAATGACCTCCAAATTTAAAGGGATATAAGGAAGACTGTAGAGGAAATTTTTTACTTTTTAAATTTATCTCCCATCAAAACAAGCCTGGAAATTTAAGCCAAGAATTTCATGGTGGAGATAACAATTTTCAATGATGCCATTTAATTTTAAAAGTCATGCTTTACCACTCACCTCAACTTCCCCAAAACGTTTCAAGTAATTCAGTCTCCATACTTGTAATTGGTTAATCCTAACGTGTAAGAAAACAGTTTATACTTCACTGTAATGATTTTACAGTTCCAATTTGCTCCCCCCGACCCCTTTAAAGCAACGCTCCTCAAAGGTAATCTCTTCCTCACTTTCTTTTGGGTCAAAACCATTTAAGTTATAGCTCAGTATCAGCTTCATCAAATACCCTCTTATTAATTTTCATAAAACGTAACTGGGCACTTAAAACTACCCAATAAGAAATCTTTCAGATTTCTGATTTTATCCTTTAATTATGCTGTATAAAAAACACCAAGGTACAAAAAAATAAATAAATAAAAATAAGATGAAGGACCTACCCAAGTTGCCTAGAAAGTTAATACAAGCTTTTCTTCCAAAATTAATTTTCACTCTACTTCCTGTTACTACCTAATACAATGACAAATTCTGAGTTTTAGAGGACTAAAACTCAAAGAAAGTATTAGAGCAAAACAACGACAAAACCAAACTACAGTAACTTGACTTCAGATAAGAGAACATCCCTACAGTGTAGCAAAAACAAGGGAGATGGTAAGCGGGAGCAGTAGGTAGTACCACTTCCACTATTTAAATAATCTAAACTCTGAGCCATCCATTCCTTTAAACACATACTGAGTGCCCAGTCTGTGCCAGGCCCTGTGGCAGGTGCTGAAGACAACTAGTTCTCGTGTCCATGGCAACAGGGTAAAGCTGTCCCTGGAGCTCAACACACCCATGGGGCTGTATGCTGGGGGTGGCTTCCTTTCTCCTTCAATACTATTTATGACATTCAATTCAAACTGATTTTACTTAAGATGTTTGGGTCTTTGTGTGTGTGTGTGTGTGTGTGTTGGGGTGGGAGATAAATATTAGTATAAATATTTGCCTGATGAATGCGCTCATTAAGTGCAGTGATGTGCCCGATTTTCATGCAGTGATAGGCCAATTTTTATGCAGACAGTGGAATGTAAAAATGCAGTCAACCTGTAATTACCTTGTGGAGGTAGAAAAACCATCTGCCATTTCATGAATTAAAATCTAACTAATCACCTAGCGACATTAAAATAAAAACACCTATAATAACTGCATAGCAAATGCTTAAGTTCAGTCATACTTATGTTTCAATTTGAAACTGATTTGCTGCCGACTGAAAAGGAAACCACAAACCAGATGATACAAAGCAAAACTAAAATTACTTTCCCTCTAAACATGGACACCCTCAATCCAGCTGCTTCGACTGACAAGCTTCCAAGCATTCGCTACTCTGAACTGACCACTCTTCTATTCAAGCAAAAAAAAAAAAAAAAACCCACACACACAAATAATTTGGAAAAGCACAAATTTAGATGAAATGTAAGAGTCTGCATTATGAAAAAATGACTATCTCTTTCTTCATCCTTTCTAAACTTGTGTTCATATATGATCACTGTCCTGTAACATCATTTAACTCAGTTTGAAATATTACCAGGTGAATTTTAACAAGGTTTTATAGATCATGCTTTAAGGATACTTCCCCCCACCTACAACTAAATTACCAGGATATTCTAAACAGGTCCTACTTTGGAAGAATGTAATAGAGAATACTATTTTCCTTAGACATTTTTACAGCTGGAACAAATTCTTTCAGGGGAAAACATTGTTTAAATTCTCTATCTGTGCCCAATTTAACACCCAAAGGCATATGAAACACCTACTACATGTGAGGCACCACGATGGGTACGGGAGGAAGAATTTACAGAAATTATGACTAGTCCACACATCTACTGAGTTCCTAATCCAGTGAGAAAGATATAAACAATTAATTGTAATGTCTTAACATCATAACAGAGATCTGGACACATGTTATAAGGACCCAGAGTCCTAGAGACATCAAAGGACATTTGAGTAGCAAAATAAAAGAGTGACACTCAGGGCAAACAGTGCATGTGATGATGCAATCACAAAGCCAAGTTGGCAAACAGTGAGCAGTTCAACGTGGCTTCGTGATATGGAGGTTGGGGGAGGATCACTGGGCAGATTACAAAACTAGTATATTAGGCTGAGCCCAGAATGTGGAGGGACTTAGATGTCATAATCCGGTTTAGAATTTTCCCCCACACAAATTCAAGACGCTGGAGACAATGAAGCAGGAGTGTGAGTGACCAAGACTGCATTTAGAAAGATAATCTAGCACCAGTGTGAATGAGAAACAGTTAAAGGATGGAAAAACTTCAGGGAGAGATCCCAATTAAAGTTTATTTTTAGTCTTAGTAAAAGAAAAAGTTATTAGCAGAAGGGATAGATTCAAGAATAATACTGAAAAGACCACACAGATATTTGGTGACTTGAATCACGTGCATATTTACACACTTGAAATATGGAGGTAAATAATATTATCCCAAATGTAAAAGAAAACTAGTTAGTTAAGGTCTAGGATTAAATTTATTTTATATTTGTTTATCTTAGAAGCTTATTGTTCTTCTGTATCATGTTTAGAAATATCAAATATTTATTAAGTTACCTAAGTAGTAGTTACAATACTAACAATATGCAGAAGATTATGGTTTATAGCTATTTGGGTTTTTTTTTTTTTTAAGTTTAATATGTTTTTTTTTATCTATTGGGGAAAATAGGGACCATAACTGATCAACAATGACAGAGAAAATACTATTCATGGGGCAACCTTTCAGAATTATTTTTATGATGTCCTGCTCATTCTCACACCACAGAAACTGCATACGTGCAACAATGACATAATATACGGAAAAATAATCAAACAGTATTCATTAGAGATGACTTAAATGGAAACTTTACCCTAATTTCAGCTGAGAGAAATCATAATAAGAAGGCAAAAATAACCATGAAGATGCTCATTTTAGGTCTGAGAAATAATGGGGATTGTAAATAATAGAGTTTTTTGGTTTTTTTTTAATGCCTGTGTATATATGGTTTTGTTGTCATTAGGGGGCTGGGAAAAATTTCTAGATCTCGTAATAGTGATTTAAGAACACTTTATATCAAGAGTTATGGTAAATATGCAAACACGATAGCAAAGCCCTCCCAGAGAGCCTCTTGCTTAATATTAGGGTTGCCTAAGTGAAAATGGAATTGTTTATAAGTAATACCATAATTTACTCATTTTGTATAATTTCCTCCCACTCAATTTTAGGAGAAAAAAATCAAGAAAAACCTTTCTCCACATTATTTATGCATAATTGTTTTCCTGTTTTGAAACAGCAATGACAACATCCCACAAAAGCTCCTGATGGTTTTTTTTTTTTTCCTTTTAAAAACAGCAATCATTTTCCCAGTGGGGAGGAGGGATGAAGGGGCACAGATCAATAAAGCTTAGATGTTTCCTCTCGCTCTGGCTCCATCTTCCATTAGGGACTACTTTCTGCAGAGAGCAAAATGTGATACATCTCCATTTAAAGGAACAAGGAGTAGCACTCCGATGTTTATCCCTGTATGGGGGGTGGGAAGCATGTCTTCGCTCACACTGTTCCCCCAGTGGTTCTCTCCCCGGTTCCCTTCTCTCTCACACCTCCTCCATGGCTATCAGAAACACGCTGGCTGAGAAGGAACTGTGATAACTGCCCCTAAGCGAGCTCGGCTAACAAGGTGAGCTGTGAGAGCTTCAAAGTGCATTTATTTACCACTTCAGTGACCTTTGAGTCCTCGAGGGGAACAGTGGAAAGTGAGCCAGGCCTGCAAAAAAAACAGCCTGGATTGCAGCCCTCTGGTCAGAGAGCGAGAGATGCCCACAGGGAACCTGAAAAGAGAAGGTCTCATCCTTGAGATTTCCAGCTTCATTCACTTCACAGTCTGCCTGTCTTTTTTTCCCCTTAACAAAAAGACTAAGACGTACATTTCCCATGTTTGCATACCATGTCTTTTTTTTTTTTTTTAATTTGTACTTTTTCATAAAGTAGCAGAGGTTAACAGAGAGGGGCTTGTTTGAAACTTTAAATTCTAATTAATCTTCGTGGTGGATAATGATAGTTGCCATTTTGGTTTGCTCAGGCTTCCGGCATGGCCGTTAGCAGGAAACACGACCCAGGCGTGGCCAGTCACAATACGGGGTCTTTTGGCACAAATGGGGGGTTCTTCAGGAAGGCTCTCTTCCCTTGGGGGTGGATAAACTGGCCAGTGAGGAGTCATATCTTCTTCTCTCAGAGTAAACCTTTCTTTAGTAGATGGAAATGACACCACATTAGAAAACAAATCTGGGCTCTCCACTGAGTCATTCGGTTGACACTCACTAAACATCTGTCGTGTGCTAAGTGTCATGCCGGACATGGGAGACATTAAACAAAGCAGTATGGGGACTGTATTTTGTGACTCAGAAATCAAGACATTATCTGTTGAAAGATTTCTGTGTAATTTCTGGGTCTGAGATGTCATCTGAGAGACACTGTTTAGATTAAAAACATGGTAACTTCGAAGACAGTTGGGTCGTTGGAAGGAAAAAAGTCAACAGGGAGTTCACAGTTGGAAGTATAATAGCCTCTCAAATCTTTGATGTACAGTTTTTCAACACCACGTAAAATACAAGAATAAAAAAGGTCAGTGAAATAAGAAAATATAAATGCTGTCCCCTTCACAGTTCGGCTTGGGGTTCCCGTAAGATAAAACATGCCACGATGACAAGGCTTGGGTGCCAAGTTTACCTGACATCACCTAACGGGCACATGTGCTAGTTATTTGCTTTCATGTAAACCAGGAGCAGTCAGAGGAGCGACCTCACAGGGATGTCCAAGAACGAAGGGATTTAATATGTGAAAAGCCCTTAAAGCCATACCTAGCACATGGTAAATAATAAATGGTTTCTGTTACCTCAACTCTTGTTACCTTACAGCACAGCACCCCTGAGGGCCACAGCAAGCTCTGAAAGGAGATGAAAGGCAAAACCTGCAGCCATCCAGACATTATCCAAAATAAAAAAAAGGATGACGTTCGGAGGAGACTTGTGACTGCTTTGAGATTTACAGGAAAGAGAAGTTTTAATCACTACCCCCTTTTTAATTTATTTGCTTCGCTTTTTAATACCCTCAACTTAAGGGTTCTACTTTATTAAGGCAGAGACTAAAGTATATTCAGATTCTAAGGTATTTGTTTTGTGAGATTCCAAAGTAGGCTCAATTAAAATACATCAGACCTTTCATGATTTAAGTTCCATTCCCTCTACCTTCAAAATGCATCTGAAATCTGATCCCCTTCTCACTGCTTCCCTTGCTTATCTCACGAATAGACGCCCCCCTCTCTTGCCTGCACTAGTGCAACGCTCTTCATACTCTTCATGGCTTCGCCTCTTGTCCCCTAGAGCCACTTTTCCACATGGCAGCCAGCATGAGCTTTCCTAAAGGCCAATGAATGCAGCCTTCAACGCTCTTAACCCTCCAATCACTTCCCACCACAACCAGGTTAAAACCGATACGGACAAACTCATGTAGTCACACTTCCCCTCTTCCTCCCTCTACCTTAGTCTCCCTGGTATTCCGGCTTCCAAAACAGGCCAAGCCAATCCCATCCTCAGGACCTTCCTTCTTCTGTCTGACTGCAATGCTCTTCTCCCATATACCCACCGGGCTAGATGCTTCCTTTCATTCAGATCTTTTGTCAGATTCATCTCTTCAAAGAAAAACCTTTTCTGACTACCACATGTAACATAGTCACCTACCCTCCCCTCTCCTTACTTGCCCTGTCTCTTTTCATCCCCTTAAAATGCTTTATTTTCTTCACAGTATTTATGCGATCTGACATTATACATGTACTTATTGTGACAGGGACCTTGTATGTCTTATTTACCACTGTAGGGCCTAAAACAATGCCTGACACAAGCAGGTGCTCAAATATTTGTTGAATAAATAAAAGCTTCCTACGAGCATCGATTAACATAAGCTAGCTGAAGCAGAAATGATAAAACCTACTGCTGAGCTCTTCCTAAAGTGAAGCAGATACTGATAAAAATAAACGGCAAAAAATATAAATACTAAGAGCTTTGCCATGATTTTTGTTGGCATCTGATATTACCTCTATAGCGTACTCTCAAATTTAGATCTTGAATCTTGGCTTCCTGCTTGGGTTCCATTCAAACATCAAATTGCCTCATAACACATCTCCCTTTCTTCATTTTCCTGTGGCCTTACATGTTAACCCTCTAGTAAGCATTCTTCTGTGTTCCTGTATGCTAATACTATTATATGAATAACACAGGCTTTTTGGTCATTGTTCTACAAAATAGAATGTACGAATATATACTACTGTACGTGTTTCTGTCCTCATTCAAGAATACCTCATAGAAAAACCAAGTTAGTTCATGCGATCTTGTTTCTGATGGCAACACTATATTCTATGTTGTGAGGTACTATCATTTATTTACCCATTCCACTATTAACGGTAATTATTTCATTTGTAATTTTTGATATTATAAACAGTGCTGAAAAACATCCTTGTACCTGTGTGTTTATTTCTTAGGGACAGATTTTCTGAGATAGAATTACTAGAGCATAGAACATGTTTACTTTCAATTTTAAGAGACATTGCCAGATTGCCTTCCAAAAAATGCAATACCATATTTCCATCAGCAATGTATTCAAATAACTTCTTACATCCCCATCTCAAGTAACAGATGTTTTTGATCATTTAAATTTTGCCAGTCATATGGATGTATATGATAGTTTGGTGTGATTTTAATTTGCATTTCATTGACTGCTAATAAGTCTAACCATCTTTTGAAATATTATTGATCATCTGAATTGCTCTTCTAAAACTGCCTATTCACATCCTTTGCCCATTTTCCTATTTGGTTGCTTTCCTTCTTTTCAAATTGTAAGAGCTCCCAAACTCATTTTGAGGCCAGCTTCACCCTGATTCCAAAACCAGACAAAGACATTACAAAAAAATTATAGACCAATGTCCCTGATAAACACAGATGTAAAAATCCTTAGCAACATCAGCAAACCAAAGAAGATCATACACCACGATCAAATGGGATTTATTCCTGGGATGCAAGTTTGGTTCGATATCCACAAATCGATTAACATGATACACCATATAAACAAAATGAAGTATAAAAATAATCTGATCGATAGGGACATTTGACAAAATCCAGCATCCATTTATGATAAAAACTCTCAGCAGAGTGGGGACAGAAGGAACATACCTCAACATAATAAATTAAATCGTATACGACAAACACACAGCTAATATCATACTCAGCAGTAAAAAGCTAAAAGCTTTTTCTTTAAGATCAGTACAAAAATAAGGATGTCTACTTTCACCACTTTAATTCAACATAGTATTGGAAATCCTAGCCACAGCAATGAGACAAAAAAAGAAAGAAAAGGCACCCAAATTGGAAAGGAAGAAGGAAAACTTTATATAGTATCATGTCGTTATTTGCAGATGATACAATACTATGTTAAGAGAACCCCGAAGATTCCACCAAAAAACTATCAGATCTAATTTTGTTCATGTTCTATTTTACCATATAAGTTTTATCTTTTATATAGCCAATTTTTTTTCTTGTTCAGCTTCTAGATTTCCTATCTAATTAAAGACGGTTCTCTAGAAGATGTTTTCCACTTAAATATCAAAGTTTTTTCTTCCCTTCCACATAAAATATGAGAACTCTTCTTTAAATTGTACTTTAAGAATCCACTCTTTTTTTTTTTTTTTTTTTTTTACATCTGGTTCTTTGGGCTCCCTAGTTACTATGCTGCAAAATATTGACATTCTATTTATTAAAGTAACAGACTTCTCACAGAAATTTGAAGATAAAAAAGATCATAGCTGTCACCTTGAACTTTCTATACATTACGGGAACTCTCCCCTTCGACATCACTGTCAAAGAATAATCTAACCTCTGATTGCTCATTTAGAGTGATGAGATACTTATTACTTCTCAGGACCATTCTACCTTCCAGAAGATTCTATTCATTTCATTCCGAGTCATCTGTACGTTCATATTCCTGTTGAAATAACCAAACTAAAGAAATATGTAAGAGAATGGACATCGAACTCAGTAATTTAATTGTGTTCTTAGTACCTAAAGGTTATTCATTTCCTTCTTCCTCTGTCTCCAATGAATATCTAACTTTATGCCGAGTATTAAAAATATAAAGATAAGGAAAACACAGCTTCTGACCTTAAAGTCATGGTAATGTAGTGGGTATATAATGTATATATGCATATATTTAAATCTATACATATATTATATACAGAGAGAAAATTACTGTACAGTAAAAATTCTATTCAAGATCTATTTTAAGGAATTCTAGTGCATAGAAATTAGATAGTAACTGGGATAATGGCAAATTATAGAAGTTAACCAAGCTGAAGATTGAAAAAGACAGTTCCAGTATTGAGCAAATTAAAATTTAGCACTGTTTTCTTGAATCTGGTTCAATCAATTAAGCTCTAATTATATTGTTTTACCAGGGTAATATAATATTTGGGCCAGGCAATATAATGCATTTTATAAGAGATCTAAGAAGCCTCAGGCAATAGATCACATATCTTGAAAGGCAATCTGGCCTAGATAAAAATATGTTTAAAAAAAAATACATCCAGCCTGCAAATTTACTTGCTCATTAAGGGTCAGATTTTCTTTGGTATCAATGCTATTCCATGACTGAGCAAAAATGTAGAAAACTGTATAAACACTAAACACTTAAACACCTTGAAAATGTAATTGAAAATTGGTTCAAGGCAATTTAAAAAATAGGAAAAATTTCCCAGTAAAATCCAATCATAACAGGAAGAAAGTAGGAGATCAACAAAGAGAAAAAACTAAAATTCAAGCAAAATATACAAGAAACTTATTATCAATACTCACTCCATCAAGGCGGAGGTTTGCTCCCTCTGAGTCTGCAGACCCCTCACCAGGAGTTGGAGAGTAATCTGCTTACCGATTTATTCACTCAGTGCTGACAGTCATGGCTTCACAAACGCGTGCAAGGACCTCACAGGCACTGAGCTATCACAAGCACTATCCATTCACACCCCCATCGGCACACTCAATTCCTAATTCAAACCTCGAACTCGAAAACATGCAACCTTTTCTAGGACAAAGACATAAAATAATTCTATTTATGTTGATCGGAAACCTCACCCTGAGACAAAGACAAATTTCAGCAAATTTTAAACTGAAGTAGCAATCAGTTAAAGTATATTATCTACCTGAACATGTGTTTATTGTCCAATATTAAAGTTGAAGTATTTAAAAAATCATAAAAAGCATTAACAACAGGCAAAGAAGTAGCACAATTCCTTCACCAGACTATGAGACTAAAATAAGTGCCAGGTAAAGATAAATAAAATTAGACAAAAAGATTTTAACCACTAAAAGCTTGAAAACCATTAGGCAGGTTTATCCAGCATACTAAAGAAAACCGAAGAATGTCATAGGAGCACAATTATTTGTCAAAGACAAAGACCTCTGTGAATCACAGCAGGTCTGATGATGTCAGCTGTTTTGATTTATGGAGCCATAACACAGCTTCGTTTTCATATGGCAGTTAGCTGAGTTCTCTGTTGTGTCTGTATTTTCTATGATGTATTATAATAGATATTTTATTATCAGAATTTGTTTACAACTGTCTTTTCTGTAAGCTCCTAGAAATAAAAGACTTCATATTCCTCTTAACAAACAAAAGCTTTAGCCCTAAATGTTTATTCAGTTTATTTGCTTGTTAAATTAATGATGTTGCATAAACATGCTGATCTTAATCAAGGTTAGTTCCTACTCTACATATCTTTCCTTCATAGACTTCTAAAGCTATATAGTTCAAATGTGCGTTATAAGCTAGCATTAATACAAAGGTACAGTATTTCAAAAACTGAACCAAAACAAACTGCCACATTCTTTGGAAGTCTATAAGCCAAATATCTTCTTGAATTCTAAAGCAGTATAAGGAGCTTGCTCTTTTAACTATTACATTTATAGGAAAGCCTGTCCAATAGGTTTTTTAAAAAATTTGGACCCCTATGATTTTCTTAGTCCATGTACTTAGTGCTATTTCCAATCACTGGCTCCAGCTGTTTTCCAGCTCTTGAAGTAAATAGAGCATCTGCTTGCCGACAATACAATACAGTCTAAGAAGTACTTTAATGCCTAAGAAAACCTAAAAAAATTAAAGTACTAACAAAAAACTATGAAGATTCTTTCCAACAAAAAAGTCTATTGTTTCTGCTTTCTGTTGTTTTTATTTTAAAGTGTGGCCTTATTTTGAGGATATACTTAAGCTAACATAGTGGATCCGGAATCGGTCATCCTTAAAAATAACAAAACAAGTAAACAAAGAAAATCTAGCTAGTTAAAACCATAATTACTAATAAAACCCATTAATTTGTATTAAATATATAAAAGTACTCACATCAGCTCTCACTAAAGAGCCTTCAGCTGAGCAATGAAAATTCAAAAGGAGAAAGACCCCTAACTAAAATAAGAGTGTTCGTGGACATGTTAATTGAGTTGTCAGTGATTCAGGCATAAAATGTGAACAATACTTATGAATTCTTCTCTTGGAAATTACTCTAGTACTGGAAAATGAGTTCTGCCAAGTTTTATATTTTAGAGAGAGAGATTCTTTGATACATCGTTTAATATGTATGAACTATTACTGATTTAGATTGTGATTTTTATAAGCATTTTCACCTAAGTGAAATGATCAAATTCAGCATTACCAGTGAGATGAAATGACTTCATGACTTCCTAATAAATTCTTGCCAAAATGTTTAATCCATAACTAATCATGAGGAAACAATTAAACCAGTGCAAACTGAGGTACATTCTGCAAAACAACTGGCCAAGGACCTAAAAATGCCAATGCCAAGGAAGACCCTGCCTCACTCCCCTTTTCCCCCGCCTCCTCCCGCCAAAAAAAAAAAAAAAAAAAAAAAAAGGCCAGGAAATGCCTAATTTAGAGGAGACATGAAAACTAAATGCAATATGTGATCTTTGATCATGGGTGGGTCACCTATAAAATATTTTATTGGACATTTGGAAAATTTAGATATGGACTCATATAAAGTGTTATCTCCATATTAAATTCTTGAGTTTGATAATTACGTTTATGTAGTAGAAATCCTCGTTCTTGGGAAATACACACTGAAGTATTTAAGGGGGAAAATAATGAAATATTTAGGAAAGAAGAGACATGATGTCTGCAATTTATTCCCAAATGGATTTATCCACAGAGATAAAATAAATGTGGCAAAATGCAGTCAACTGATAAATTTAGATAGAGAGTATATGAAAACTGATTGCTCTCCTTAAAATTTGAAATTTTCAAATTTTGAAAATTTTTCACAGTAAAAAGATGGAGGGAAAATAATCAAATAAAAATTCCAGAACTGAAAAAAGACATCTAAAATTAAGAACTTAATAGACTGGGTTCAAAAGCAGGTTCTACAGAACAGGAAAATCTTTTAAATGCTCAAAAGCCATTTGTGGCTAGTAACTTCTATACTGGTCACTGCGGGTTGAGAGAAAGGACACTGTGTAGCAACTACATTTAGATCACTTCTACCATGACAGTATCTGCAAAGGGTAGCAGGGACTCTTAAGAAGTAGCACAGAGTCTGCCCAAGGGAAATACATTACAGAGGAGGTGAATTGTCAGCAGAAAGGTAAAGAATAAGTCGGAATTTGTTAGACAAGCTGGGAGAGAGTATTACAAGTAAAAGGAACAAAACCATGAGAAAAGGCTCAGGAGCTTCAGAGGGCTTATTAGGAAAACTATAAATAGCTCAGGATTACTGAAGACATGAAACTGGCCGGGTCTGGGCAGGGACCAAATCCTAAAGTATTTTACAGCCCATCATGTAACAGTGCAGGATACTATGGAGATTTGTTGGAAGAAGGCTTCTCTCTCTAAACTTGTGAAGTGAAGGAAGAAAGGAGTCAGTGTTGAAATGAGAGGAAGACGGAAAGAAATAAAGAAACTATATCTTCGGTCCGAGAGACTAAATAAATGTTAAAATACAAAATTTATGTTTATGAGCATAAACACATAAAATGAAAATTTGGCAAACAGTACCTCAAATAAGTTTAACCGATCGTGTTATCGTTAACACCAAAGAACTTTTAAATTGTCAACTTTAAGAAATGTTGAGATTTTGCTGCTTTGGAGAGTTTGGTAATTAGTCAGGAGGGACTTTTCAAACGATGCTAAATATTTTCTGCATCCAACAATCTCATTTAGTGGAAGCCAAACATGAAAATTTCAAGAGCCAAAAGACATCTGTATTATTTAACTGCCAGTGGGTTCTTGGAATATCACTTAGAATTGTTCCAGAAAGTCTCATTTGTCTAATCAGGCTTACAATACCGAGCTATGACATATAACACAGGATTAAGATTTTAACACAAAATAAGCAAAATAAAGAATAAAGATGAAAAGTTGTAAAGAATTTATTTTGATTCCCTCAAATCATAAGATGAGTCAACACGACTATATATCTCAAATTATGATTTTTTAAATCATATTCCAAATCTAAAGCAGATAAATAGGAAAACTAAAATTGATCTGAGTCAACTTCACTGGATATAACTCTTACATTCTTGGAAGAAACTTTATTTTTTAAGGAAAAAAATAGTACTTTAAGTTCTAACTGCTCCAAACTGGCCCATTCAATTGATATTTAGTAAATTAGTCCCATAATAAATATTTTCAAGACTTTTCCTCCATTTTAATTACTTATAACTCAAAACGTATCTTTCAGAATCTTTGTTGTTCATCATCCTAAGCAAAATTCATATAGGAAAACAGTAAATTAAAATTTTAGACTATTCGAAATTAAATGCTATTTCAATTCATCTTACCGTTTAGATAGCAACTTTTGCTGTTCATACAAGCCCCAAAAGATAAGGAAATCTAGCTAGCAGATATATTTCACTTAAGTAAATGTATCCCAGAAAACCGAGATTTGATGACAAAGATTTCAATTTTACCCTGTTGATCTGCACCATAATATAAGACAGGCAGGCCAGTATCAAGTGGTTTTGTCTCTAACAGACAAAAGGCTAGTAAAAATCCTAGCAGAATTTTTTTTCACTATTAAAACAGAAAGCAGGGTAGGGGAGAAATTGATCAGGGGCTGCTTTGCTTCTCCAGAGAGAGTATTAATGAGACTATTAATACAGAGCCTTAAGAGGTTAATTTAAGGTACCAATATCTCCCTGACTCACACTCCCAATTCTAGGCACACTACCAATTCCTTAATCCCCTAAAGTGGATTATAAGAAACCCCACCAACTACCATTTCTCTGCTTCCTCTTCGCAACAAAATCTACCAAAGAAGTTGCCTCTACTTTCTATCTCTCCACTTCCTTACTTCGAGCCATTACGAACAGGCTTTGGGTCCCACCGCTTCAATGGAGCAGCTCTCTAAAGGTCATTGATGATTCCGATTTTACAAAAAGCCAATGGTCAAAGCTCCCTGACCTCACTTTTTAAAAAAAATTATTTCTCAGCATCCTTGGACCCAACTGATGACTTAAAACACTTGCCTCTAAATGATATTCCAGGTTCTGACCTGACAGGTTACACCCTTTCAGGAGCTTCTTCCTTTACCAGACTTCTAAAGCCCAGTGCGCCACAGAAGCCTCTTCAGGGCTCTTCGCTCTTCTCCGGTGATTTACACTTCCTTCCCGGGTGATCCCATCTAGACCCAAGGCTTTAAAAACCATGTATGTGCTGATGACTCTCAGACTGAAGTCTTTAGCTCGAACCTCTCCCCAGGGCTCCACATTCAGAGAGACAGACCCTATTTCACATCTCCACCAGGATGTCTAATGAGCTTTTCAAAGTTAACCCCTGGTAATACCATCAGGGTCTACTGGGTTCAAGTTTTGTCTTTGAATTTCTTCTTGAGCTATTTGTAAGGACTGATATTCCATGTCATTTTAAGAGGCCTTCCAAAGAACAAAAGAAAATTTACTTTTCTAAAAATTAGAATTAAACTCATTTTACTTGCAATTACTGTATGGATCCATTGGACCCTTTTATAAATCTAAGATATATTATGGAGCCTCAGTGACCTTGTTTTTCCTTTGTTTTGAAACCTTTGCTAGTTCATCATCCTGGAAATTATTTCATCATTACTTATCAATTATTTCCAATTATAATGTATAAAATAATCAGAGAACAGAAGAATGGAATTGCCTAGAAGGATAATATACTGCTTTACCATCACTCAGTTTTTTATTGCATTACCCAAAGTATTGTCTCATCTTTAAAAAAAAAAAAAAAAAATCTGGAGATACCACCTTGGTATTTTTTTCTCCTTTCATATAAATTTTAATTTCAACGTTATGCAAAAAAAGTATAAACATTTGTTCAATATACAACAATTACGACATCCATAGGGAATTTCTTAGAGAAAATAAGACTGCAAACACTTTACATATCCTAATGGTTATTTAAACAACAAAAGGGAATCCATGAAAGTCACTATATACTCCTTGCTGAGGACAAGATGAGAAGAACACGGGCCAGCACATGACCTCCACTTCCACACTAACTCAGAATTCCTTAATGGATAAGGAATTTCAGAAATGACTGTATTAAGCCATTATTGTCATACAGTCTGAGACTCAAACAGACTATCAGTATTAATACGTTTAAACTGTATAGGTCAAATAGGTTATTTCAACAAAACTATATTAGTGTACTGAAAATATTCAGGACATCTTTTCTCTTGAACCCTTGATGCTAAAGCAATGTAAAACAATAATCTCATGAAGCATATTTCTAAAAAAAGATACATTAATCAAAATCCAAGAATGATACCAGTTTCCCAAAATTAGTATAATTTTGATATAAGTATATGCATATACCAATCACCATCTTAAAGAGTAAGCACAGGTAAAACTTATAAAAAAAAAATCTGTAACCCAACTATCAATAATACTACCTTGAAATTTAAAACCATAAAAAAACACTGCTTTTTAGATAATAAAAACAATTTATCTTTTGTTTTACTCCTTTTCAATAAAAACATACTTTCTTTTAAGCACAGTTCTTTTTAAGATAGGCCCCAAAAGAATAAGAGCTATGTCTTCTGCATCTTTTTTTTAATGCTTTAAAACTTTTAAATCCATCTATACACAGGATAAAGTCATCGCTATCTCTAAAACGTAGTATATCAAATTCTCCTTTCTCTCCTGACTTACATTAATAATTCGAAACCAATTTCTGGGGCATAGCCCTCATTAAATTCCTCAATTAGTGGACAAAAGAAAAGTATGTCCAGATTCCTACTCAGATTACATTCTGGTCGTTCTTTGTCATTTGAAACTGTTTTTTTTTTTTCCCTCTCAGATCAGCTGCTAGGATGAACTCTGGTCCCCTGAATTGCCACCAGTTTGTCCTAGTATTAACCTCTTCCTCGCCACACTCTGGGTTCTGGAGCTATCGGGATTTTTAAGAAGGAATAATGCCTGAAGGAAACAAAGGCACTAATATCTCTAAAGAGAGAAAACAGTATCTCGAAAACACAGGGCTCAGGTTAAAAGGGTTACAGACTTTGAAAACAAAGGGAACTTCAGGGATCATCCAGTCTACCTGCCTCTTTCACAAACAAGGAAACAGAAGGAGTCCGCTCTGACTTCTGCTGACCCTATGAATAAGTGATGTCCAGTGTCCTGTCCTCAACAGCCCTGCTCAGCTCCTGTAGGCTCATGCTGATGGATTTTTTTTTTTAATGGAGTCAACCCATCTCATATTTCATCTTTCTCTTTTCTTTCTGCCTTCCATCTTCCCCAGCATTGTCTTTTCCAAAGAACCCTGCTGTATCCATATTTGGTCTTGGTCTTCGTCCTGAATTCTGGGTTCCTGGCACACAGCTCCTGAAACCTTTGGGTATACGGAGTTGGTATCTCACTGTGGTTTTAATTTGCATTTGCCTGATGATTTATGATATCGATCATCTTTTCATGTGCTTATTGGCCATTCACATATTTTGTTTTAGGAAGCTAATTGCCTGATTCTTTAAGTTCATTTGTAAAGCACTTATTAATTCCTCAGATACAATAAATCTGTTTCTGGGCTTATTTGGATGTGTTTGTCTATTTTTAGGACCATACTGTTTACTGGTTTATAAAACATGGTATTTGGTAATGTTATTTCCTCCTGATTGCCATTCACTGAAAATTTTGTCTTTGTTTTTATCATTCATTCATTCTTCCAAAGAAACAAGTTTTCTGGTCAGATTTCAAAAGAAATATTTGGGGATTCGGGCACAGTGAATATTAATCAGTTTTAGAAGCACTTACATCTTTATTCTGTCATGGCATTCAGGATCACGGTATGACTTTTTTAAATTTTCTATATCTTTCAGAATATAATTTTCTTCATTTATTTGTATTTTTTTTCATTAATGTGTTCCTGAAGATTATAGTAAATGGAGCATTATCAAACTACATTATCTAATTTATTACATTATAGAAAAGTCACTCACCTTAACTTTTATTCAACTTCAACTTTCAGATAAATTCACATCTATTCTTATTAATCCTACTAGTTTTTCGTTTTCTCTTTGGTTTCAAGTTATAACCATCTTGCCTGCAAATAATGGGAACTGTATCTTTTTCTCCATAAGTCCTGCTTCTAATTTCCATTGTCTTATCGCATTGTCCAGAACTTGGCAACAACAAAAAAGGTTAACTAATGGTGGAATTAGTGGGCCTTTTTAAAATTCTATTTTCACAGAAATGTCTCTAACATATCATCCTATAGCATGATACTGGCTATTGATCAGAATAGAAATTTTTAACTGGTCTCCATCCTATTAAATACTTAATAATGAATATTGAGTTTTATCAAACTCTTTTCTAGCATCAGTTAAAATAAACAGGTAGTTCTTCATATTTGACTTCACATCCACTCATTTTTTAGTTCACTGAATAAGCTGTATATGAATATGATATATTGTTCTTTTAATATCCTGTTGAACCTGATTTGCTTGAATTTTATATTGACTTTTCCTGTGACTGAACTAGGTCTATAATACTAGTTCTTGGTACTTCATCAAATTTGATACTGGGGCAAAATGAACTGGAAAGCTTTATATATATTTACTATGAAACAGTTTAATATAGAAAATTATTTCTTAGAAAGTTTTGAAGAATGTTTCCATAAAACCATTTGGTTTGGATCTGGTTTGGTTTGAGAGAATGGGTTTGTCATTCTCATAAAGAAAAAAAATGGAAAAATTATTTGACCACGCTGTTATTTATTCATTCACCAAGTACTTACTGAGTACCCATCTGTACTAGGCACTTGTGTTTAACGGTATGCAAAACAGCCATCATTACTACTCTGGAACAGAACACAGTTGAGCTGGGAGAAAAGGGACACGAAATAATCAGAAATCATTGTTGACAGTGACAGATATGAAGAGGAGGCACAGTGAAGTATGAGAACATGATGAGACCCCAATGTCATCTGTGAAGATTAGGGGATGATTTCCCATGGGTATGAAATTTTGAGTTGAAAACCTAAAGAGAAATAGATATTAACTGTTCAAACCAAGAGTAACAGCATTCCAGGCAAAACAAGGTGTGGAAAAGGACAGTGTTTGCTGGAAGATCAGTCAGATGCTGGAGAACAAGAGCCAAAGGAGTAAGGGCACAGGGCGGAGAAGCAGGCAGAGGTCAGATCACAGGGATTTGAAGGCAAGTTCAATGTTTGCATCTTTATCTTGAGAACAATGGGAAGCTATTTAAGGGAATTTCAAACAGAAGCATGACATAATGAAGATTCTTTCACCTCTCTAGGCCTATATTTTACTGGGATTTTTAAAACAGTCCATTCTGGCCACGGGTTGGGGGAGGAGAGAAATTGGGAGATGTTGGTCAAGGAGTACAAAGTTTCAGTTCTGAAGAATGAATATGTTCTGGAGAGCTAATGTATAGCAGAGTGACTGTAGTTAATACTATACTTTATACTTGAAATTTGTTAAGAGTAAATCTTACATGTTTTCAGCACACACACAAAATGAGAACCATGTGAGGTGATGGATATGTTAATTAGCTTGATTGTAGTAATCATTCCACAACATATACATAAATCAAAATATCACATATACCATAAATACGTACGATTTTCATTTGTCAATTATACCTCAATAAAGCTGGAGAAAAATGTTTCATGTCCACGCTGATCTTCATGCCACTATATATTTCTGTTCTCTAACTTACTCATTTTGTGTCATGTTTATTTACTTTTTTAGATTATTTTTTATTTCTACTTTGTATCATCTTATAGTGAACAAGAGGTAAAGCCCAAAACTATGAGACTGTTCTAGACCACACATTAAGTGTTCACTTACTTCCCCCTTCTCTGGTTCTCCTACTTCTTATTTATGTACCTAATCACCAAATTGCATATCTCAGGGTCACCAATCACGGCATTTTCAACAACAACCTCATTCTTCTCCTTTTTTGACGATGATAAGGATGATGCAGGCCATCATTTATTGAGCAGTTGCTTCATACCAGTGTAGGGGTTCAGAACAGGCCTCCCTAAAACGTGCCACTTTGGTGTGTAAATTATTTTGAGCTGATGGCAATCAAGACCCTGCAGGCTCACAGGGAAACTTTCACCTTTGCCTTAAAGAATTTAAATTAGGGGCCTGCCCATAATAAGAGTTATCAGGAAAACTTTTTATGGCCTACCTACAGTGCAGGGAGAACTATTATTGCACACTGCACATCTGCTCTTACTGTCCTGTGTGACCTTTCTTCCCTCTGAAGCCCCAGGTACCTTACTTCATCCTGAGCTCAAAATGCCATTTCTACCTCACTTTAACTCTGTCCCTAAACCTCTCGTGTATGTGGGGTTCCTATGCATATGTCTGTAATTAAATTGGGTTATTTTCTCGTTAATCTTTCTCATGTCAATTTACTTATTAGACCAGCAGAAATAACCCAGGAGGGTAGAGGAATGTTTCTTCCTCCTCCACAACCAGGCGCTGTTCTAAGAATTTTACATGAATAATTTATTTAAACCTCATAGAAATTCAGTGTGATATACACCAATCCCTACTTTATAATGACGTGAGTGAGACAAGAAAAGTTAGGTAGCTTGCCCAGAGTCACATGCTACTGAGTGAAATAAACATGTGGGCTGGACGGGTCTGGTGGCCTGAGAACCTAGGCTTTGTTACCTATGGGGAAAAGACAGTCATCTTTTCTTCTCCTCTGGAACTGAATCAGGCTAAAGTCTGGGCTGCCCTGTCCCTACGAGGAAGAATAGTCTGACACCTGATCCAAAACAAGCAAAACATTTCTCTCGAATAATAACCATCAGCCAAATGGGGCTTTTTAATGTTGCTATGAATTCATAATTCTATTTGGACTTTGTCTGCATAAATGATTTGCATAATTTCTGTTCTTACTGATTTACTGATATACTGCCATCCTCATAGAAGAACACTTTTGAGAATCTATTCGGAGATAGTTGAAAAGGAGACATACTCTTTTTTGAGTTTGTTTTATATAAAGAATAAGTCAAATTATTATATTGTTTTCTATGCATCATTTATCTGCTTGCTGTATCACCGACACACAGCAGCATCCTAATACTTTCCACAAGGGGAAGCTGTAGAGGGCACGGTTAAGTATATGAGCTCTGAAAGCAGAGCCCCTGTTGGTCTCCTCCCATACTAATGTGCATATCTGGCTCCTTAACAATTTGCCTCACCAAAGACTGTTCGGAGGCTTGAGCATAAGAGTCCGTCATAGCTAAGTCCCTAAAGAAGAATTTAAGAATCGGTTAAATCAAACACAGAAGAAACTCTCCAAGTCTCTGCTGTATTTATGAGCTAGCTCTACATTTCCTCTTGAAAATACCTAGTTACCCACAGCAAGCTAAATGCTTGAGTCAAGCAGACTACTCCATTAGCAGTATGCCGGCACATTCCGTTTTCCCGAGTAAAAATGTATGCTTGTGTTCACTTGCATCCCTTGTATGGCGGTTTATGATCACAAAATTAAATACTGCAACATGAGTACAAAAAAAGGTGTTTCTATGAAGACTAAAATAAAAGGGATGTTTTCAGAAAACAGCAAAATCTTTGGAGAGGTAAATCTCTAAAAATCAGAAAAGAAAAATTGTTATTACAAACATAAAAAATCAACTGGGATCCCATATTGTTTGCTTTGTGAACATCTACATTCTTTTTCTACTTTGTGGAAATTGAAATTGAAAACTATTTATACAAGAAAGATGGAGGTGGTTGCTAGTCAGTGGACCCACACTCATTTGAAATGAGCTGGACTTTATGTCAAAAGATTTTTAATTAATAATATAATACAGGCTTTAAGTTAAAAACAAAATGTTGATAGAATGTCTATCAACTTTTGTAAATCTCTACCCCAACTACCATTTTCCATTAATCGACTACTGGCTCCACTCATATTCTGTCCGTATGGAAGAGCATACGTACAGGCAAGGCTGAGCTGGGTTGCCTTCCCACAAGGAGCCTATAACTTACACCCATCTTTATGCTTATATACTTATAATTTATAACATACAACAGCCTACTTACAAAGCCCTGACTGTTGCTTGCAAGGCAGAATGTACCAATTTGCCAAGCACTTATTGATTCCACTTGCACTTGCTTGATAATGAATAATCAAAGTCACTAAGAATTCTTGCCATGTTATTTTGGAGGTAGTGAGGGAGAAAACCTCTTCGTGTCCTTGAGTAAATTTCTTGAGTGAATCGTTCTAACCTTGGGTTTTCTTTTGTCCTATTCCTTGTTTCTCCCTCATCTTACTTGAAACCTCCTTCCTTTTCGGTCTGTAAAGTTTACTGATGAGGTGGATCACCCTGGAGGTGGTTTAATCCTACTCAGATCAACAGAGAAACAAATATACCAACCAGCTACTGCATGTGTGAGTCTCCTGTCATCATTGTAAAACATTATTAAAGTTGCCTCTAAGAGACTGACCTGAATCCTAAGTCACTGCAAATGTCTTTAGCATACTCTGAGACTGAAGAGAAAAAAGAGAACTCCCTTATCGTCAGCATTGCATTACTATCATAACTGTCTTTAATAGTACATAAAAAAAGTCAAATTAAAAAAATTTCAGAGAACAACGAAATTTTAGTGTGTGTGTGTGTGTGTGTGTGTGTGTGTGTACACACACAGAAACTAATCCAATAAAATTAACACATCGATACTTGGCCAGAACTGCCGTCTGAACAGTTAGAGACCTTTCAGAAAGGTCATCAATCTTCGGAACAGTTTTCAGATTAAAATGTTGCCATGAGGCAGTCATTTGTTTCAAAACTCCAAAACTGAATTAATGCCAAACAACTCCACTGCATCTCAATTCCCAAGTAGAATATACCCTATGGCTACAAACCTTGACTTCCTAAAAATTACACTCGAGCTCTCCAGGATGGGAACATTCTTGCGCTTTGTGTTAACTATGCTCCAATTAACCTTCCTGGAGAAGAAGTTGGGAGAAATAAGCAAGACCCTTTCTCTACAGGAAAAAGAGGAATCAACAGTTTATACTTCTACTACTTGAGAAAGAAAAACACTAGCTCTGTCTCTCCCCTCTCCATAAGCAAAGAACATAATTCCAGAGCAAAAAGTGGTCATTTCAGTCTGTCTGTAATTGGCTTTTCTTATGAAATGGAATTCTTCAGAATCATAAAAAAAAAAAAAATTGTCTATTCATCCTTGTTTTGTTTAACCAGTTGGGTGACTGGCGATAGGAGGTAGGTGGGCAGAGAGAAAAAACTAATGTGTACACACGCACTGCCACGGCAATTAAGATGACGTTTATTTTTGCTGTATAGTTATTTTTTCTATATAAAACATATAGAAATAGAGAAGAAAATGCTAGAGAATAAAAACCATCCACAAACCCATCATGCAGAAGAAATTATTAATATTGGGGATTATTTTTTCCTGTTCATGCTATATTTTCCAGGGGAATAGACCTACCTCAATATACTTACTGCCCACTTCCACCTCAGGAAAATAAAACCTCTTGAAATCATGTCTATTTCCTTTAGAGGGATAAAAATCTCAAGTATAATATGGTTCCTGCAGTGATTTTTAATATGACACTTTCGGAAACACTCAGTATCAAAAAGTAAGCCTCATAAAGCAATAGAAATGAAAAGAGTGATGTAATTACATATGTGGAGCTTTTAAAAAATATACATAATACTGTGTACAATTTTATTTTAAAGATATAAAAAATCTACTGTGATCTGACCATTTTCTAGGAAAATATAAATTACCAAAAATAGTTCAAGAACATGAAGAATATCTGAAGAGACCCAAAGCCAGAGATGAGAAAAATAGTCAATTATCTATATACCCTCAAAGTCATTTAGGATGAGATCATTTTTAGAGTTTAAAGCCTAAAATAACACATAATCCTTATAGAAAGTTTATCAGCTCATTGTATAGACTACAAAATCTAATGAAAATATCTTCCCCTAATGCGAATGCTAGGCTAATTTCACTGATGCAGATATACTTGATTTTTCTTTTTAAAAAAATCAGCAAATTGAATGTTGATATTAACTGGACAAATTTATATATGTGTGTGTGTGTGTGTGTGTGTGTGTGTGTATAATTTTTTTTTTTTTTGCAGATAATTTACTCAGAATTTCCAGGATGTTCTGAATGGATATCCTTTCCAAAAGTTTAGAAATTATAACCCCCAAATGTTACAATAATGAAAAAATATAGATCCAGGCACAAAATCTTCTAGATGAATTACCCTATTTTTTTTTAACATCATATAACTTAAGAATTGAAGCTTACATGCCCACACTCATGCGTGTGAAAACGTACACACACACACATCCCAGACTACATAAAATACACTTACAAAGTACTTCCTGCCCTGCCATAAAACTGAATGAGGGAACTCACAAAGCACACACCATCTGCCTTGCCACTGTGAAGTCACTCTCGTCATCAGTTACAATCAGCCCCTTCTTATCTATTTTGTTTGGCCTAAGCATCTATGTCAACGCTGACGAGCCTCTACCAGCCAGTGTATCTCACTATTGCCACCCGATACTGCAAAATGCTCCTTTTCTTTTAAGCAACTGACGTAACATTAAAAAGTTTGTCTATTGCAAAATCCCATAAATCATTACATTAGAAGAAATTAAGGTTGCCTATATGAAGAAATATCACTATTACTCTGAGCAGGTAAGTCTCAGCCACCAAAGGGCTATGGCATTAGTCTGCAGGGCACCACCCCTGATAATAGATAAGGAAAGAATACAGATGCACCACCATACACAGATTACTTATTATAAAACAAGTTTTCCTACTCATTATATAAATGAATATGTGTCAATTCTGCTCTTACAGCCTCAGGAGCACTGGTGATAAGTATTGTTATATAGGAGAATAGGCTGAGATCATTTCTAATATTAAAACTTAATCCTTATGCTTAGATACGACCTCAAAAAATATTTGAGAAAATTAGTCAAATTAGCTACATATGCTCACAGAGAAAATAAAAGACTCAGGTATGACTTTCAGCATAGAGAACTGTTCAAGAAACTCTAACAGCTCAAGAAACTCCTAATAGCTCAAGAAATAGTTCAAGAAACTCCACGTACCATGGCTGCCGTGAAAGCAGCTTCTTGGCCCCAACTCAGCCCAACTGAAGAAAATGACTGACAGCATTATTTCTCATTCTTTACAAGTACCTGTTTACTTAAAATGTAGTGTGTATAATCAAAACTAGCACAAGACATATTCCTGTTATAGCTTGTTTTCGTATTTAGTCACGTTAACTTCCACTATCCATTTATGCGATCCTGCGAAAAAGCAACATTTGCGTATTTTTAAAAGGAAAGACCTGAAATGTTATTTAAATTACATTTCTAAACTTATTAGAATCGATGTGAATACACTGACTGGAGAATTGTTCTTTCATAATCAACATGAACAATAAAAAGAAAACGACGATCTATGAGCATTAGTACTTTGCCTTAAATATATAAAAATTACAGTGCTCAAATTTAGGTGATGGAGTACATAAATTTACATGTGTAATTTTTTTAAAAAAAGAACTAAATATATAATTTTGTGTATCTGGAGCTAGTATAATTAATAGTGGGATTTATTTAATAACAGTTATAGAATAAAAATTAATGTTTAGCTCCTTTTCTACAAACTGGAAAATAATTATTACCTTCATCTAATTTAATACTATGCTACAAGGAAATTCACTTATCTTAGAGATAATTTCTCACCCACTAGAATGTCTATAATCAAAAAGACAGATAACAAGTGTTGAGGACGCAGAGATATTGATCTCCTTACACGTTGCTAGTGGGAATCCAAGATGTTGCAGCCATTGTGGAAAACAGCCTAGAAGTTTCTCAAATGGTTGTAGAGTTTCCACATTACCCAGTTCCGCTGCTATGCAGATACCCAACCGAAAACATAGTCACATAAAAACCTGTATACAAATGTTCGTAATAGCATTATTCATAATAGTCAAAAAGTGGAAAAAACCCAAATGGCCATCAACTGATGAATGGACAACACGATGTGGTCTTATCCAGACAATGGAATATTATTCTGCTATAAAAAGGAATGGAGAAATGATACATACTACAACATGGATGAACCTTGAAAATAGGCTAAGTCAAAGAAATCCAGACCCCAAAGGCCACCTACTATATAAATCCCTATGAAACATACGGAATGGGCAAATCCATGAGAGACAGAAAGTAGTTTAGTGATTGGCAGGGGCTGGGAAGAGAGAAGAAAGGGAAATGATTGGTAATGGGCATGAGTTTCTTTTTGGGTAAAAATGTTCAGGAATTATACACTGGTGATAACTGCACAATTCTGTGAATATACTACAAGCCACTGAATTGTAACTATGAGGGTAAATTTTACTGTACGTCAATTATATTTTATACTTTAAAAAAAGAATGAACACATAAAAAGTTCAGTTAGTGAAACTTAATGATATTATGTGCAGCCTATTTTAAGTATGTCACCTATCATGAAATCTTATCTATCTGTATGTCTATTAAGAAACTCGTTTTTATGATCTAAACATTTTTATTAAAAATAATATTTCAACTGGTAACCCTTAACTTTCCCAATGTTTCAATGTATCCATCAAAACTTTAGATTTAAAAAAGACTTTAAAAAGTTGCGAATTAAAACAAAACCAAGTATAGGATTGCACTAATTATTCACACTATTCCCTTTAGGTGGTTCATGAATCATTGGTACGTCTTGAGCATCAAAAATGATGTCGATTACAGACTTATTTATACAAGGTAAAGATTATAAAAATTTGACTTGCAGTCAAATTTCTAACAAAGAGCCAACAACTGCTCATTTTTACCCTGTACCCCAATAAATGTCCCAAACCTAGTGTTTATGCTCTTGCTATGTCTCAATTCTATGAATTCCCTTCTGGAAAAAAAGAACTCTCCAGGAACTTAGAATGATGGCATGTAATAGCTTAAAATCTTATTAATTCAAATGAATATTACTGGAGGACTATGAATTATTACATTAAAACAACAATATGTGTATGCTGGCCAGGGACTTCATCCGTAAGACTCCATCTCCTCCGTAAGATGGAGATAATAGTGCCTACATACGGAAGGGTTGTCGTGAGGACACGTGTAAGGTATTCAGCATAGTGCCTGTTACACAGGATGATAAGGTAAACAGTAGTCTGACTGACAATGTAAGAAATTCATGAAGAACTGTAAATGAGGATTTTTGGTAGAGATCAGTTAAACACTTCAGCCTACAGACAGAATTTGTCAGTATAGAGAATGATGAGTAGTGTAATAGGATTTGTGAAAGTAAATTAAATTAAACATAACCCTAAAGCTTTCTAGCTGTAAAAAGCCTTGTGTACAGGATTTGGACTGAATAATAAATCTACTCTCTCCAAAACACAGAGTTTAGAGTTCATCTATTACATAATGCTGTTTACTTTCTAGATGAGAAAACTAAGACCCACAGAATGAAGAAACATCTCAAGTCTTACCACCCATTGATATGTACAGTATGAATTCATTAATATGTTAAATGCTATTCGTAGTCTTAATTTGCTTCACAAAACTCTGAATCCTTACATAAAACTTCTACCCACTTCCTGAAGATAATGGAGTTTTTTAAACTCTGGGATAAAAACTGAAATGATGTAATATAATCCAGTAGTGATGGTTATAATAAATATTTTTAATAATTATTAAAACCCTGCCTTAAAAAATAAACAACTACAGAATCTTATGAAAACTCAAATGTCTTCCATTTATTTGCTAGGGCTGCCTTTTTTTACTGATATGATAGATTTTAAATGTGAAAATCTGTCTTTAATGATAATTTTTAAATTGTGCTTTTAGTCAAGTAAATATATCTCCTGAAATATATTGCTGCAGAAATTCAATTAACACTTGTTTTCTTTATTTTGAGAAACGAATATCATTACAGGGACAAGAAGAAGCTTCCTTTCTATAATCCTCTGTAAGAGCCCAGTTTACAAAGAGACTGTATGAATTAATGGAGTATTTAGAAGGCCCTGTAGCAAGTCCCTAAATGTTGGTAATGACTACTACACTTCTCTCAATCTTTCCTTTTCCTTTTCATAATTCACTCTTTTTGCTGCATGCAGCCCTCTCTCTGTGTCCACTTCCTACTTAAGCTTCATAAAGTACTGCTGATTGGTGCTTACCCAAAACGAAGCTTCTGTCTAGGTGTTCAACAAGACAGACACTACTACATACTGTGCATAAAACATTTTCGACTCTCATCAAAAGCAAAGGTATGTAGACAAAAATAAGACTAGCCAATGAGCTGAAATTTTTGTAGACTTCATAAAAAGAACAACATTATAAATTGTGTGGGATCCCAAAGCCCTCAGAATCCTAGGTTTCAGTTAAAAAATAAGTTATAAAGAAACTTGAATATTCTAATGAAAGATCTAGTTTTGTAAGAACTACCTTCATTTAGGTCTTAAATCAAAGTAAAAGTGTGTTCTCCATTTATTGCAGACTATTAATATAGGAATAATGAATACCAAAGCTTATCAGTTTTTGTGCAGTCTAATATAATCACAGCTGCACATTAATAAATATTTAATTATACTTTTTCTTTTTCAGACAAATTACATTAGCCTTGATTTCTCTAAAGTTTTAAGGTATTTCATTATGTTGTCTATGAAAATCTCATTTTGTGGTTTGCAATATCTCTAAAGACTGAGGAAGTAAAGTGCTGAACTGAAAGAAACTTGCAAAGTGCTGATGTAGCATATAGAAATAGTGAGTATAAAAGTTTCGATTTTTGGTCTTTCAAGGGAAAATGGAATGGAAGACTATTTTAAGAACTTAAGAGTGAATGCGAGCCTAAGTAGCCCATCCTCAAGATTTGACCATCTATTCAAAGAGGGAAGACTTTTTAAGATGAGACAGTCCTGCCCCTTCCTACAGAAGACCATGACAGAATGGGTCAACAGCACTGTACTTCGTAGGTAGGTGGTCATACATCTAAATCAGGCAAAGAAGCATTTCAATAGAAAACTTCAAAATAATTCATAGATTTGACCTGAAAGAGTTCAAAGGGTTAAACAAAACAGAAACAAAAATCTGTTTCAAAACAAATAGAAGTACTAATACAAAAAAATTTAGATTTATTTTACTGAAATAACATTTTTCCCTAAATCCAAGTGCCAACCAAGATAGGTAATGGTAATATTTGAGAACAAAGACTCTAATGGGTTAAACAATGTTGGAGGTTTTTTGGGTTTTTTTTTTGGAAATGACCTTAGCATGACTTACCCACAACAAATTCAACTTTTCAGTAACACAGATGGCAGACTAGACACTGCCAATGTTTTAAGCTTAGAAAATGCTTTTAATTTTTTTTTTATTTCCCCATGCTGTGTTTACAGCTTTACATATGTCTTTGACTGCCAAAGAGTTGTTAACTAATCGGCATGAGATTCATTTTGTTAGCACACAGCTGGGTACTTCAGTCATACAACATCTGCTTCTCAACATATCTTCTGTCTTTTCTTCATGTACCTCAAAACTGTTTCTAAAAACTATCACCGTAAGCTTATAGGCTCCCTCTCAGTATCTGGAAGCTGAACTTGATAATCGTCCTTATGTTTATTATTATTGCACTAAATTATCAGTGGCTTGTGAATAACTAAAAACCATCCAGTGAATCTAAATTCTAGAAAATCTGGCATTAACATCAATTTGTAAAATACTGTTGAGCCAAAGAATGAAACCCAGTAAGAGTCATGCAATAATCAGATAACATTTTGTACATATAGATCTCTAAGCTCTCTGCATGAAGACTTAATGGAAAAATGACTAAAGTTTTAAAATACGAATATTAAAAAGGAAAAAAAAGTATAAAGTACCCACAGGAAAGAACACACTTTGGTCTGCAGTCAAGACTCAGATCTTTTGTATAATTTACTTTTTATTATAGAGAAACTAATTAACCAGTCTATGAATACCCATGTCCTTAGCTTCTCCTGCTTATTCACTTTGGATGAGTGTTAGTCCAGCATCCTACCAACACAGAGAGAGGTGAAACCCAAACACAGGCCACTCAACTCATGGTATATTCTATTACAAATGTTTGTCTTCAAACTGATTGGAAGTCATACAACACTTCCCTACAGAAAAAAAATATATAATGGTAAGTAGATATCAGGTGAGTCCTCAAAAGCCAAAATGTAATTGAACTAGAGGACTAATAATACTATACAACCCAAATATCCTTCATATCACTGTTTCTATAGTAAAATTCATTCCAGAATCCAAATGAGCATTTGAAGAAACCTATCTTCCCAATCGCTCTCAAAGCACTGTTCAGTTTGCTTTTTCTCCCCCAATCAGCCCAAAACTACCATGGTGAGCAGGGGGAGAGAGGTCTGACATCTGAAAACCACCAACAACAGGAAGCTGGTTGGTAGGAGGCAGAACTACAGAAGATCCCACTGTTCTGGCTGAGCTGATGAGGGTGGCGGGAGAAGGCCCAAATGTGAGACACCGGGGGATCGGTGGCTTTAATACCGTCAACTCTGAGAGGTTCGAAGCTGAAGCTTCAGGTCTCGCTCAGAAAACAGCAGCAGCCATGAAACTATCAGAGGGACACCAGCAATGTTGCGAGGTTTTGCTGTCGTCTGAATGGCGGTGCTGGTTGTCCGTTTTTTAATTTGCTGTGTTGGCTAGGGTGGGGGTGAAGACGGCGTAGGCCACTTTTTTGTAAACAGTCTTAAGCCAGTGAGATGGGAAAATGACTGAATAGCCAGTTTTACAAAATGTTAGCACCTATATAATGATAAAATAAGGACATGACTGATCTCCTCTTAGTCTTTACTTGATATGAATTAAAGCGCAATGCCTCCGTGCTAACTGCTTCAGAGTAATGAAGTGATAAGCATGGCTTCTCAGTGCTATGTCATCACGCAGCAGCAGCAGCAGCAGCAGCAGCGCAACAACTGTGCAAGATACTTCACTAATTTTACACGAGGGTGCCATGCACGCACCCCTAGTTAAGAATGATTGCCGCTCTAATCACAGCTAACCCATACTCCACTGCCCCAGTCGCTCTCCTCGCTTGGATGATGGCAGGGCTGTAGTTAAGCCATCGTTGTAAACCATGACTTCTCCAGCTTTTGACATGACACCTGAGACTTCACAGATATGCTGTGACTAAGAGAAAGAGAAACCTAAGTCACTGAAGACCAGCTCTTTCCAGACTTATTACATGAAACCACTCAAATATATATATATTTTTTTGCTTACGCCTTTGTAGCCCTTCTTGGCTTATAGATAGCTATATATTGTGTTATTAACATACAACTACCCCCAACCCTGCAAAAACCCTCTTCATACATTACTTATTTCTCGCGGGAATCTTCTGAAGTAGGTAATGTTATTAGCCACATTTTTAAAAAGAGAAAACAAAGATCTATAGAGATTACAAAATCTGCCAACAGTTAGTTAAATGGCAAAGTAGAATTCAAACCCAGATCTGCCTGATGTCCAAGCTACATTATTTATACTACATGACACTATTTCCTGTCGCCAATTATTATATTTGTATGGTTGAGGAAGCAGCATGGTAAAAAATGACCAGAAGTCAAATTGGGCCTGGGTTCAAATACTGGCTTCACTATTTAACAACTATATCACTGGGCAAATTAACTTCAGTTTTCAGAAGTATAAAAAAAGCTAAGATAACACATTCTTGCAAAATTATTGCGGCAATTGAATTCATTGAACTGTGTCTAACACAACTAAGCGCATTCCATGGCACATAAGAAATAACCCAACTTTAGTTTCTTTCCCCTTTCCAATCTAACATTTGAGTATTCTATGCAAAGCATGAAGGGAAAGATGAGTCCACTTGTGTTCTCATGGAGTTCTTAGGCGAGTAAGGTGACTAGCAATACAGTACAGAGATCTTAGAGGCTTATATAGGTTGTATAGGATGCTATGGGAGCACAGAAGAGCAGGCGATGTCATGAATTGACTCCAGAAAATGATCTCTGAACAGGCTTAAAGGAGCTGGCCGGGTGATGAAAAAGGGAGGGGGTAACAGCAGAAGACTCCAAGTAGAGGAAGCACTAAATATGTGCCAAGGCACAGACGGAAGAGAAAACGAGATACATTTCAGAAACTACAGGTAATTCAATACCATCAGGGCTGATAATGAGAAGTGACAAGACACAGGGCTGGAGATTTAGACAAGGAACAGATCATATAAGACCTTAGAAAAAAGGATAATTGCCATTAAGGGTAGAGGGAGCACACTGGAGGAAAGGATTATATAAAGGATTGTAGGCGGGGGAAAGTACTACAAATAGAAAATAAGGAGACAAGTCTCTGAGTTCTGAACTATTAACCATACTGCCCCAAGTACAACTAGAAAAAAAGTGAATTCTATACACTTTTGGTAAGATTACCTGGATATATGTAGTTTAATGCATTGTTTGATATGTACAAACACAGCAGATAAATATTCCTGCCAGTGGGAAACATAGTTAAATAATAAATAAGGGAATGAAAAATCAAATACTCCATTATTAAGCTCTACTTTCTTTCTCTTTATATTATCTGGGGGTAAAAAATCTAGAAAACACAAATTAATCATAAGACAATGAGATGACATGAAAGACAAAAATTAAAGGAAGAAAGGGATCTAGGAAAATCAAGATATTTAACTAGTTATGAATGATGGAATTAGTGATTGGTTTGAAAGAACATGTACTTGCTCTAATTCCAACTTTACTATTCTTATAAACATTAATAAGTAAGGATAAATTTAATTACAGGGCTGTTTAGAGGGAAGCGGGAAATGAAAAACTAAAAAAGGAATATTAAAATTTTTAAAATACTAATATTAAACAATCATTATGCAAACACTAGGCTAAGCATGGGAGTGGGGAGGAAAAAGAAATAAGATTTCTAAGTCTTACTTTTAATTACCTCATTTTAAAACAGCCTTAAAATACCTGGTACTATATTAATTTTATTCCTATTTGACATCTTCTCTATTAATGTCATTTTTGAATAACTCTACAGATGCATAGGAATCTTCATAAAAGTTGGAATGTGTCAGAGGAGAAAAAAGGGGATTTATGCACTTTTCTTTAAATATATAACACAGAGAGACGTGTGTGTGTGTGTGTGTGTGTGTGTGTGTGTGTGTGTGTGTGTGTATAGACATGTGGCATTTAACTCTGGGAGTAGAGACTGGATAAAACATAGTATCTAATTCGTCTAGTCAAAGTAAATAAAGAGAATAATAATTATTGCCTTTCCAAGGAATCGTTTTTAAAAATTTTTTCTTTTTCAATTACAGCTGACATTCAATATTATATTATTTTCAGGTGTACAACATAGTGTTTAGAGATTTATATAACATATGAAGTGAGTAAGAGTAATAACCAGATGCTATTATATTAGTATTTCCAAAAATCTCCATTTATGAAAGACCTATAGCCTTATGTTTGCAATCTAAAATATCAAAATATCTTTTGCCACATTTTATAGAATGGTCAAAAGGGATGGATGCTAATTGTTTAAAATCCTATGAAATTCTTTGCTCTCCCCTTTTCCACCTGATTAATGTTTATATTCTAGCCTTCAGTAATATTTTAAATCTTAAATAAAAATTTAAATATAAAATAAAGGTCTCTTTCCAGGCCAACTATGTTTAATTCCTCTTTGTAACACCAGCACCTTGCACAGTGACTGACATATGGTAATCACTCACAAAATGTTTATTAAATGGATGAATGAACTAAGAATGAAAAACTAAATAAACGGTATGATTAATAACATGTTAAGAAGAATCATACTGCTAGTTCTTTTAAGGTAATAAATCACTTGTCTAAATTGCCCTTAATTTCATTTCTGCAGGCATCAATTTATAAAATTCATATGCACATTTTCAAAATGCTTGAAGAAGGTTAGCAATTGTGAAATAGAGACACTTGTGAATTTACACATTAATATTTTTTAGAGTCAAGGGGAAGGGAAAAGAGAAAGTGAGTATCACTGTGATCCACAATGAAAAAAGTTATTATAATTATTATAACAAGGGTCAAGAATTTATTTAGCCATTTAAAAGTCATTCAATAATCATCATCTTGGGTGAAATTCAATGAAACAGAAAACCAGGGGCTATTACCACGAACAAATGTTTATTAAGTTCCCATTATTTATTTGGTACTATACTAAACACTAAAATCTAATTTTCCTTGATGAAATAGAATTTAGAACCTCAACCCTCTAAGTTCTAAAATGTTTAAGAAGTGTTGTCCTTAGAGACCAAGAATTAAAAAAAAGTGAATAACCAAGAAAAGAGTGAATGTTAAGCAAAACAGTACATGAATTTCAACATGCAGACTTATTATGCTTAGTTTTCAAAAAAATACATATTGCATAACAACTAAAGATGCAACTATAAAAATCAAAAGTGATGTAGTCAATGCATTAAAGATAAAATTTTGAAAGAATAAACACAGAAAACTTATGGATAAAAAATGGTTTGGAGCCATAATGAAAAATCAAAATCTAATATACTAATCTTGCTAAAAAGAAGTATTAAAAATACTTATGTAATTCATGATGGTAAAAACCTTCCTTGTCTGTTTTGTTTACTTCCTGCATTCAGCGCAGTGCCCGACACAGAGTAGGTATACAATAAACATTTGCTGAATGGAAATGGAACCAGCTAAATAAGACAGCAACCCTGTCTTCAAATGCCTTACTAAGGAGATAGATACAAAATTACAAACCACAATTCTCGCTGTTAACCAGTACTATAAGCAAGTAGGTTAGTGAGCAGAGAGAGTTAGAGTACAGGGCGTACTGTCAAGGGATGCCCCCAGAGGTGGGCGACAAGAATGGACAGTGGAGTTAACCAAGCAAATAGAGAAGAAAGTCACACTATTCTTTAACTCCATAAACATTTATGAAGTGGGACTGAAAGTACAGGGAAGTGAGAAATCAGAGAATCCAGGGATATGCACGTAGGGCAGTATGGCTCGATCAAAGTGCATATTTTGGGGGAATAATGAAACATGAGACTTTATTGCCAGCCACAGACTATACATCCCACAATGGCAGGGAGCTTTTTGTCTATTTTTCCACTATTGTGGCAGATAGTAAAAATGGCCGCAATTTGTCTCCTTTTATCTCCAGCTGTTGAAATGTGATTTTACAGCTCCTCTCACTAAAAAAAGGGAGTCCTTTTTTCCATCTGTTGGACTTCGGCTGACCTTGTGACTTGCTTTGGCCAATGGAATATAACAGAAGCAACGCTGTGCCAATTCTACATGGAAGCCTGGAGAGTCGCGGATGCTTCCTCTCTCTCAGAATCCTGTTAAGGCCATGTGAAAAGCCCCGTCTAGCCTACTGAATGATGACAGACATACAGCTGACCCAATTCCCAATGCTTTTGACCAGGGATCAGCAAACTTTTTCTGTAAAGGGGTAGACAGCAGAAAGTTTAGGCTTTGGGAGCCATATTGATCTGTCACATATTCTTCTTTGATCTTCTGTTTTATAATTCTTCAAAAATTTAAACACCATCTCTAGCTTGGGGACCATACAAAATCAGAGGCTATAGATTTCTCATTCCTGCCTTACATGAGGGCCAACTAACCCCCCAGAAGAACAATCTAGCTGACCACAAATGCATAACCGAGCCCAGTCAAAACCAAAAGGACCACACACTGAATCCAGTACAAATTGTCAACAGACAGAATCATGGACTAAATGCCTGTTTTTCACTACTACACTTTAGAGTGGCGAGTTCACTACTACACTTTAGAGTGGCGAGTTCACTGGTTCACTACTCTTATCTTTAATACCTAGAACAGTGCCTGTCATTTAATAGACACTTGCTAAATGCGTAGTGAATAAAAGAATGAATAGGAAGAATTATAGGAGTCAGAACGTGACGTACATTTTATGGCAGGGTTTGCAAACTCAGAGGTTCACAGGAGCCAGGCGAGTAAATTAACTGAATGAAGTAATCAGTATAGAGAACAGAGCTGGAAACGCTGGAAGGGAATCCACGCCGGGAAGCTAAGAAAACACCTGGAAGGTCACAGACATCCTAGGCAAGGACCAAGGCAGTGGCAACATGAACAGAAAAAAAGGAACAAAGTCAGGAACTGTCAGACTGAATAAAAATTCAAGATGCAACTGCATGTTGTCTGCAAGTGACATACTTTAGATTCAAAAATTATTCTTTTCGATATCCATATGCAAAAAGATGCATTTGAATCTCCATCTCACACCATACACAAAAGTCAACTCAAAATAGACCAAAGACCTAAATGTAAAAGCTAAATTATAAAACTCTTAGAAGAAAATATAGGAGTGAATCTTTGTGATCTTGAGTTAGGCAATGATTTCTTAAATATGACGCCAAAAGCACAAAATTAAAGAAAATTGATAAATTGAACTTAATTAAAAATAACAATGTTTGTGCTTCTAAAGACACCATATACATTTAAAAAAATAGATGAGGCAAATCTATAGAGATAGAAAGAAAAACGGGGACCAGGGGCTGGAGGGAGTGAGGGTTGGGGAGTGACTGCCGAAGAGTACTGGGTTTCTTTTGGGGGTGATAAAAATATTCTTAAAGTATGCAGTGGTGATGAGTACATGACATTCTGAATACAGTAAAAACCACTGAATTGTGTACTTTAAAGTGGTGAATGTTATGGTATCTGAATTATATACCAATTTTTTAAAATATATATATATTTTTAAAAGCCCACAGACTATATCTAGAAAATATAGGGAACTTCTTACACTTTAATAATAAAAAGACAAATGACTCCATTTAAAAATGGGCAAAGGAGATATATGAATGGTTAATAAACACATGAAAAGATCCTCGACACCATTAGTCATTAGGGATATCCAAACCTAAACCAAACAAAATGCCATTTCTCATCCACTAGAATGGCTATAACCAGACACTATCAAGTATAAGAAACAGTAGAGAAATTGGAAATTTCACACATTCGTATTAGGAATATAAAATGGCACAACCACTTTGAAAATCAATTTGGCCCCTCCTTTAAAAAATTAAACATAAATTTATCATACGACCCAGCAATTCTGCTCTTAGTAACTACCCGAAAGAAATGAAAACATGTCCACACGCAGAACCATGCACAAGTCTCCACAGCAACATCACTCAAAACAGCCCAAAACAGGAAGCATCCCAAATGCCCATCGATGGGTGACTGGATTAGAAAAATCGAACACACCCATACAATGGAATACTATTCAGCAATAAAAAGAAACTGATACATGCTACAACCTAAATGAACCTCAAAAACAATGCTCAAAAAACAAACCTCAAAAACAATATGCTCAGTGAAATAAAGCAGACAGAAGAACACATATGATTCCATTTATATTCAATGTTCCCCAAAGGGCAAATCAACACACAAAAAGTAGATTAATGGTTGTCTCTGACTGGGGCACAAACGAGTGACTATGAACGGGTATGAGGTTTCTTTTTAAGGTGATGGAAACATTATAAAATTAAATGGCGGTAAAGACTATACAATTCAATAACTATACTAAAAATTCTAAAGTTTATGGAACTGTACCCTTAAAACAGGTGAATTTCATGGTATGTAAATAATACCTCAATAAAGCTGTTTTTTATTTAAAAAAAAAATCAGCAAGATTCAGTAACTGATTAGCTGTGGTGAAAACAAAGTGAGAGAAATCTAAAAAATATTTAGATTTTTGGCTTTAGTGACTGGTGTGGATGGGAGTACCATTTACTGAAAAATCAAGGTGAAAAGGAGAGGAAATAGGTTTACTGGGGGGAAATAATTTGGTTTGGGGTATACTAAATGTTACATATTGGTGTAAAGGGATCCATCTGGAGATGTCCATAAAGCAATATGAAAAATAGACTTAAGATCCATTCAACAAATGTATACTAAATGACCACAATGCATAGGAACCATACTTGAATATGGAAACATAGTGGTTGACTAGGAAGATCCAGTCTCTACTTTCATGGAATTCATAGTCAGTGGGGATAAAAATTTAAAAGATTTCTTGGATAAATATATTATTATGCAATTGAGAAGAATCAGCATAGAGGTGCCAGTTTAACCACTGGTGCGACTGAAATCATCAAGAAAGGATGAAGAGTACAGAAAGGAGAAAGGGAGCCAGGGATTTTCACGGAGAATTATGTGACCACACATAAAGGAAGTAGAGCCATGAAGAAAACAACCAACCGGAGACGTAAGAAGATGAAGCTACAGCTGGAGGAGGAGAGAGTTCAAGAAAGAGGAAGCAGGAGTCAAAAGTATAAAGTATCAGCAAAGTGAGATAGAAACAATGCATCTGAGTGGATTTGCTTTAGCACTTCATTCATTCCACAAAGATTTTTTTGAGCACCTATTACGTGACAGGTACTTTGGCTTTTATTCTGAGTGAAAGGCAGGAGCTACTGCAGAATTCTGAAGAGAGGAATTCATTACCTGATTTAACATGTTAAAGGTCACTAAGGGTGCTGTGATGAGCGGATTAAGGACACAAGGGTAGACGCTGGGAGACAGGTTAGGAGGCTCCTGCAGTAAACTAAGCAAGAGACCTTGGTGACAGCAGTGAAGATAGATAATGAGAAAAGGTCAATGGCCGTGAAGATAGTAAGAAAAGGTCAGATTCTGAATAAATTGTAAAGGTAGAGCCAACAGGACTTCCTGACGGATTACACGTGAGATCTGAGAGAAATAAGTCAGGCATGACTGAAGTTTTGGGCCTAGACAATAGGAATTGCCATCAAATAGAATGAAACAGCTACGAATGGAAAGGGTAGGACAAGGCATATTATTACGTTTAAGATGTCTACCAGAGATCTGAGTGAAGATGTCTGATAATCATTTGGATAGATGAGTGGAGTTCAGGAGAGAGGTGTGTTGACATTAAAAAGCCAGGGAGAGAGCAACCAGCAAAGCAGAGTGAAAAGCAGCAAGAAGTAGAAAGGAAAAAAACCCGAGAAGTAATTATCACCAAAAGCAGAAGAAAACATTACCATGCAAGAAGGCATTCTACTATATCTGTGGTTCTTGGCAGGGTTAACTTTGTCCCCTCAAAGGACATTTGGCAATAGCTGGAGACAGTGCTGACAGTCACGACTGGGAGGGCGAGGGGGCCGACAGGATGTGCTACCAGCACCTGGCAGGGAGAGGCCAAGCACGATGCTAAGTGCCTTGCAGTGCACCGGTCAGCCCTCTCCCCGCCCCTCGCTGAAATTCACATCTCTTCGGAGACGGTGCAGTGTTATAGGCTCCTGGAAGGCGGAAGCGCCCTGGCTTTTGACTGGCAAGTAAGAACTCATCCATTGGGGTACCGACAAAACATTAGGAAACTGCCTGTGAAACTTGCTGCACAGGCCACCTGGTGGGATGCTGCTAGTGCTCATGAGTTGGCAAGCTTCACCCGGGTCTGTGTGCAGCGCTGAGTGTCAAAGAGCAAAGAGGAGGAACGAATACAGAACCAGGAAGAAGAGTCCCTTCCTCCTGCTATGCTTCCTCCAGCATCTTCCACCGACAAAACTAACATCATGGCAGCTGGCAAAAAAGGAGTTTTTCAGGGTGTAGCTCCGGTTTTCCAGACCAGTGTGATGACGGGTGGCCTTGGGGCTCAGAGGCAATAAATTGATAACCGGACCACGCTCCCAGCTCGTCTCTCAAAATGATTTAAAGTGATCATAACTTTAAAGAAAAAAAAAATCACGCCCAGGAAAACCACAGATAGAACAGATACAGTTACTGAAACCAGACCACAAATATTGACTCAACTTCTATGTGACTAAATTTCTACATAATTACGATTACTTTTTTTTTTTTTTTTGGCATAAGAAGTTAAAGCTCTTCTTTTAAAGGAGGACTTACTCTCAACCATGTACATGAAAATAGAAAAACAAAAGACTGCAAAAGAACATACCACATATGTTAAGTCACAGTTCTCTAAATAGTTCATCATCTACATGTTTGTGTTTCCCAAATTTTCTTACATGAGTATGTATAACTTTAAAAATCAGAGAAATTTTAAACTTTTGTTTGAAGCATAACTGGTCACTAAATATCAATGTGTGGGATTAAAGCTATATAGCCTCTTATGTAACAGGATTCTGAATCTCTCTGAAAGAGCATACATTAAAAGGAAATCATTTCTACAAAGTAAATCCTGAAGTTTTAGGTTATTTCCTAATAGCTATGGACTTAGAATAAATCAAATGTTAATCCTTTCAAATGTTATGAATTGTTCCAGCAAATTCATAGTGTTCTATTAAATGATTTAAGAGTACAGTCCAAAATGAAAATAAATTTTAAAAAATCTCCTAGAAATAAAAAATCAGCCAGAGAAGCCGATCTGATCATGGGTGCTTCTCTGAGAAAATTTATAGACCCGAAAGTAGCTGAAGGTAGAATCACAACTTTACCGCCAAAGTGCCAACTGGGAAGTCCCATGTCTTATTTCCTACATGCTCTTCATGGAGAGAAAACACCAGTGGCCACAAACATAGGGAGTGATGTTTATCCTCACTAAAAATCATGGAAACTCTCATACTTGCTGGTACGGTATTAATTCTTTCTAGTTATGGTTACAATCCTTTCTTGTTGTAAGTATCTTCTCCCAATTTGACCTGCCTTTTCATTTTTTTTTTATGGTATATCTCCTGACAAACAGAGGTTCTTAATTTTAAGGGAGCCAAATTTATTGAATACTGTTCCTTTATGATAAACATAAAATCCTTGCTAGGAAAAAATCCTTCCCTATCCAGAGATGGTAAAGACATGGCTCTATATATTAAAAAATTTAGAATGTCCTGATCATTTACGTGAAAGGGGCAATACAGAACAGTGGTTAAGAGCAAAGATGCTGAAGCCAGACAACCTGGGTTCGAATCACAACTCTGCGACTGTGACCTTGGGCAAATGACTTGATTTCTCTGTGCGTGCCTCAGTTTCCTCATATAAAAAATGGAGATAACAGTACCTACCATTAAAGAAAAATGTGATGATCAAAGGAGTAAATGTAAAGTGCTAGAATAGGTCAAATATATAGCAAGCGCTACGTAAATGTTAGCTGTTTTTATTAACCCTTTAATCTGTCTGAACTTGATTCTGTATAGGTTGTGAGGTAGAGATCCCATTTCACTTGTTCCCATAATAGGTAACCAATTATTCCAGCAATGTCCTATAGTGAATAGCTTATCCTTTTCTCATTAACGTGCATATATTAAGTCTGACATATATTAAGTTTCCATAAAGGTCTGTTTCTGTGCCTCTATTTTGCTTCCTTGGTCTATTTATCTGTCTCTGGGCTGCTACTATACTGTCAAATTACACACTGACAGTAATTATTTTACTGGATGGTACAGAGCAACCACCCCACCTTGTTCCTCAAGTTATGTTTGAGACTTTTATGGCCTTAAGTAGGAGCTGGCAAACTAAGACCTATAGGCCAAATCCAGCCAGTCACCTGTATTTGTAAATAAAATTTTATTGGAATATAGCCACAGGCATGTGTCTGCGTATCGTCCATAGCTGCTTTCACTCTACAACAGCAGAGTAGTTGCAAGAAAAATCATATGACTCTCCAAGCATAAAATACTATTTGGTTATCTACCAAAAATTGCAAACCCCTGGCCTAAAGTATGGTCAATTTTCAGAGGTTAAATAAGTGCTTGGAAAAAAAGTGTATTTTCCAATTGTTGGAAACCAAGTTCAACATACATTCATAAAGAATCTATTAATAATGTCCCATCTTCTACATCTTTACTTGGCAGCGGAATCTAAGAATTACTAAGAGAGGTGTGTGAAAATTTCCTATGACGATGATGGATTTGTTAACATTTTCTTTAGTTCAGTCAACTTTTTTCTTTAAAGTTTGGAGTTAGGCAAATTAGGTTTGTACAAAATTAGAATTATAACTTTCTAGCAAAAAAAAAAAATCAGCAATTTATCATTATAAATTGTCCCTCTCAGATGCTAATATCCTGCCATTAAATATACTGGGTCTGACAATATTTCTACACGAGAAATATTTTGGTTAGTATTTGCCTATTTTTTCCATTGGTTACTTTCAACCTTTTTCTGTCCTTAGCCTTTAGATTTTCTCTTATAATATCACGTTGCTAGATTTTCGTTCTCTTTTCAGTCTGATTTGTGTTTTTTAACTTAAGAATAAAGCCCATCAATAATTAATTTGATTATATTTGGGTTTATGTCTATTTTATTTTGTGGTCTTTATTTTTCCCCACATTTTGGTTTTTTTCCCTCTTTCTTGCCTTTTGTTAATTTTTTTCTCATTTCATCTTTTTTTTTTTTTCTCATTGATATCTACTGTTTCCATTCTGTTGATGTTAAGTTTTAATTTTTAACATTCATTTTTACTAAAATCCTATTTTTTAAGCTCTTCCCAAATGCAAGGGCCTTAAGAGGTTTTAAATCTAGTTATCTCCTACCCGCTTTGATCAAATTGCAGTACAGCATTTTAGCACTACTCTGATATAGAGGTTTTTTAAACTCCACAAATTAGATGTTTTTGTGTTTATATCATTAATGTATGTTTAGATGCATCCCCATATTTACCATTTTACTTCCCTATGCTCCTCCTTACATCTCAAACCTTCCTTCTAAGATCAGAAGTAAATCATTCTAAGTTACTTGGGGGCGGTCTTAGGTTAACAGGTAAACTCTGTTTTCGTTTATCTGGATATAATCTTTATTTTGCCCTCACGTTTGACTGTTTCACTAGGAATACAATTCTAAATTGGCTCTTGTTTCCATTCAGCACTTCGATTATTCCGCCATGTTCAGGTTTCTGTTTTAAAATCTGTCTTTGTTCTGCATTTCACTATACAGAGTCCCTGTGCCCAAGTACGGATTTCGCTGTATTTCCTGGGCTTCCAAAATGTGTTGATTACAATTTTTTCTAGAAAAGTTTCAGCCATTAATCACTTCAAGTAGTGTCCCTTCTCCACCCCCTCCCTCTGCGCTGCCTTCTCTGTACTAGCTTTACACCTGCCTTCTAGCAATTTTTCCCTTCTGCTGTACCTAATCTGCCATTTGACTTTTATAATGATTTTTCGAAATTTCTTTATTTTTACATTTCTACAATTTCCATTCAGGTCATTTTAGAAACCTCCCAGTCAATAACAGTCACTTGCTCCTTAGTCATGTTTCAATTTCTTTTGTTCCAGTAAATATTAAAATACTCATTTCATAAACTTTTATATTCCAATAACTGAAGTCTATCGGGTTTGATTCTTCGCCGTGCTGTTTCTGCTGACTCTCACTCATGGGGACTTGTCATAACAGTAGTTTCCGACTGTGTGCTCCTATTTT
>CM053517.1:34075009-34101771 GCA_028627145.1 Eidolon dupreanum | reverse complement strand
GAAACAACCTGTGTCCACCTATGGATGAGTAAAGAAAATGTGGTGTACATACGATGGAATAGCAGCCATGAAAAGAAGGAAATTTTGCTATTTGCAACAACATGGATGGACCCCAAGGGCGTTATGCTAAGTAAAATAAGTCAAAAAAAGAGAAATACTCTATGATCTCACTTATCTAAGAAAAAGCGAAAACAAAATACCAAGCTCATAATACAAGGACCATGAGGTTGCCAGAGGCGGGGGTGGGGGGTGGGTGAATGTGTGAGGAGGGTCAAAAGGCACAAACTTCCAGTTATAAAATAAGTCAGTCATGGGGAAGTAATGTATAGAGTGGTGACAACAGTTAATAACACTCCTGCACATGTGAAAGTTGCTAAGAGAGTAGGTCTTAAAAGTTGTCATCACAACGCAGAGTTCTAATCACTATTTGATTTTATTAACCAATGTCACCCCAATAACTTTAATAAAATAAAATTTAAAAAAGGAAAATTTATCTCAAGAAAAGAATTTTTTCTAACTATGCAAGGTGATGAATATTAACTAGACTTATTGTATTGATCATTTCACACTGTACACAAATATTGATTATGTTGTACCCCTGACACTGTTATATGTCAATTATGTCTCAATTTTTAAAAAATTATAATGATGAAAAAATTAGAAGTTATAAACAGGAAGCAAATGGAATTACAAAACTGAAAAATACATTGACAGAAATAGGAAATATTCTCCGAATGGGTTCAGCAGTGCCGTGGAGATGACGAAGGACAGAATCAGTGAACCTAAAAGAATGGTAGAATTTAACCAATCTGGGCAACAGAGACCTGAACACATATGAACAAAGCCTCAGGAGCCTGTGAGACTCTAATAAAAGCACCAACATTTCTATCATCTCAGAGTCCCAGGAGGAAAGGAGAAAAGAAAAAGAGGACTGAAAGAGTCCTCAAAGAATAATCACTAAAAACTCCCCCAAACTGGCACAACACACAAATGGACAAACATATGCAAGAAGCTGAGCAAATACCAAACAGGACAAAACCAAGGAGATCCATAGTATGACATGTCATAATTCAACTTCCACAAACTAAAGACACAGGAAAATCTGGAAAGCAGGTAGAGAAAAATGATGCATTATCTACAGAGGAACACCAATTTGAATGACAGTGGATTTTTCATCTAAAAACCATGAAAGCCAAAACTAAGTAACACATCATTTTTCCAGCACTAAAAGAACAGAATTGTCAACCACAAATTCTGTCTCCAGAGAAACTGGAATGAAGGGTGAAAAGACATTTTCAAACAGAGAATTCCTGAAAGAATTTGTCACTAGCAGACATACCCCTTAGTAAACAGCTACAGAAAGTTCTTGAAAAAGAAAAGAAACGACAAAAAGAAATAAAAGAATCTTGGAGCATCAAGAAAGAAAGAATAACAAAAAGAGCAGAAATATGGGTACCTACAATAGATTATCCTTCCTTCCCGTTTCATAAATCATATCTAAGAAATAAAACAAAAATTAAATGCCATCTGGTGTCTAATATTTAAAAGTGGAAAAGGTGAAGAAACTTACATGGAAGTAAGGTTTTCACACTTTTCTCAAAGTGTAACATGGTAACAACATATTGTTCACACATTACTCAAAGTGGTAAAATGTTGATACTAGAAGAACTGTGAATACATATGTGTGTATATGTAAATGTAGATATATAGAGACCCAAAGGAACCACTAAAAAAACTCTACATTATTTTAAGTAACCTACATGAAGATAAGCAGGGGAATGAGAACCAGAAGAGAAAAAAAAAACAACAGAATATGAATAAATAAAAAGGTAGACTTTAGCTTGAACACAATTACTACCATGGACTGAATTGTGTCCACCCCCAAATTCATACAGTGGAGCCCTAACCTCCAATGTGACTACATTTGGTCATAGGGTCTTCAGGAGGTAATTAGGTTAAATGAGGCCAAAAGGATAGAGCCCTAATCCAATAGGATTAGTGTCCTCATATGAAGAGACTCTAGAGAGCTCCATTCTCTCTCCAGCCACAAAGAAGAGGTCATATGAGCACAGAGCAAGATGGCAGCTGCCTGCCAGCCAAGGAAAGAGGTGTCAGAATGAAATCCAGCTTGCCAACACCTTGATCTTAGACTTCTCAGCCTCCAGAGCTTTGAGAAAATGTCTATTGTTTATGTCATCCGTTCTATATTTTGGTACAGCAGCCCAAGCAGACTAACACAATTATCTTAAATGTAAATGATCTAAATCCTGATCAAGACAGAGATTGACAACTGCATTTAAAAAAAAAAAAAAAAAAAAAAGGTAACCCAAATACAAGCTGTCTTCAGAAACTCAGTCTAAATTCAACCACAAAAGTAGGTTGAAAGTGAAAGGACAGACAGTAAAAAGGGTAAAAGAGTAGTAAGAGAGAAAATTCCAGAAACAGCATGACTTCCAAGGAAGCACACAGTCCAGCTTGCAAGTCACAAAAACCTGTATCAGACAATCAGTAAGCAAAGCCGAATCCAAAAATACAGGTAAAATAAAAAAGCCAAAGTGCTTACAGGAGTAGACTAGAAATACAGCACAAAGGACCAAAAGTAATTACAGAGCCACAGATACCTGGTTGACTGAATATAGATACTGTCCACTTTTGAGATCCTTTCTAAAATAATCAGAAAGCTCTGTGAGTTCTACTTTACAACAATTACCGGCATCCATTTTTAAAATAGCAATACTGTTCCCCGTTTGTTTAAAGGTTGGTTATTTCCTACATGCTGCAGATAAATAACAAACTCAAGTTTAAGGATTATATGTTCTATTAAAAGGCCCAGTGCCTGGGCCTTTTGACACATAATATTAAAGAACAGAAAGGGGGGAGGGAATAGTTCACGGATGAATAGAAGTTCACGGACCCTTGTCCCATAAAATGACATATTCACAGAAATTTTGCATGCAGCCCCAGAGAATTCTTAAAACCCTAACATACAGATTTTATGAAACCTTGGTTTACATTTTGCATTATGAGCAACCCACTCTAGCGATTTAGGTTATTTGCCTTTTTAAACCAGAGGGTTAGATCAGACAGCTTCTCAAAGCCCTTTCCAATGGTATTATTTAATGAACTGGTCAAACGCTCTGATGAGATCACCCCTCTCTCATGGTCAAATGTAACAGCACAGAATTTTTAACTGAACATTTGGTTTATCTAACAGGCTCCTTAAGGATACTTACCATCTGGGGCAGGTTTGGAATATAAGGAGGAAGCTAGAGAAACCATGGAAATCTTTCGGGTCTCATTAGTCAAGTCACAAATTGTTAGTGAGAAAACATGAGGCACAATAGCTTCAGGAAAAAAAAAAAGTAAACGCCACGACGCCACACAGCGCCAGACGGGTTGGAAAGTAGGCTCAATTTAGCTCAGTTTCATCAAAAATACTTCTCAAAGCAAATGCAGTAGCCCTCTCAAAAATAAAAAAATGTTTTAATCTATAAAACTCATCAAAAATGTATGAAGAAAACGAATTTGGCACAAAAGACTTTATGAGATGCCTAAAAGTGCCCAAACTTTTCTATGTCTCCCAATGCAATCTTCACTGACAACATAAAAGCCATCCCCCAGAGTAGGGACAGACTTCGACTTAGATCCCTGAGCTGTAGGGTAGCTTTTTGGGTATACCCGAAAGTGAATTACTAAAAGAGACTAGATCGTCCCACGGAAATCATAAAACATTCAACGTGGATAAACTATTTTACTACGTTCCTCACCTGAAGTCTTTACATCAGCCCATTTAATTCCAAAAAATTCATCTATTTGGAAAACTGCAGGATTAAACATCCTAACTCCTTTTCATATGACTTTTTAAGAATGCCATCAATTGTTTTTGAAAAAGTCTGTTATTTTTCACCTGAAAGAATCTGAACTACTGAAAAAAAGTAAAAAACATTTAATCCACAAAAATGTTTACCAAATAGAATTAGCAGGGAGTTCCTAAATCTATAGCCTTTATGTTTGCCGCAGTGTGGAATGGGTGACGACAAAGCAGCCAAGGGACTAATGAAGTAAAAGTTGAACTCTGTAGGGCAGGGGCCATGTCTCATACCCAAATGCTGACAGCACTGGGCTGAGCCTTGAGAATCATTTGGTCTCAGGGCTAGCAAGGGTCCAAGGATTGTCTAGATCCAGCCAATGTTCAGATTCCATTTGCAACAATTCCAGTAAGAGGCCTTTCATCCTCTGCTCAACACAGCCAGCGTCTGGGCCGGGCTGATTCCTGAGGCTGCCCACTCCATCCCCACGGCTCTGTTAGAAAGTTCTCTTTCTCTGGGTACAAATCTGTCTCTGTCATTTCCACCCACAAGTTCTAATTCTATCCCTTGGGACCACACAGAAAAAGCCTAATCTTTCTTCTACTCTCCACATGTCAGCCCTTCAAACTGTTGAAGATAGTTATCGAGTCTCCCATAATGGTTGTGGTAGGCTGAATAATGGCACCCCAAAGATGTCCACGTCCTTATCTCCAGAACCTAAGAGAATATTATCTGACACAGCGAGTGGAACTTTGCAGATGTGATTAAATTAAGGATCTTCAGATGGAGAGATGAGCCTGGATTAGCCTGCTGAGTTCGGTGTAGTCACAAGAGTCCTAACAAGAGAGAAGTAGGAGGGTCAGAGCAAGAGAAGGAGATGTGAAGATGGAAGCTGAGGCTGGAGTGACACGCTCTGAAGGTGGAGGAAGGGCCGTGAGCCTAGGAATGCAGGCAGCCTCTGGATGCTGAGAAAAGCAAGGAAGTCGTCTTCCCTAGAGCTTCCAAAAGAAACACAGCCTTGCACGTGCAGGTGGACTTCTGACTTCCAGACTGTAAGATGATACATCTGTGTTCTTTTTTGTTACTGAATTTGTGGCAATTTGTTACAGCAGAAAGAGGAAACTAATACAGCCTTTCTCTTTCCAACCTGAAAGATTTCTTCAACTATTCTTCAAATGACAGGGTTCCAAGTCTCACCCTTAGAATATTCTCAATTTTTCTTTTGTCTAATCTTTCCTTTGTGTTTCCTTCCTATCCTGTACCCTACTCTCCTGGCCCAAAGAGCTTTAGACTTTCTCTCCAGCAACGATGTCTCAAGCCCTATCCATTTGGTCCCCCTAACAAGCAGAGTAACAGCTCAATAAGTATTTAGTTGAAATGAAACAAATATCAGAACTCCCAACAGTTCTGATCTTCTAAAGGCCTCCTCTTCTCCCCTCTTGAACTGAGTAATAATATAATTTAACCTTTAGTGAGTAATAATATAATTTAACCTTTAGAATCCTCAAGTTCATCTCTATCTGTAAGGATTTAAGAGTACAGAAGGTAGATTAGATGAATTCTCAATTGAGACTCTCATGAGACTCCTTGATTAACAGAACCACTGTGGAAAGTGAAGATAAAAGTTACTTGTAATATATATATGACTAATGTGTCCTAATACTGGGCACCCACATCTCTATATTTTTAATTATCAAATTGTAGAATGTATTACAAAAATCGATTAAACAAAAGTATAGCATTAGTTAAGCCAAACATTTTTTTGAAATATTTAAAGTTATAATAGCTTTATCTGCCAACATGAATTTCTTCCAGAATAATAATGATGCAGAAAAAAAAAATAAGTATTTGACACACTGTAATAAACATTGTGCTTATAGTATAATTCACTTTACAATCTTAAAGGTTTTCCAACACACGCTATTCATGAATGCTAAAGTCGAGGGCGCTGCTCATTATATTTCAGAGTTTCATTAGATATTAAATGATTTACTATAATACTTTCTCACTGAGTGTCTATGCATAAGGGCAAACAGGTAGCTCTACTTATTCTAATCAACTATATATTTACTGAAGACCACTGCAGGCTCTATATTAAAAACAGTGGGAAATTAAAGTGTGTATAAGACATGGTCCCCAAATTCAACTTGCTTTCAATCTTGCATGTTTATAAATTAAAAGTGAAAAAGAGCAATAATACAAGGCAATATAACAAATGAGCAGCGAAGTGCCATAAAGAGTTCCAATGAGAGCGTGCTCTGTGGAAGAGACCAAGGAAATTGGCTTGCATAGGGCTCAGAAAGACATGGGGGAAAAAGAACATACCAAACTAGTGAAAGAACACAAGCAAAGCCAAGAAGGCAAAAGATGTGTCCAAAGAACAGCAAGCAAACAAATGAGACATTATGAAGAATTGTATGCAGGGAAATTGAAAAAGATGGCAAGAAAAGTGGGTTGGGGACAAATTACAGAGCCCAACGATCACCCATCACAATGCATTCCATCTATCGGACACTCACGCTTTTAAAATAAATTGTAAGTAAAGGTCCTGAATGCTAGCCAAATAAATTTATATGTTCTCTGGTAAACAACAGGGAACCATGAGGGTTCTGGGTAACAGAATGACTTTTGTAAAACAGAACTGACAGTAGTTCACAAGTAAAAGAGAAAAAAGCAAAAGACTGAAATCAGAGAACCCCAGATCTGAAGTGGGAAAAGCCCAGACAAGAATGTAAGATAAGAAACAGATGGGAATATAAAAAAGTATTACAAAGAATTGACAAAATTTGGTAATTAGTTTTTCTTTTTCCCGAGGTGGGATTTGAGAGCATAATATTATTCTGAAGTATTTAAGTCTGGGTAACAATGAAAACTCACTCAGAAATTATTTACTGACTACCTACTATGCCAGTCACTGAGCTAGGTGGCAGGAATAAAATAATGATCATGATAATGAACTACCTTTAAGACTTTAAGGCATTAAGATAAACAGGACACAGAGAAGTACCTGTCAGTTATAACAGTGTGATAAACACTATGGATGAGAAAAGGCAAGCACACAAGAATGCAGCCCCAAACTGAGATTGGGACAGGAAGTTGATTTTAGGAAATAAATCAAATGGGGAAAGGAGTGGAGCAAAAAGTAGAAAAGTGAAAGTACACATAAACATCAAGCTCTTTCCGAAATTACTCTGTGAAATGCAAGGGATTCAAAGTAAACCTACCAGAAATCAGTAAATGTAGTCCCCAATTTAAGACCTCCAAAAATTTACTTCCATGATAATATGATTGGTTGACACTCCAAGTTTTTATTTTGATGAACTATATTACGAAGTGAAATTGCGTTCTCAAAAACTCAACAATCTACAAAGGAGCACTAGAGAAATTTATGGGTGATGGAAATACTCTGAATTTTGATTGTGATAGTGATTATATGACCAAACATTCATCAAAACCAACAGAAGTGTATACCTAAAAAGAGTGGATTTTATTGTATGTAAATTATATCTTAGAAGAGCTGACATAAAAAAGATCAATGCCTTATTAATTGCTAAATTCAATGGCAACTATTCAAGTTAATGTTTATGAGAAACAAAGTAAATATACTATTTACAGTATTGTACACATATGCTAAAAAATGCATATATTTCCTTAATAAAGATATCGTTTTTATTTGAATGGAACTCTATGCATTTCATCCAGAATTCGAGAAACAAGTCTTAATGTTCAGGCTCAGGATATAATCTGAGGTCCCAGTTCACATCCTATCATCATTTTAACAAATTTGAAATCTAAATCACATTCCTCCTCAACCCAGTTCTCCTTCATACACTCACTTATGTATCTCAAGATTTGTTACCTTTGAGACCTGGTATCTTTCTGGTATCTCTTCCCAGCATCTATTCTACCTATCCTGGGAAATAATATTCTTCCTTTAAAGGCTTTGCTACTAATTTCTTCCCCCTCTAATCTGTCCTACACACCAGTGTCTGGTTAATCATATATTCTTTTATTAATTATATAAACATCAGCTCAAAAGCATTTTGCTATTCTCATTGACTTTAAGATAAATGCAAACATCTCTGAATAGCTTCCATATCCTCCATAATCTGACCTAATCCTATATCTACAACTTTATCTAGACAGTATAAAATGAACTGGCTTAAAAATTACAGAAAGGAAAGATATGGGGACATGGGGTAAGGAAACAACATACTAAAAGTTTTAAAACTTGAAGTACAAGGCATATTCTGGAGGGAGGAAGAGACAAATTTCAGTGGTATAGGAGGAAATAACTGGAAGTGAGGCTGGACAAGTAGGCTGGGTTCACACTTTTAAGACTTATGTGCTAAACTGAGGATTTTCGTAGGCAATGAGAGAAATCATGGTTTCTTTTTTAACGGAGGAATAACATAACAAAAGCGATGTTCAAGGAAAATTATTCTGGGGCTGGAAAGTAGGGTGTAATGGTGGAGGGGTGCAACAGAAAATAAAGGCAAAGGCAGATCACAGCCATTGTGAACAGGTTTGGATAGAGGCAGGGAACAAGGAGAAACCACTCACTCTCAACTCTTGCTGGTATACCGGAACCTCCCAAAATACCCATCAGACACCGTTAGGTGTCCCATCGGGTACCTGGGGTGTGTGTGTGGGGTGGGGGTGGGGGGTGGGGGGAATCAGGTGGTTATAAAATTCATCCACACAGAATTTGAGTAATTTCTATTCATTTCAATCAGTCTGGAGAGCAAAGGCCTAGATAATCAAAAAAAAAAAAAACACCCCAAATTCCTTTACATTTAAATGAACTTTTGGCAGAAAGGCTACTTGAATTATAATTGCTTACTCTGGTAAGCAATTTTCTTCTAAATTACATTTAGAAGAAAGCTACCAGGGAGAGGGGAAGAGAGTCTGGGATTCAAAATTGCTTTACTCTGAAAATGCAAACATTTGTTTCAGATTGTCATTATTTGGTCTAGTAACACCTTTACAGAAGTAAGACACTTGTAAACAGGAGGTGACACTTGTAATAATTATGTCATCTCAAAAAACTGAGATACCAAATTTCATAGAATGATTAGAATTAGTATTAGAAGTTATGAAACTCTTGTCTTACAGCATCTAGCACTGTCTTACACATAAGCATCATTTACTTTATTTAAATCTGCCTTAGTAATACATTAACTTGGATTGAAATAACTTCATTCATTAAACTGTTTTGTTACTATTAACTAATGTTTTTATTTTTATATAAATAGAATAGAAAATTCAATTTAATTCTCCAAAAATATATTTTGCTCAAGATTCAAAGCAGCAACCAAAGAATAAATTGATTCTCTCCACAGAGGCTAATTTTGTTTAATTTCCAATGACATTTATGGCTCATTTAATTCCTCAGTTTTTTCAGGAATCACTGTGTCTTAAAACGTCACTTTCACATATTTGTTTGAGGGCAGAAGAGATTTTGTAGGAAATAAACAGCGGCAGTAACTCGCAAATGTACCAGGATACACATGAAAACCAGCCTTTATTTACAAATCAGCCTTCTGACAAAAGATACAATAGAGATGTCTAATTATACTATCAGAACTAGTTAGTGAAAACATGAGGTTTAAAAACAATAATTTTAAAATAAGGCATTTTGTGGACACAAAGATGGAGGTTGTGTATGTGTCAAAGCCACTGCTTTCCCCATTAGATTAGGGTCAATGTGTCCCAACAGCTCAGCTTTAATATCGAAACACTGCCACTCAACGCAGAGGAGATTAAGGTCCCAAGAATAGTTACGTATTAGGGTTTTATATTTGTCAAGTTAAACACTTTGGCAACTTATCAGTAGCTCACCTCAGGTTTGGTGGTTTTTAATGTACTGACTTGAAATTTGAGACTGATTCAATTTTTTTAAACGGCGATATTAACAACTTGGTTATATATCTAAGATTACTTCTGCTTTTACACCAGATCCACTATCTAAAGGAAGGCAGAAACTGGGAAGTAAGTAATGAGTTAAATCCCAGAGATGTAAATTAGAGGAGTTGTTTACCAAGAAAATAAAAGGACCATAGCTTGTGTTGACCAAGCAGCCACCCATGGCAAAATTTTAGGTGCAGAAGCCAGAATACAACCAATCCCCAATGGTACGAGGCATCCTCACAGAGCCATTTAACTGCCTAGGCGGGGCTGGCATCCTGATAGGTCAAGACTGTTTATCAGCATCACAGTTACGGCTGAGGTACAGTTTAATCCAAAATAATTGGAACCAAAAGAGAGAAGAATCTGGTTTTGGCTAAAAGATCTGTCATTTGCCTAACAAGGAAAATAAAAATCTAAAGATGCTGAGCTAATATAGTATGATGAAAAGTATTGGCTCCGGAACCAGAAAGGTAGAATGTAACAGCTATAGAGATTCACCAAAATGTTCTTATATTTTGGCCAAGTAATCCCATGTCTAGGAATGTTGTAGCCAAAATAATTTAAAATTGTAAAAGAAAAGTAATTATGATGATTGCTTCTGGGTGGTAAATGATTAGTAGTAATTTTTTTTTTTTTTTTTTTTTTTTTGCCCTGATTCTTTATACTCCATGGAACTTTTGAATACAGAATTGTGGCAGGGCTGGGATTCAAATTTAGGACTAATAACCAAAATCCAGGCTCTGTAATACAAAGAGAGGTTTGCCAATCCCACAAAAGGAATGTCACTCAGGAAAAATGAAGCTGACTTACTTTTCAGTCCTTACAAAGAACCTCCAAACACAGGGCACTCTCTCAATTAATTTCTTTTGAACAACAAAATACTGTTACAGAAAGCAGTCTGGTAAGAAGGCAGATGGGGAAGCGTAATCCATCTCAGGCAAGAAACATGGAACTGCCTGAAGAAACGTGATGACAAAAGAGGCGGCTAGGAACCCCAGATACCCTCCTCGCACTTTCCAGCCTGTTAAATCAGGCAGACTCGGTCTGATGAGATGATTTGAGGAAACGTTCTTACAGCATTGCTCGAAATTCTGTTCTTCTGAGTCATGTAGGAGGTTAAGGGGGCAATGTCCCCCAAGCGGTCTTAGCAGTGACCATTCCTCACCTCAGTTTGCTGTAACTGCACATGGAATGGGTTAATCAGATGATTTTCCTGACACCGACCTTTAATACGATGAGAAATGGCAAGTGGTAGGGAGGGCTAACCAGGGAGTGGATGCCGAGACTAGACAGCCAGGGGACAGGTATATACAGGAAAACACCATGAAGAAGTAAAAATGAGACCGGGAAGGGGGTGGAAGGGAAATAGGGGGGAAAGGGAGTTGCCCAATGCTAACCCCACTTCAGAATCTCACCTACGTCTAGCCCCCAGCCCACCTCTCCCTAACACCAATGATGGGGTCATTTAAGTCTTATCCCAGACATCCTACCTGGTTTTGACCAAACTGGTACTGATTATAACCAAACTAGCCAGCATTCCTGTGTTAAGTATAAAAATTTCAGGAATGTTTCATCACAGAGATAAATCAAAGATGCCGAAGAAAAAAATCAATACACGGTAATTGTATACCTTATAAAACTATGTACCTGTTCAGTTTACGGGGAACTACATAAAGAACACCATCACTTCTTTCTCCCTTACTAGGCTTTGTTTCCAAACCTTAAGTTAAAACAAGGACACATAAGTTGCTTAATTCAACTGGGTTAAGTCATTTTGTGTTTGTGTTATGTTTTTTTAAAGAGGTTTTAAAAAGTCAACTCCTACCTGAAACATATATTCCAAAAAATTTCAATGGTCACCAACGTTGGCATCACACACACACACACACACTTCTCTAATTCTTACTGACAAGGAACTAAATTCCATTCATTCTCTCTGTCCTTGTCAAATCTGGAAGAGATTACATCGGGTTCTTCTTGAACCTTCCACCAAGGTAAAACCCTTCTTCAGACAAAAGTAGACTTGCTTTCCAGTCTAAAAAGTATATTAATATAAACTCGAACATTTTTCTCAGCATTAGTAATAGAGCAACCCTATCAACACATCTTGCTGAGCGGTGTCTACTTTACTGGACTAAGAGCTATAAAATTAATAATGTATAATGGCAAAGTACAGAACTATTAGAATACCCCAGGGTTGCAAAGTATAGAAGTAATAGACTAATACTAGAAAAATCTCTGAAGGAAATAAGTTTAGGACTGGATTTTGAAGAAGTATGACAAAGACTTTGGTTTGGCTATAATGGCGTATCCCTATGGGATAATAATGAGAAATGAGTTTGGAAAGAGTTGAGAGAGTCGCTGGAGGATATTAAACATTAGAACAGAGGAAAGAACACTATGCTCTAGTGGGTTAATTTCCTTAAAATCCAAATAATCAGATTTCAACAGTGAAATGGTTTATTGTACAAGAAAACATAAAAATAATATTAATATAAAACAATTAGTGTGACTTATAAAGACAAACATATCTCATATTTCTGTACCAACTTAAATTATTATTAACTTCTAACTGATGACCTGACTAGTTAATTCCAACAGATAGAAACTAAAATGACATTTTCATGCCTTAGAAAATAAGGTGCTCACACAGAGCAAATGAAAAATCTGCAGCCTCTGTCTATATGTCTATAATTTTACACAGAGGCTGAAGTGGGGTTTTTTGTTTTGTTTTGTTTTTTTTAACCTAGATTGAACAAGCTTCTCTACCTTTTTGAACTTCAGCTTTTATTATATTTTTAAACATAGAACAAAAGATGGAAAGAGATTTTAGAAAACAAACAAAAGTCAAAGTCTAAATTCCTTGAAGGAAAGGAAATGAATCATTCCCTTTTGTACCTCTGCCTGGCACAGGATTAGTGCACAGTAGGCATGCAAGGAACATTTGCTAATTAATTGCAAAAGGCCTCGCCAACAAGAGGATTAATGCTTGGACAAATCCCAAGCTACATTCCTGGACCGAACATGTGAAAATGTTCTCAATCTACATTATACTGTACTTTACAAGTCCAAGTGCTCGGCTAACTTTGTAATCCAATCAAGTGCAAGAGTAGTACTACATCCTTCGCATTTTCTCTTTAAAATTTGGGTCCAAGAAATTTTTAGCACATAAACCAGTTGGCAGCAAAACTTGTCCAGTTTCCAAAATTCGCTTCTATTTTTAAGTTAAAATAGAATCAAGTTAGAGTCTTAGACTAATGATAACCTCCATGTTAATACTAAGTCCATCAAAAATTATCTACGTGGCCTTGAGTTTATCACTTTTCTCTAAGTCTCTGTTTTCTCATCTGAAAAATGAGAAAAATGGGCATTAAAAGCCTTCCTTGCGGAATTGTACTGATGACTGCAATTGACTTTGAAATGCATAAAAAAGAGAGGACAGACTGATGGATGGAGAGACGGATTAATAAGAAAGTAAAAAATAAAGAAAACAATCTAGGTGGTAGATATGCCTCTACCACAGAGAAAAGCTGATCAGTCCTCCTAAACTCCTTTCTTTTTCCTGCAAACGGTACCAGCAGTCACCCAATTGCTCAAAGCAAAAACCACCACCACCAAAAAAAAAAAAAAAAAAAAACCCTAAAAGTTATTTCTCTTCTTCTCTCACCTGCAATCAATCAGCAAGTCCTGTAAATTCTTCTTTCAAAACACATCTCAAATCCATCCATTTCATTTCACTGCCATGACTCTGTACCAGTCCAAGCCATTATTATCTTTCACCTGAACTAAAAGGTCTCCCTTTTTCCACTCTTGCCCCCTCCCAAATCATAAATAATGACTTTTTGAAATGTATACGAGACAACCATTCTCCAAGTTTACGATTCCCAGTGGCACTAAGAATAAAGAAAACCCAAGCCCCCGACTGTGGCTTCGAGATCCCCCACTGGCCCCTGTCTGCTTCTTTGACCTCATCCCCATCACTCACACCCTCTAATTTCCTAGGTGCCAGCCACCCTGGCCTCTATTCCCATAACACAGTGAATTCTTACATTAAGGCCTTATACTCTCAATTCCCTTTGGCTGGAATATTTTTTCTCTCAAAATTTTCACAGGGCAGACTACTATCTTCTAGTCATTCAACTTGTGGCTTACACGTCCCTTCCTCCGGGAGGCCCTCCCTGAATACCCAACCTAAATGAGACACTATCTCATTATCCTGATCTCTTCTTAAAGCAGTAGAGTACGTTGCTTATGAGCACAGTCTCTGTAGTCGCACATCTGGATTCAGGGTCCAGCTCCGTACGCTCCTATTGTGTGACCTTGAGTTACTAAGCTTTTCTGTGCCCTGGTTTTCTCATACATAAAATAGAGATGATGCTACTTCACAGGGTCATCGTGAGATTAAATATGAAGGAGAATGCTTAAGAGTAATGCTTGGAATGTAATAAAGGTCATTTAAGTCTGTGCTACCATTATCATTATGGCATTAGTTACGTTTTCTTGTTTATTTTATATCTTATGTTAACTCCATAAGAGATCTTGTCTGCCGCTTATTGCTAAATCCCCAATAGAATGTTATCAAGCACTTACAGATGCTCAATAAATATCTGCTGAATGGAAAAGATATGCTCTTATATTTCACTGTACTACTGCTTCATTTGCCCTCAGCATAAATTTATTCTCAGTTCTGAAGGCTAGAAGTTCAAAACCAAGGTGTCAACAGGGCCACCATCCCTCTGAGACTCTGGGGAGAATGTTTTGCCTACCGGTGGTAGCCATCAATCCTTGGCTTGTACCCACTGCACTTCAATCTCCCTCTGTTGTCACATGGCATTCTCCCCTCATGCTCCTGCCTCTCATCTCCTAAAAGCCCACCCTACTCAGGAGGACTCCACCTTAACTAAGTCTGCAATGACACTGCTTCCAAACTGCGGTGCTGGGGATTAGAACTTGAACGTATCTTTTGGGGGCATTCAATTCAACCCATAACACACACCTAGGTATACATTGCATTATTACCTGACATTAGAAACCTTTCAACTAATCACTTTACTATCTATCTTTAAGGCAGACACAAGGCTATTTCTGAAGTTGGATACTTAATAAGAAGGGCCATATTCATTTCTGGTCCAATTCTCTAGGACTGTGTTATTCCTATGGTTTAAATAACAGCTTTATAATTAAGAGAAATATAATTAGGTCAGTGATCTAAAATAGTAAGGATTCTAAACCTGTTACAAACAAGTATGTTTTTTTGCCTATTTTAAAGCAGTAGAGAAAAACACTCCAGTTAATTGCAACTGACACTATTTTAGCAATCCTATGAGACATGGAGTATTATATTCACTTTATAGATGAGGACTCTGAGGCTTAGCAAGACTAAGTAATTTGTCCAAGGTCACACAGCTGACAAGCGGCAGAACAGACTGGTCTTATTACAAACCCACATTTTAAGTCATACAACTAAACTGCTTTGCCAGAGTTTTCTGTAAAATTTCATTCAACTTTACTAAAAATCTACTTAGATTTATTTGGCTAAAAGATGGGTTGGAGGTTGTAATTTCACCTCTGTCTACTATTATGTCTATTAACATAAAGACAATTGATCCTAAACTGCGATAAAGTAAAATTGCATGTTATTAAATCCTGTGTTTCTCTTTAGTTACATTATTTAAAAACAAACAAACAAACGAAAAGAGGTACTCTTGTTCTCCCTAGTGAAAAGATCCTTATGACAACTTGAGGCAAAAACTCTAGGTAAGAAAGGGACCGAGCCAGGTGGTATGTCTGGACCACACTTAGCACGGATGTCCTCACAGGAGCGATCGTTTCAAGCAATAAACTTATTTTTTATTTTATTTTTCAACGACAGTTGATATTCAAAATCATATTAGTTTCAGGTGTATACCATAGTGATTAGATAATTATATAACTTACAAAGCAATCCCCCCAATAAGTCTAGGACCCGCCTAGCATTATACATTGTTATATAATTATTGACCACATTCCCTATGCTGTGCTCTACCATCCCTGTGATTATTTTCGAGCAGAAAACTTACAAATAGCTCATTGAGGTTGCACCACTGCTTAAAGAGAGGGGGCTCCACATAAGCACAAAGAAATTCTGGTCATATCCCCTCAACTAGCCAGGTCCTCAATTTCCGAAAATGACCACAGAAAAGCTGTGAACTTTTAATAATGTTTGCAGAGATGTTTCTTTCATTACCGCCAGCACTGGTGATGGAGAAAAACAGCATCTTATGAAGTGAAAAGTCTGCAAACTGCAGGCAATAGAAAAATTATACGTATTCCCATTCAGTATTTTTGGTGATGACAAAATATTTCTATATTATTTATAATAAGAGGTTCCTTAGCACATTAAAAGTGCTGATGAAATTCTCATATGCATTATAACACTGACAGTGGATTAACATGCCACAAGTAGACAATTTTTTATTCTTTCATTTAGTAAGAAGTTATTCTCAGAGATTATCTATGGGCCTTTCAAAGATCCATTTTCAATCACTTTTTTAAATAAATTACTTTTAAAAAGTTTGGTTTACTAAATGCAGGCCAGCTTGACTCTAAACAAAGATATCAAATAAACAGTAATGTATTATCTATCTAGAAACCAGGCTTCTGGAATAGTTCCAAGTCCAGAAATAGAAGAAATGTATACACACATGCTCCAGGAGTTGTTTCTGAATCCGTAAGCAAGGACAAACAACATAAAATAGAACACCCCGAGGTTTACACCCGACCCCCCGAGACTGGACAATCCACGGGGGACAAGTAAAGGGACACCGTGGTTGGCTGGCAGGATGTACACAAGGTCGGCTTTCTCTCTGGAAAGCAGAGACGTGTGGGAGAAGCAATCGGCATAAAGAGAAAACAAAACTGGAGAGATGAGCAGAGAGCGAGTAGCGGATCAAAGGCCGCTGGGGCTGTGAGCTACAGACAGCGCAGATCCGGCCTGCGCCTTAGCACTTCCTAGAGGCAAAGGCGGCAGCGACAATTGTAAAGAGAAAAGGTATCGGCTGTGCCCCCGGATTCCAGCCTCCTGGCTCAGGGCATTTACACCGCCGCCAGCCATTCTGCGCATCGGCAGCTACAACGGTCTGTGCAATGTTTATTCGTGGAAAATATCACAGAATAAAAAACACATGTATATATGTGTACAAATACACATTTATAACAATCATCCCTTAATAGAGATTTCGACCCCCATTCTAATGTAAAAGGTACTGGAGGGAGGGGTGTGAACCCTGAACTGTAAGTTCCAGATGCCTCCTCTGAGGAGTCTCACATGCCACACTTCTCCCTCCCTTCTTTACCAGCTTAACTGTCTTTACCAGAGAATCTGAACCCAGACTGTTAACATGCCATCTCCTCTTCCTGATAAAAAGGCACACGAAGTAAATAAAACAAAATTCCAGAGTGTTCTATTAAGGTAGGAAACACACAGAAACTCACAATTTCATGTAATTTCAAGAACGGGGAATAAAATACGGCTGAGTCTCTTGGAGACTAGAGCTGAAGGATGAGACTGGAATGATCCTGGACCTTGGGAAGGAGAGTCCGTGGCCCTCCCTGCCAGTGCTCTGTCACCGCCACCAAGCCTGACATCATGCGTCACTTCTGCTTACTCATGGTTTCTTCTCCCATAATTTCCACTTTGCACATGGTTTGGTGTGGCCCCTCCAACCTTGACTCTTGCTCCCGACCCCCACAATCAGTGGTGTGTTTGGAAAATGCCGACAACTCCCGCCACACCCGTGCAGCAGTGACAACACAGCTGGGGAGAGAAGTGCAGTAGCAAACCACTGTCCACATATAACAGGACTCGAGAGCATAAATCGCAGTAAAATGTAGTGAAATTAGGAAATGACAAGAAGTTGACTCATAGAAACAGAGCAGAATGGTGGGGGTGGGGAGTGAGGAGAGGTTGGTAAAAGAGTACGAACTTTGTTATAAGATGAATAAGGCCCGAGGATCTAACGTATAACACGGTGACTACAGCTGATAACACAACGGTCATGAGCCACATAAGGACATGTCAGCCTGGTGTGGACTGGATATACAATGATGGTCCCACGAGGTTATAATGGAGCTTTAATATTTAGACATCACAATTATAAAGAAAGAAAAAATTTTCATGGAGCTGAATTTCTTGGAAGAAATGAAGGATTTATGGTTCAGGAGTAATTCTTTTTTCTCTGACAGGATCCATATCTGTAGGACTCGGCAACAGATTATCTCTGACCCAGAGCACCTCAATTTTGCGTGCACACAGCGAAAGAAACCACCAACAAAACAAAAAGGCGACCTACCTAACTGGAAAAGGCATTTGCAAATCATACATCCAAGAAGAGGTTAATATCCAAAAATAAATAAAGAACTCATACATCATAACAACAAAAACTAAAAACCTGATCAAAAAAATGGGCAGAGGATCTGAACAGACATTTTTCCAAAGAGGACATACAGACAGACGGCCAACAGCCACATAAAAGATGTTCGACATCACTGCTCATTTGGGGAATATGAATCAAAGCCACAATGAGACAGCCATTCCAACAGATGTGACATCATCAAAAAGACAAGAAACAACAAGTGTTAGAGAGGATACAGAAAAAAGGGATCCCTTGTACACTCTTGGTGGGATGGCAAATTGGTGCAGCCACTATGCAAAAGTATGAGGGTCCTCAAAAACTTACAATGGAACACTACCACGTGACCCGGCAATTCCATTTCTGGGTATTTGTCTAAAGAATAAGAAAACACTAATTCAAAAAGGTACTTGTACCCATGTTCACTGCAGCATTATTTACGATAGCTAAGATATGGAAACAACCAAAGTGTCCACTGACAGATGAAAGGATAAAGATGATGTGGTACATATGTCCCAAATATAGAAAGAATGCGTACATCTCAACAATAAAAAAACAAAAACAAAAACAAAAAACGATTAAAAAATGGGCAGAAGATCTGAATAGACATGTTCCCAAAGATGTTTGACATCACTGCTTGTCTGGGGAATGCAAATCAAAACCACAACCGTCCATATATACATTGGAATACTACTCAACCATAAAAACGGTGAAATCCTGCCATTGGTGACAACATGGATGAACCTAGAGGGTATTATGCTAAGTGAAATAAGTCAGAAAAAGACAAATGCCACATGATTTCACTCATATGTGGAATATAAAATAAAACGAGACAACTGGACAAACAAAACCTCATGGAGGCAGATACCAGACGGTGGGGTGGGGGAAGGCAGGTGAAGGGAGGGGGAAATGGGTAAGCGGTCCACTGTAAGGTGGAAACTAGACTTTTGGGGGTGAGTGCAATGCAGTATATTCTGAATTATCAAATTGCACACTTGAAACTTACATGTTATAAACCAATGTTAAGTAGGTAGATGGATAGACATTTTGAGTGCACAGATTATCTCCCAGTCAGCCACCGACCTCTGTTTCAGCACAGAGGGTCCTGTCACCCCAGTGCTACTGATTCCTCATTCCCACTGACCCTTGGGCCCCCTTCGCCCCTCCTGATCATCACCGTCCTGGTGATCCGCGCCTCACCCAGCCAGCTTCTCCTTGGTATTTCCAACCAGCCCAGCCCACATCCCTGTTCGGGGAGCTGCACCAACAGCTTCAACATTGTGTTTGATCCCGCAGGAAGGCAGCAGAGGAAGGGCTTGTGGGACGGTGTTTGTTTATGGTGTCTGCCTAGTAAGCAGTGCTGACCTTGTTTGTTTATGGTGTCTGCCTAGTAAGCAGTGCTGACCTTCACCTTTACCGTCGCTCACTGCTTGCTCACCAACTCCCCCACAGCAACCTCGATCCCACAGGCTCCATATGGTAAGTGCACCGGACAGGTGCACCATTTTCATCTTTCGTACTGACCCTTTTCTATGTTCAGATGTGTTTAGATACAAATACCACCTTGTTACAGTTGCCTACGGTGTTCAGTACAGTAAGTGCTATGCAGGCGTGTAGCCTAGCAGCAGGAGGCTAGCCCATACAGCCTAGGAGTGCAGGAGGCTGGACCATCTAGATTTGTGCAAATGCACTCGACGATGTTTGCACAACGAAATCACCTAATGACGCCTTTCTCAGCACCTATCCCTATCGTTAATCAATGCAAGACTGTATATTGTATAAATGAAATTTGCTCAAAGTAAAACATAAGTGTTCTCACCAAAAAAAAAAAAAAAAAGTTTGTGAGATGATGGATGTATTAACTTAATTGTGGGAATCTTTTCACAATGTATACATAAATCATCACTTTAAATATATTACAGTGTTGTCAATTATGCCTCAATAAAGCTGAAAACATAAGAAAACAATTTAGAGTGTTAAGTTTTTGTAGTTTAATATGCCTTAATAATAAATCATTAATTATTAATATAAATTTGTTACTACAGTGTTTTGTTTACTCGTAATTTTATGCGACTTAATTTTTTTAAATGTCTGTGTTGGATAACTTACTTGTAACATTCTTGAAATTTAACCAGTCTCATGAAAGAGTAGAGCCAACTGCAATGCATCAAGCAAGCCCCAACTCCTAACTGGAAAACCTTTCCTTTTTGTCTTAGTTCAGATCCCCAGGAGAGATTCTTCTGGCCGCACTGATCTTTTTAAGCCCCAGAAATCATGGGCTGCTGACCAGCCTATGAATTGGCTGAGGTGCCCGCTCTGCACTGCATGTCTGTGGCTCGCAAGGGAGGTCGAGATCAAGTGACATAAAACATAGAATTCTTGGCGGCCGAGACAGCAGGTAGGACAGGTACAAACCAACCTAGCATGAAAGGTCACTACAGATGTTAATCCATTGGCCACGATCATGCCAACTACAGCTCATTTCAAAAAGAGAAGCTCACAGAAATGACAATGAGTCGCCAAGAAAGGGTGGTATCATTTTGAAAACATTATATTTAAGAAGATAAGTGTGTGTGGAAGGGTCGGCCGACACTCAGCATCCACGTCCTTATTGTATGCCTTCCTGGAATGTCACGGTTGGAAAACCAAAAACTGTTATTTTCCAGACTCCTTTACAGCTAGTACTCAGGATGCAAATTTGATGCCACGATTACGAGGCAGGACACACGACGTGGAAGGCAGATGCGAAGCGGCGCTCCCTCAGCCTGGAGCTTTTAGGTGCTTTCAGCCGGCAAGGACGGTCACGGGCACGTCCGCGTCCGGTCTCCAGCTCTGAGGGTGTCGAGGGACAGCGGCAGAAGCAGTGCCAGACTCAGCAGCCCAGTGTCTAGTCGCTGGTTCGCGGGCATCGAGGAGGAGAAGTCGCAGCAGCAGCAGCAGCAGCAGCAGCCACAGCGGCCGGATGCTACGGCCACACGTGAAGCAGTCACACTGCCATCGACGGCGACTGGCGTCTTCTCGATCACAGCTACGGTAGCGTCTTCTTGCCGTGGTTTCAGGGGCAACCTCCTGACTGCCACTCTCCTGGCCGTGGCGGGGGTGGCAGCTCCCGTGGCAGGTTGTTTCGCAGTGTCCTTGGAGGTCATTCTCAGAGGCCTGGCCCAGAGCCCTGCCCTCCAAGCCCTTGCAAAGATTTCCTAAGCAGCTGATTCCCTACACTATATCTTTTTTTTTTTTTTTTTTTTTTTGCACTGAACCTTGACTGATACTGCAAAGGAGTATACAGTAGGTCAACTGTGGACACATTTTCCTCATATCTACACTTAATACTGCTCTTTCACAGACATACAAAGGGCCCGAGCAAGATGTCACCATTCCCATAGTTTTACCTAATGAATATACAATCTCCCCAGAACTGCCACCTCCATCATCTTTCTCCAGATTTGCCTCACACAAGTGAGTCCCTTCTCCTCTGCTCTGGCCAGCTCTCCATGGCCTGAGACATCCATGTGTCCGGTACCCAGCGGGAGCCATTATTGCAGCCAGACAAGCTCAAGGACCCTGAGCCAAAAGGGCCCTTGACACTCCATCTACCACATCCCTGAGCAGGACCGAGCCCTGAAACTCATCTTCCCCTTCGCATCCTCCGGTCAGCTGGGAGGGAAGGAGCAGAGCCGGCTCTACACTTACAGTGTCACCCCACGGAGAGGGGTCAGGACGGCAAGAGCATCTCCACATGGCAGCACCCACTCTGACGGATTTTACTGAAAGCACTGTGAAGACTATTTCTGATTGAAAATTATTTTCCAAAAGTTAAAACAACTAACAAGAACATTCAGCTGTTGCACCAGCTAACAATTTTCTATTTAATCTTAACTGCAAGCTACAGCATTATGGAGGGCTAAAAATGCCCTGACAACCTGTGGTGCATGCTTAAAATTCTTCCCTGTGCTCCAGCCTGTAGGTTTCCATAGCCTCTAATGACACACATGAATGCTGACGGCCTCACAAAGTGAGTCAACGCATTCTACTTAACTCAAAAAGAATGCAGATTCCATAAAGAGACAGATATGGTTAATCGATTTTTCACTAGTTTCATACAGAAATTCTTATGCCAGAAACCAAAATAATAAAAGGAACCTGAGAGCCAGTCCCTGCTCTGCCAGCCTCATGCTATGACTCCTTAGCAGACCTACCTGCCGTGACTAAGGCTCAATTTATTTATCTGTAGACTCAAGGGCATTTGGTTGGACTGCTATGGTTCCCTCCAGTTGAGTGACTGACTTTAAGGCCAAATAAAAAACATAACAGCACAAACACTTAAAGAATAAGAGCTGCCAACACTCCACAGCTGCTTTAACTGCCTCTTCAAAAGAACCACCTTACTGTGCAGCCTTTGAAGCCTGGAAGCAATGAGACCTACTTGACTACAAGGACATGTTCTTCTACCCAGCTGCGTTAAATTTTATTTAAGCAAAGGATATTCTGAAAAGAGTCTACATACTTAAAAAAAAAAAAAAAAAAACAACTCCTTATCCCAACATATAGTCATCCCTACACTCATCAGAACATTTTTCTAGGCTACCTGTCCCAAGATAAGTGTACTAATAAATGCCTTCCTGGTGAGTGAATTACAGAGCAAGTGAACAGGAAACACAAGAATGACATATTTCCAGTATCGAATATATAATTTTCACAAGTATATTTGTCCTAAAAGTATCTAGGCTTTTACACGTAACTGCTGAAAATATTTTCCTACAAAGGTAGCAAGAACTAATGCTAACTTTGATTAATAATTCTTCGGAATAACAACTTCCTCATTCAGTTGAGCTGTACAGATTAAACTGCACTGCCACCAACTTTGTTTAGAAATAGAATCAAGCAATGAAACTTTCAAGTACTTGCCCAGTGTTTTACTGCATTTAACACCCACTCAAACAATTCAAGACTGTGGGGGGTTTTCTTTTAACAGAGAAACAGCGAGTAAGACAGATCTGTCAGACAGATGAAATACTATTCTATCTGGAAACTGAAGGATGAGGACTCAAAATTGTTTCAGTTCCTAGTTGTCCCCGTGAGTCCAGGTGACCTTCGGCATATTAATCTTTCCAAATCTGTTTTCTCATGCATAAAAGGGAGGCGACAAGGTCTGACTTGTGGAGAATAACAACCCACAAGTTTCTTTACAGGAGTGCATATATACTAACATATACATCTTTAAAAACCAAATAAGATAGCTACATAACGCTCTGACACATGGTTATTACTCAGTAAATGGCAGCTAGTATCATCATGGCAAGTACCCAAGACGGAATATTCTTATTAGACTTAAAGTAAGTTGTCAACTTACAGTTGCCACTAAAGGGAGTGTGATATGTCATTTCACTCATCAACATTACGATGTGAGATAGCTCTAGTTGGCAAATATAATTCTATTCAAAGGGAATTAAATTTTTCATTAGCATGTACGTTCCAACTTAAATCAAACACTGTAATTAGTGAATAGTATCCTTAGCTAAAATTAATAATATTTTGACAAAGCGTTCTCCCCAAAGCTACAGAAGTGGGTTAATATAGTTCTGTGAGCAGAGGTAAAGAAGACTGTATTATTTTAACAGATTCCATGGCTTAGCCAATCCATAAAATTAATATTGGAGAACTCTAGTCATCATAGGATTTTACAGTAGAAAGGATGATTTTCCAGATATGATCTGAAGAAGTCCCAAGTGAAACATAAACTAAAGGTACAAAGCCCCTTCTGTGATTCTTACCGACAAATCACACCCAACTCCATGGATGTTCATTTTTATGCACAGTAAGTCTATTTACCAATCACCTCCCAACATTTCATACTCACTAAAGTTCTAACTACCAGACAGAACCTGGCAAAACTGCTGAACTCCTGCTGTGCTCATCATCAACTGAAGGCCGAGATCACAATTATTGTGTTCAAGGCACCTAAGTTAATGACAGCAACACACTACCTAGAGCATAAAAATCATGTGGAAAGGTATTTCGGCCCTCCATCTCTCTCCAAGTAGCTCTGTTCCTGCAGTGGAGGCAGGAAGAAAACTTCATAGAGGTGGACACAGTTCATCCTGCAATGTTTGCCACGTGACATTTTGGGTGATTAAACAGTTACCACATTCTACACAGTGTGTCAAAGTTGAGAGTCAGTGAAGTAGTTCCTTCAACATCTAGAGATCGTAGTTAAAAGGTATTATTAGGGAGCCCTTAGAGATAATAATGCAGTTTCAATTTATGTTTTAAAAGACCATTGTTTTATGAACCACACCTTTATCCAGTTGTCCATCAGAGGACACTTTGGCTGTTTCCACGTCTCAGCCACTGTAAGTAATGCTAAATGAACACTGAGACACATATATCTTTGGAAACAACTGTTTTCAATTTGGAAGGTAGATACCCAGAAGCAATTACTTGGTCATATGGCAATTTTATTCTTAATTTTTTGAGGAACCTCCATACTGTTTTCCACGGTGGCTGTACCAGTTTACATCCCCATCAGCAGTGTATGAGGGTTCCTTTTACACCACAACCTCTCCAACACTTATTATGGTTTTGATTTCCATTTCCAATGGAATATTACTCAGCCATAAGACAAGATGAGATACTGGCATTTGTGACCATATGAATGGATCTAAGCGAAATTAGAAAAAGACAAGAACCACATGATTTTACTCATATGTGGGATATAAAACTGAAAGCAACAAACGAGCAAAAACTCATAGACACAGACCACAGTTTAGCGGCTACCAAAAGGAAAGAAGGGGTATAGAAAAGGGTAAAGAGGGACAAAAATATGGTGATGGAAGGAGATTTGCCTTTGGGCGGTGAACACAAAATGCAATATGCAGATGATGTATTATAGAATTCTACACTTGAAACCTATATAATTTTATTAACCAATGTCACCCCCAATAAATTTAATAAAAAATTACATATAACATAAAAAGATCATTGTTCTAAAAGCAAAACATTCTGAACAGCAATTAGTTTAGGATTTCATTTCCAAAATGGTACAATATTAAGTTTAAAAAATTGCATTAACTAGACTAAATCATTTTCTCAAAGCCAGAGATGATTAAATGATCCTTTGAAGTATTCTACCTACTTAAGAACAAGCAAAATTGATTTAGAGAATCTGATTTGATGTTTTTTAAAAAAAATCAAAGAAAATTGAAGAGAAACTATAAGCAATACTTTGAAATTGTGCACACCAAGGTATTAACATCCCAATTTTTTAAAGGTAAAAGCAGTTTTTAGATTTAAAAAAACAAAACATTATAATATTTTAGTAAAATCAGTGCCTCATTGTGGTCTACAGTCAGTTGTTTAAAAAATATGATAGTTTTGTGCCAACTGTGTCCTGTTGTTGGCTTCAAAGTCAGAGATTAAATGTCGTAAAACAGGCCATTTCTTACAGTATTGCCTCCCCAGCATCCCAGAACCTTTTGAGCACCTACCTCTCCCTTATCTCCTGCGGTCCTGGTACAGTTATTAATCATTGTGCTTTGTACACCCAGCTGCAAGCGTACACATGTGACCAGGCCTGACCAGTCATGGCACCACATTGCCCTCTTTCCACAAGTGGTCCAACAGATGGGCTCAGGGCCAATGAAAGTCCCTGCATGAGATTTGTCATTGGAGTCCAGAAAAAAAAGATGAGAAGCTTAAAGGGCTCTGTATGACTTAGAGATTCAAAGTCACCTTTCCTGCCACACTGAAAGCCAAACTGAAAAGGAAGCCAACCCAGAGGAAAAGAGAGTCAAGTGAATTGAGATCACAAATCCAGCTGTCCCTGTCCTATGCCTGGGTTTTCATATATGTGAGCCAATAAGTTTCTTGTTAGCCTAAATTAACCTTTATAGAGTTTCTGTCACTTGCTAGAGAATCCTAACAAATACATGAACTGGCATGTAAATTAGGAATTGTTTTTCCTTCCTGCTGAGATTTAAGCTACACGTCACAAGATGCCTGTTGCAAACTGGAAAACCATATGCAAAGAGTAATATATCTCCAGGGCTACTCTATTAAAGTGGATTTTTAAAAAGTTACTTTAGCAATTGGGGGAAATCGTTTTATGAACATTATAGATGTCTAACTAAGGTACTGTATATTTGAAACTAATTTAGATAAATTTATTTTAAAAAGTTATTTTATTAGAGGAAAAAACATTCAATTTAGTTTAATTCTATTTAAGTTCAAAAATAAAGCACTTATTAATAAACACTTCTTTTCTCCTCTCAGAGTATTTTCATTTCATCAAACTACTTCTGTTAAATGTCATCATGTGTAGGAAAATTCCATTTTTTAGTCACATGGAATTCCCAGTCAGAACAAAAATGAGATAAAAGGTAGCTTCTCAAGAACTTCTCTGAAGCAAGAAAAATAATGTTAAAAATCCTCTGCAAAACAAAAAAGCAAAGAGCCTAAGATGCCCATGTTTGAATTAAGTAAATCAGTTACCGTTCATATTGCATACCCAAAAAGGGAAGCCTCTAAATAAATCATAATTATTAAATATGAGGCAAAAATTTCTCTCCATGTCCCATTCCATAATTTTTCAGAACCCTAAACTCCAAATAAATCATAGCAGAAAAGTTTAACCCTGCATATTTCTCATGGAGTCTCT
>CM053517.1:34029260-34074509 GCA_028627145.1 Eidolon dupreanum | reverse complement strand
CCAGAACTTGAAACTTGAGTTATTAAAGACCGACTTTAGATGCAAAAAAATTGCTACCAAAATTTGAGAAAGCAGAAGAGTTTCAAATTTAAGGTTTACCAGAGTTCCGTGCTATTTTTCCTAACAAGGGCTGCCTCACCCAATCTCTGGTTTCACTGCTTAAAAAAGGGTAATAAGAATTTTTTTGCATTGTAAACTTAGAAAGCTAACAATTAAGTCTAATTTCTCTTACCCTTGCCATCTTCAAATATTACAGCCATCTAAATAAAACTCACCCCAAGTCCCAAATTACCCACTAAACAAACAAAAGGCTAACGAAAAGATCCAAAAGGTAAGAAAAGGGGTAGAGTTACTCACTATTGGCATAACATAAACATCCTTACTTAAAGCTTCTAATAACCCTTCTTCACCAGTAGGAATTGAATTTCTAAGAATATTCATTTTAACAAAATTCCCTTATAAATCAGATGTCTAAAAGAGTGAGTGGTGACAACTTTTACCTACGTTTAATTAACACGAAACAAGATCTGTTTCAAATCAGCTTTTCTTTAAACAAACCCTAACCCTGTTCCTCATGATTTTTATCTCTAGATATAGCACCAGACTTGGGGTAGTTGAACCCAATGTGAGCGTGACAATGAGTTCATGGATTTACTGTATCAATACTTAATCTCGAGTAAAATTCACATAATCTACAACCACTAAAATATGTCTTTAAAGGGGTATGAAGAAGTAAAGAATCCATAAAACTGCATATTCACAGTTTGAAAAATTTTAGAACAAAATTGACCACTTCAATTATTAATCGGAATAGAAATTGTTTAAAAATATACTCTGAAGTAAAATCAAAGAAAGTAATCCTGGTCACAGGATTATATCATAAAACAATTTCACCAAAGGTCCAAAGTTCAATTTCCTTAACTGCTAGGAAAATATAAAGTTCAAGAGAAAACTTTTCTCTTCGCAGAAAAATAAATGGCATTGTAATTAAGAAACGAGTGACTGGCTGGATGAAGTCTAGGTGGCACTAAAGACTCTCCTAGGAGTACTGACTGCTAAGTACTACGTAATACAAAATAAGAATAAGAATTCAATAAGAAATGCACTAATTCAGGAACAGCCTCAGATTAGGAACTGTATTTTAAAGTTACTTTCAAATCTCCACTAAAAATGGTAACAAAAGAAAAAACAATAATAAAACCTCAAATCAAAGCTAAGAACAATGACTGCCAGAAAGAACTTGGTTCAGTCGTCTGGGTGATGGTGCTGGCTCTGGCTGGGCTCCCCTGGCGTCTACCAGGACCACAGCTGCAGCAGCCTTACCCCCAGCCCGGCTCACCCTCCCGCCATGCACTCTGTCAGAAGACAGTATGAGATCACTCCCCACTAACATTACATCTGATGGAAACGGTTAAATGTACTCTTACATTATCCTAGTTTCTAATTAATGTGTTATGAATATATTTAATAAAGAGTTACTAGTCAAGATGAGAGTGCTAAGGACGCTTTACAATACCTTTTAAATTGAAAAATCTATTTCTCTTATAAAGTTTAGATAAAAAGGGGAAAACCCAATGTGCAGGGCAAATTCCTTTCGAATTCTGTATTTTCATACTTCTCTAAGTGAATCCCAACACTATAGAATCTTTGTCTTCTTTAAGTGTGGTTTTTAATCACACTCAAAGTTCTATGAATAACCTCTTCAAGTCCTTAATGTCTAATATTTAAAGTCATGTGCCTAACCTGCAAAAATATTGCTGTTTTTTTAAAAAATGTTGTTTAAGTAAAGCCATTTAACATAATGCCTAACATGAGGCTATTCAAAAATAAAAATATCACTTTTTAAGAAATTAAAATTGTTTCATTACAACTTGCTTAGAAACAGGAATATTAATCTCAGATGGTATCCTTTAGAAATTACTGAAGCAGAGTGTATCTATAAAAAATAGGTGTAGTATTTTTATTATTTATGATTACAAAATGTCCTATTCCCATTAATATAAATTATTCCCTTTCTTTTGGCTAAACATTTAAAATAGGACAGAATACCCACAGTTGTCTAAAGAGTAACAGTCTATTACTATAAAAATGTCAACTACATTCTAGGGCATATGGATGTTTACTCAACACAATATTAGTAAATACACTCTAAATTTGAATTCTTTCCTTAAATATGGTATAAAGGTTGAGAAAATGTATAACATGCAGACCAGACTAATGTTAAAGACATATCTCCCCAGTCTTCTATCAACTTCCTCCACAATCAACTTCTAAACTATTTTTGAAAATAGTTATATATTTCATCTATGCCCCAACTAATCAAAACAAAACACAAAGCAGTGATGCAGATGTTCTCATTATTCCCTGACTCATGGAATTTGAACTAAATGGCACCTGGACCAGTAAGTGCTGTATGTATCGCATTTTGCATATTACAGACAGTGCCTGACTGGCTGGATTACAGCCACAAAGCCTTTCCTCTCCTCTTCCCATATGGCTCTAAAACTTTGAGTTAAGGGTTTTTGAATTCACAAAACTATACAGAAAAAAGATGTTTAAAGTCTGCCGAAGTTTTTTTTAATTAACAATAAAAGAAAACCTCACATAAACCCATAAGCTTAAAATGAATATTATGGAACAGACTATATGAAGAAAATCTTAAAATTGCAGGAATATGTGAGTGTGTGTATACACCCACAATACATACACATAGATATACTGCACCACAAACCATCAGTTCCCACTAAGCCCAAGGAGTATTAAACAGTATTAAAGCACTGTTGAGAAAGAAAAAAAAAAAAAGTGGAGATAACAGGTTAAATTTTTCTCCAGAATTTTCCAGTATTTTGTGGTGAAGAGATGGAATGATTTTTCTAGCCCAAATGACAATTATGCAACCCATTATACTTTGATGCACTATATGTTCAGTAGAGTACATTCAGCAAAAATAAAAAATAGTTTGATTTCTAATAACGTGTAGTTATAATTCTCTCCTACAAACATCTCAGAAAACAGAACCACATTCTACCAATGCCGAAACCAACCAACACTGTTGTAGATTACAAATACGTAAGGTTTATTACATACTACGGGATTTCGCCGTTCAGTCTGATCAATGCTTTGAAACTAGCAAGAATGCCCTAAGTACTAACGTGCTTTGCAGATTTCACTAGCACCCAAGACGCCAGGGCAACAGGGGCCCTTTTCACCCACTTGAACAAAATTCTCTAAAATCAAAGATTTTAGAAGCACCTAGGTCTTCCTTCGAAACCCAGACTATTCAACAGCTCCCTACAGGAACACACCACTCGGCCATGTATCACATATTGCATACGCCATCGGTGCCCAGACACCTGAACCACCTGGGCTGGCAGAGTTAGGCTGGCAGCTCCGAGGTGTTGCTAGTGTACAAGAAACGCCGAAGCAGCTAAGCGCTCCCAGGGACAGTAGGTGGTAACCTTGGCACCAAGTGCCTCAATAGTAAAGACCTCTTTCCCTGTTAGAATGCGGAAGGCTGTTCCAAAGACAATGCTACAATCGTGAGGTCCTTTCCCACAAAGGAGAGCAGAAAAGGGCTGGTTTTCTCCCGAGTCAAAAACTCTGCGGTGGGAGACAGCTACAAATTTAGGCAAGCCAGATGCTGGTCGTGATTCTCTGACAGCTCGCAGAGTAACCTGCCAAGCCAGAACTCAGTTTTTCCAACAGCAAAATGGGACTCACCACTGCCACCCCTCCCCCTCCCCAGGGAGTCCGGCACACCCTGGAGGTCTAAGATTAACCCCGCGATTGGCAGCGGGGTGGGGCCGCCGCTCCCAGGATGCCCAGCCGGACCTCCCCGCAATCCCCGCCACAGAAAGGCAGGGCTGGTGTACCTGGCTTCACAGTCTTGAGACGGATAGGCTCGCGGAAGTGGCGGATGACAGCCAAGGTGTCCCGGTTGGTGAGCCCGCTGACAGGCGTCCCGTTCACCTCCAGCAGCACGTCCCCCGGGCTGGGCGCTTTGCCGGAGACGATGCAGCAGGTGCCCCCGCCGGGCTCCTCGCGGAGTCGCCCCAGGTAGGGGAACTCGCCGCGCTCGGCGCCGCCTCGAATCTCAGCGCCCACGTCGCCCGGGGGCCCGGCCCAGGACACCGCACACTCCTGCACCTTGCTGAGCCAGTGCTTCTTCTTCTTCAGCGTCTTCGACATCCCGAACTCCGCTGCACCATGGGGGAGACCCCGCGCCGGCGGCGGGGGCCCCGGGCGGCCCGCGCAGCCGGGAAAGGGGGGCCTCGCCGCTCTGGCCGGCGCTCCTCGAGTACAGCCCACCGGGGGCCGGGCCACTCCAAGCCCCGAGCCACCCCTCGGACGCCCCTCTCGGCTGCGCTCCCCGGGACTGGCCGGGCTGTGCGAGGGCCACCCCGGATTAGACTGCAGGAAAGAGAAGGGAATTGTCCCCGGGCGGCTCCAGAGGGGTTTCGGGCGGGGTCACAGCAGCCCGCTGGCCCCCAGGCTCCGCGCCCCAGCGGCGGGAAAGGCTGAGGCTAGGGGGCGGGGAGGTGGAAGGGGAAGAGCCGGGACGGGGAAAATCCGTCGGGGGTGCGCAGAAGCCCGCGTAGACCCGTCGCTGGATCGACTGTGGCTTTTGCGGAGCCAGTGCACAGAGACCAACGCCTGCCCAAGCTGCCAGGAAACTGCCGCTTTCAAACCCGCCGCAACCTCCTCCTCCTCCCTCTTCCCTTCCCCCGCCCTCGCCCTCGCCCGGCCCCCATCCAGGGCCCCGCCCCCTCCCGCCGCGGCGCCCGGCGCGCTGCCGTCACAGGCCGGGCGCTGGGGAACGGGCCCGGCTCTCGACTCTGGCGCAGGGGATTGGCCCCCGGCGGGCAGGGGGTGGAGTCTCGCCGAGAGTGAGCACCGCCGATTGGTTGGTCGGAGTGGAGGAGGCGGGCACCAGGATGACTGAAGTTTAGAGAGGGTGGAAAAAAGAAGTTTGAAGTGTGAGGGAGGGCGAGGGGAGGGTCGGGGGAGTGGAACCCGCTCTGGATCGCAGGGCTGAGAGAGGCCCTCGGGCAGTTGCTGGAGCCAGGAGAAAACTCGGATAAGGAAGAGTGACCAAACTCCCCGAGGTGGAGGCGTGGTTGGTGAGCTGGATGGAGTCAGGGGCGGAGTCTGTGCGGACACGGAGAGGAATGAGTGTACTCTAGACCTGAGAGGACTTGCTCAGCCCCTGGCCCGAGGTGGCGGGTCCTCCAGGGTGGCTTGTTACTGACGATCATGTACACTGAGTCGCTATTCTCGTTCATTCACTCAACAAATGTTACTGAGGCAGGGACTCCAGAGTCCATTTGATGGAGGGTAAAATAGAATCCTGCATAATGCTGTGTGACCTCGGGCCAATTAGACCACCTCTCTGAGCCACAGCATCCTTTGCTGAAAAGTGGATATAATTCTACCCTTCAAAGTTGCTGGGGAAATCACACGCAGTACATTTAAAATATCTTCATAGTGCCTGGCAGAAGGTGCATGCTTCTTGCCATTTGGTAGCTGATGATGATGACTTTATGTCAGAAACTCTGCTGGGCACTGGAGTTCAAGGGTGAAAAAACAGAGGCTCTGCTCTCAAGGAGGTCACAATCTAGTAGGAGAGACTGACAAGACTGCCTGAGGTGAGTTAGGGTGGGGTGATGATAGAAGGTGGATTAGGAACTAGCTGGCAGACCTGGATACGAGTCCTGGTATCCTACTTACTATTTGACCTTGGCCAAATCTCAGCATCAAGTTTATATATCTGTAAAAGAGGCGGAGGGATAACTAATATTAAATAAAGGACATCTTAGGTCCCTTCCAGCACTAATTTTTCAGAAATTCTCCTTGAACTTGCTCTCTTCCCTGGCTTGACTCACTCTTCCCTGTCTTAAAAATCCTATCCATCCTCAGCCCAAATGCTGTGTCTCTCAAGTAGCCTTTTCTGCTTGCTTGTCCTCAGGTGGAAATCATTTTCTCTGAACACAATACTTTGTTTCACTTTTACACATGACACAGTCTCCTATCTTTAATGGTTAGGGAAACCCTTATTTAAGCTATAAAGAACCCCACAGAATCTCCTCACATCTCAGATAGTCTGGGCCAAGCTTCAACAGCTGCAGTGATTTTGTTCACACCATTGTATCAGTCAGGGCCTAGCAGGAAACAAATGGTACTTTACAAAGATGTGGGCAGGGTGTGGGAAACCACAAGGGAAATGTGGAATCCTAGGGCTACAGGCTCAAAGATCTGTAGAAGCAAGGAGAAGGAAATGTTATGGAAACTCAGCACAGAAAGGGCAGCCTGACAGGCACCTGTGACCTTTCATCAGGAGATGTAATTGCCTGAGGAGGAAGCTGGGAGATTTATATCTCACTTACCTCCTTCCTTCAGTCTCTTGCTGGGGCATTCTGATGGCCAAATCCAACCAGAAGCCAGAGTGCAAGAGAGCCTTTTGATGCAGTTCCTATTAGGCACACATAGAAGAGGAAACGGTGCATCTGGAGAGGAAAGAAAAAAAGGGAAATATTCAGGACAGTTATCATGAAGATTGCTCAGATTTACCCAGATCTGAGACAAACAATCTGGAGGATTGTTTTGGATTTCCCCCCACCCCCACCCTGGACTACACTAACAGATTCCTAGATGAAAACCTGATAACTTCCTCTTCATCCATTTTTGCAGAAACTGAGAAAGCATCTTTCCCTGCCTAGATTGTATCCATTAGGCTACCTTTGGCCACAAGGAACAGAAAACCTGACTGACAGTAGCTTAAAGCATGAGGTCATTTATTTCATTTTTAACATGTAGTTCAGATGTAAGTAGTCTCAGGGGTGGTTCAATAGCACAGTCATGTCATGAAGGACCCAAGCTTTTTTTGTTTGCTCTCTACCATCATGTTGGCTTTAGTCTCCAGGCTTGTCACCTCTTGATTGCTATGTGGCTGCTATAGCTCCAGACATCGCATCCTCAGAAGTCATTGTACAAGCAGGAAGGGAGGAAAAGACAGTACTGCTTTCATTATGAAAGAGAAAAATCTATCCGAGACTGCCCTCTCCCAGTAGAATCTCCTTTATTGGAAAGAAAATGGTCTTATGCCCACAGCAGAGCAGTTGCTAACACAAAACTGTGATTGCCACAGTTCATTAAATTGATCACGAGTCACCCCCAAACAAAATAGGGGTTCCCTTGGAGAGAAGAAAAGAGGAATAGTGGTTAACTAGGCATCTAATAGTGTTTGTCATATTCCTCAACCAAGAATAAATTATATTGACTCTCAGGCAGAAAACTTAAGTGATAGGAGCTTGAGCTCTGGAATCAGACTGCAAATCCCAGTTTTTCTTAGTAGCCCTGCAATCTTGAGTAGATGATTTAATCTTCCCTAACCGCAGTTTCCTCATCCGTGAAATGATAACAGTGCTCACCTAAGTTATAGTGAGAACTGAATGGAGCTACTTGAGGCAAGTGAGCACTTAACATATGTTCTGGCGTATAAGTAAACACTCAACTTAGTTTATGCTAAATAGTAATATCTGTGACAAGGTTGAAAGCATTGCTAATCACCTTTACAATTCCGTATTAAATTACTCCATCTTCATAAGCTTAAGTTCAGTTTTTAAAATATTCTAGAAATAAGCTGTCCGTGCCAGTGAATAAATTCCAGTAGGACAGTATTCTGGAAACGATTACATAATTAAAGGAACCACATTATAAGCATCTATCTATGAAATGGCACCTAACCAAATAATCAGATTGTACCCATGCTTAGCACTGCTTCCCAAACCTAATGGTTGGCTTAATAGTTTTCATTTCCATTAGAAAATAGGGCAAACAACATAGAACCTGGTTTAACAAAAATGAGGAAGCTTTATTGATGCTATCCAAGGTTTCTTTGGGCTCGCTCTATCTAATCTACAGAGACAGACACAGATGTTTCAATATGCATATGCACATGAGTTAAGTCCCAAGATGGCTGCAGTGGCTCCAAGTAACATATGTATCACAATAATGACAAAGACTGAAAGGGTAGAGAATGTCTCCTTTCTTCCCTTCTTGTAGATCAAGGAAACGTTTCCACAAAGCATCCCCCTTCACCGCACCTCCCACTCCCCCAAGACTTCTCCTCCAGCTCATTGGCCAGAATTACCCACATGTCCTTTCCTAAAACAAAGATGCAAAGGATAATGAAAAACTCATCCAGTTTCACCCTCTGAGCAGAAGGGGATCCAGCATCTCATAAACGACATGGCTACACAATAGCTGAATAAAACGAGGGAGGGTGTTTGAGGTCTCAGCAAATATGAAGAGGGGAGACCGGCTTTTAAGTAAGGGATCCCCAGTGTTCTCCACAAATACACTGCACTGATTTGCTTTTTTTTTTTTTTTTTTTTGCAAGATGAGTTTGTTTTATTTTATATTGTGATCAGTGTTCCTGATGAGAGTGAAATAAATGTTTCAAGCAGAAAACTCCAGAATGGCAAGTATAGATTTCTGATTTTTCTGGAATGACTCATGTGTACTTACTCCTTTGTACAACCGGAGATGCCTTATATGGTGGTACAGTTTGTGCACCTGACAAACACCAGGACCAGCATTCACCTGGGAGTCTGCATGAGTAGGGTCCCTGTGGTAGTACATGGCTCTGTGTCAGAGCAAGGCACATGCAGGAAGAAAGGTTGGATTTCATTTGTTTGTATTCTTACTAATTTCTTCCATGAAAACCTGAATCTCCATTAACAGTAAGTCAAATTATTTCGATGAAGTCATTCTCAAGTATTAAGGTGGCAGAGGGTGGGAGAGAAGTAAAGTGGACAAATATTTGCCTCTTATACAGAATATAGAACATTTATCCCATTTCTTTTATTCCCATAGATTATTATAAAATCCTCTCGAATTAAAAATTCTGGTCCACAAAATCTTTCACTGGCTTAGAAAATGTTTAGATTTATCTGTACTGTGGTAATGATATGTCATGTAGTCTAACATTACTAGCCTAAATGAATTTAGTATTAATGTTCTATTGTATCCTTACATTTATTAGCATTTTTATTTGCCTGGGTCTATGGGCTAATTTGTATGCTAATGTTAAAATAGGCTCAATTGCAGAAGCAATAACATGGAAAATTTTAGTTCAGTTAAACTAATTTATCGTCTAAAATCTATATTACCATGTTTCATGCATAAATGTGCATTTTTGCCCATGAGTGCACTTACCTACAAAGGACCAAATGAATCCAGCCCAAATTCACAGAATAATAAGAACATTCTAAACCAACTGCAGTGCCAAAATATTTTGAAAGGAGGGTTCGTTAGATGTCAAATTTATCTAACAAAGCAGGACAAGGAGAACACTGAATGAAATAAAAAATACCAAAATACCCATCTTTCAGCTTAAATGCAATATCCTACTCAAGGCCAGCCTTTGACTTCCTACAGCTGGCTGTCATCTCTTCCTTCTCCAGAACCAACAGCATACTGTCATCTTCCCCCCCACCAATGGACCTTAAGACTGTTGAGGGAAGGGTCCCTTTCTTATTCATTTGTGTACCCCCAGCAATGGGTCAGGCACTTTGTCTTTAGTATAATTTGCACACATTCATTCACTCATTCCTTCAAACATCAGAGAGACAATACCTGTTATGAGCAGTCTGTTTTAAGTGCCGGTTCCCAGCATGGAACAGACTAACAAGGTCCCACATTCATGGGGAAGAAGACAGGGGAGGAGGAGAAATCTTCCTCAACCCTTTTAGGGTTCCTGGCTGGGTCTGGAAACTGACCAAGACAGATTAACAAGAGAAAAGTATACAAATTTATTTAACCTAAGTTTTACATGACACCGAGTCTTAATAAGAACACGAAGACCCAAAGAAATGATTTCATCTAAGTGTTTTTATGCCATTGATGAAAAGTCAAGTCACAGAAAGATAGAATAAAGAATATGAGCTAAGTATAGCAAATGGGGAGGACTTAGAGAGGCCTGTTCACCTGGATTCTTCTCAATATCTCTCCATCTTGGAGATAAGACTGCTACTTCCCTCTGGGTATAGACAGGGCACCTCTCACACAAGGGTCTTATGACCTACTTCAGAGAAGGAGGGCAGGGAGGTCAGAGAGACCTCCTGCTTCTGTCCCTTTCTCAGACTCCTTCAGCTTAAACTATTCAATATTCCAAGCTGTCATATTTTGGGGTATTGTGTCCTGAACACCATCAACACTATACCCAAAATAAGTGATCAAGATAATTTCCAGTACCAATAGTACTGTAATTAAAAGATACTGAAAAAGAATGATGGGACGCATGGTTAGGAGAGGATGCGGGCTACATTAGATGAGGTCTTAGAGAAGGGGACAGATTTGCCTACACCTGAATGACAAGGAAGAGGGAGCCAAGTGAAAACCCAAGATGTGAGCACTCCAGGCCAACAAGGGGACCTTAGGTAGACCTGTGTCTGAATCTGAGGAACAGAAGGTGCTAAAGTGTCTGAAATGTGGCTAGGCTGGAGAGTGGGGAGGAAAGTCAGAGTTAGGCTGGAGGCCCCATCAGATGCAGCCTTCCAGGCCACGGAAAGGAATATGAATTTTACTCAGAGCACGACGAGTTTTTAGGAGAGTGGCAGAATTACATTTTAGACTGATGGTTCTGACTGCTAGATAGAGAAGGATGGGGGTGCAGCAGAAGCGGGAAAGCCAAATAGAACCCCGGTACAGGAACTCAGTGAGAGATGGACCAGGGGAGAAACAATAAAGATGAAAATTTGTCGAAAATCAAAAGTTATAGTTTTAATTTCCTAGACTGATCATAGTTAAAGAAATATGTTACAATTGTGTTTAATAAGAAGCTTTGTGGAATGTAATTGCTTTGTTGAATCGTCCCTTCACAGTAAGATAAAGAAGTTAGAAAATAAAAAGTGGGGGAAATTCTTAATTAAGTTTAAATTTATACAGGTTCTTTCTTTTATTGCATTTATTGAGAAGAGCATCCAGAGAGATGGAATGTTAATTTCAAAGCTTTTGTTTAATCTTAGGAAAGTAACATCCAACTGAGACATATAATGACCTTAAAGTCTGAAACAGCATATCCTGTAGATTGAAAGAAAAATATATGTTGTTATAAGAAGAATTTGTTTCTTGACTTACAAAGAAACTCACAAGCTTTGTTTTAAAAGAGGTCTACCACCATATAAAATCTTTTAGGTCATTTGACGCGTTAGAAAACTTTGGGCTCTTGAGTCTCGTATTTTCTCATTGCAGACTGGAAGCAAATAAAGAGAGCCCGGAGCAGATTCCAATACAAAGCGCAGTGTGAAGGTCCTTTTCTTCAACAGAAGGAAAATTCTCATTTACTTGGCTAAGCTTAGGTGAAGTCTTTCCAAACGCACACTCCCAAGTTTCACAGTAAAAATGATTGGAAACACACCACGAGCTTAAAATAAACACACTCCATTCAAACACAGGGCACTGTGACCTTTCTTACACTTAACAAAAGTATCCACATAAAGTCTGTATTTTCTTTCATTCAAAAATGGAGTGTGATCCTGTTGGATTTGGGGCAAGGGAGGGAAGGAACTGAATTTCAGTCCAGAAGCAGGGCGACCTTCAAGATAATAGGGTTCTGATGAGGTATTTCTGTGCTTGGAAGCTAAAGTTAACCTTGGCATATTTGAATACGTAATAACTGTTCGCTAAGAAAGTAAATCTTAAAAGTTCTCCACACACACACACACACACACACTTGTAACTGTGTGGTGATGAATGTTAACTAGACTGATTGTGATCATTTCACAATAGACATATTGAATCATTACATCGTACACCTAAAACTAATATAATGTTATATGTCAATTATATCTCAAATAAATACTGTCCATTCATAGTTTGATAGGCACAACTAGAACTGTGGATATCAAGAGCAACCCTTCAGAACCATCAATGCAAATGATACATGGTTAATTTTCAAAGTTTCTTTTTCAGCCTTGGTGTATTCGAAATGTTAAGAGATGGAAAATTTCAAGTCACAAGCTTCTGTGGACTGAATCATGTCTCTCCTCTCTACCCCACATTTATATGGTAAAACCCTACCCCCCTCCACCCCGTGTGACTGTGTTTGGAGATAGAACCAATAAGGAGGTGACCGAGGTTAAATGCCTCAAGGTGGGGTCACAAGGGTGGGGCCCCAATGCAATAGAATTGGTGGCCTCTTAAGAGAGACCACCCTCTGCCTCCCCACAGCAAGGGGGAGGCAGTCCACCAGCCAGGAAGAGAGTGAGCTCGCACCAGAAACTGACTCGGCTGGCGACCTGGCCTCAAACTTCCAGCCTCTCGAACTGTGAGAAAATACATTTTTGTTGTTTAAACTGCCCAGTCTATGGTATTTTGTTATGGCAGCAGAGCTGGCTAGGACATACACAGCCAAAGTGATCCTTTAAAACAAACAAACAAAAACAGCGAGATCTAGTCACTCTTTGCTCAATACTGCACTGTGTCCCTATTATGCCCAGAGTAAAAATCATTGTTCTACCACAGCCAGGAGGCCCACCATTGTCCAGTTACTGCTCTGATCTCATTTCTCATTGCCCCCTCTACCCACCCACTCGACTCCAAACTACCCAGGTATTCAGATGGTCCTTTCGACATGGCAGGCATGCTCCTGCCTCAGCCCTCCCTCTGCCCAGAGTGCTTGCTCGTCCCTCATTCATCTAGGCATGACTCATTGCCTCACCTCCATTTGACATTGGCTCAAATGTCACTTCAAGATGAACTCTACCTTCCTATCTAAAAATACAACATATCAACTCCTAAACCTCCTTCCCCTGCTCTATATTTCTTTTTGTCCATGGCATTTGTCACTTTCTTACTCACTATATAATTTACTTCTTGTGTCTATTCTTTGTCTGTCTCTACCCTAGCGTTTAAGCTCCAGGAATCTTTGTTTGGGTCCAGTTTATCCCTGGTGCCTAGAATATAGCACCTACTCAGAGTAGGGTCTCAATAAATATTTGTTTGCCCAAGTACTTTCCCTTCCCAGTTTTTTCAGATATATTAACTATACTAGGTAATCTTAATTTTTAAATAATTCAGTCTTTGTAATAATCCTATGAGGTAGCTCTCATCACATCCCTATTTACTAATGGGTCAGAAAGATTACTTTAGTCACCCACAGTTTCTCAATATCAAGTATAAGTCAAAAAACTCAGGTATTTTTATTCCACATCTAATAGCCTTTCCTATGCTGAGGTGGTCATTTTACAATGTTTTCACAGTGGAACAAAATATAAAAATATTCAGATGAAGAAATTGTGGTCTCCACTACAACAGCCTCAGAATGGTTAAAATGAAAAGAACTGACCCTGGTCAGTGTCAACAAAGAATGTAAATATGTGAGAACCCTCATACACTGCTAATGATAATGCAAATTGGTTCAACCACTTTGGCCAACTGGCGTTTCTACTAAAGTTACCAAATGTATACCCTGGTATCTATCAGTTCTACTCTAGAAATGAGGACTTAGGTTCTCCAAAAAAAGACTTTTCAAGAATTATTTGTAATAGCTCCAAACTGGAAACAACCCAAGTGTCCAATAAGATTAGAATGGCTTCATAAATCTTGGTACATTCTTAGAACACTACACAGCAACGTAAGAAAAATAACTAACCTGTATACAGCAAAATGGCTGAATGTCACAGTCATAATTTTAAGCAAAAGAAGCCAGACACACAACTACATACTATGACTCCATTGATAGAAATTTTAAGAATGGTCAAAACTAATAAATGGTGATTAAAGTCAGAATAATGATTATCTCTGAGGGAGTATTGAGTGAAGGGGGCACAAAGACCTTCTACAGTCTAGAGAATATATTCTATATCTTGATCTGGACAGTGCTTTAAAGGGTATAAACAATCAGAAAGTAATCTAGCTGAATGCAATAAGGTTATACGCTTTACCATGTAAATTGCATAAGTTTTTTAATAAAAAGTTTCTATCAATAAGGAAGTAATGTATAATTCAATAAATCATTACACAACCAAGGGCTTGCCATCTGAGAAAAATTAATGTTGATCCTTGATCTCTACCACATTCCTTACTTGAAAATAAATTTTAGGTAATCAAACATTTCAATATAAAAAAATCCAAAGAGTACTAGAAAAGATGGTAGAATTGTTTTATGATATTGGAAGAAGACATTCCTTTTCAAGACACTAAATGAAGGATAATCTTAAAATTATTAAATTTGACTACAAAGAAATTTAAATGTATACATGATAAAACAATTACCATAAACAAAGTTTAAAATGAATGACCATCTTGGAATATAAAATTTGTTGACAAGGCAAATTTCCTTCTTTTACAAAAAATTCTTATAAATTAGTAAGGAAGCAAAATACAATATAGTCCAGTGGAAAGACAGCCTAAGTTAAATTACAGGGAAAAAAATGACTTTAAACATATAAAAAGATTTTTAAAGTTAATGTAATTTTTAAACAAAAATAAAATTCCATTTTTTACCTAACAGATTAAGAACTGAAAAGTTTGATAATATATATATTACATTTTGATACAGGACTATAAATGGGTATACTTCTGTGGTGAGTAATACACCAGAATCAAAATTTAAAAGTTTGTAATACAGTTCCACTTCTAGGAATTCTCGAAGACTTATGTGCTAGCAAGTTCTTTGCAGCACTGTATGTAGTAACGCCTAGAAGAGAGGCTGCTTAAATGAAGAGTGACGTGTGCATTCGACAGAATGCTGTGCAGAATGAGGTAGAGCTTCATGTGCTGATGTGGAAAGATCCCCAAGACAGATCTTTAAAGGTACAGATGTGTCGCAGAAGGTCCTGGGTTCACGCCCCAGTGGAGCCACAGTCCTTGCTCAATGGCCATGCCACCCTGAACAAGCCCAATGTCTGATCTCAGAGGCTAAGCAGGGTTGGACATTGGATGGGAGACCACCTAGGAAGACCAGGTGCTGTAGGCATAAATAATAATAAAGGTACAGATGTGTTTGCTTCTTTTTGGATTTAAAAGGTGTGGTGGAGGGTGGATATTTACATACACATATGTACGCCTGTCTCCTCTGGAGGAGCTACCGGAACTATTGGCTGTGGTTATCTCTGGGCAGTGTGGCTTAGAACACTGGAAGGGAGAAATGCTTTTCACTAAATACCCGTCTGCACCGTGATGATTGTTTTTACCGAGTATATGTATTACCTAGAAAAAACAAGAAAAATAAAAACACGATGTTCTAGGAAGAGGAGGAAGTGGTGTGAAAAGGAGAGGGTGTGGGGGGAGGGGAAGGAGGAGGTCAAGAAGGAACAAAAATAAATCAAGACCTCCACTTCTCAGGCCCCACATGGCCTCGCCAGCATCCCCACACAGAGCAGGCTGAATAAATAGAACTCGTGAATCTGGTCTACCCGTCCTGAAGCTCATCCAAGGCCCAATTTGACATTTTCAACTCAGATTAACCTTTTAAAATCAGACTACCTGGGGCGTGAGGTACTCAGGCCAGGGAGTTTTCTGGTTCTTGGAGGCAGTGTATGCTGGGAAGAAATTAAACTTTACCCAGTGCTTGCTATCTTTAGATGAGATGAAGGTAGATCAAAATTGGCGACAAACACTATTGCACTGAAGCAACATGTGACCCAACTGAAGCTAAAGGTGAATGTGTTAGAAGGTCACTAAGACAATTCAATGATTCTGTATATGTACTGGTTTTATGCTTCTAATGATTCCAGATAAAAATAAATAAATAAATAGCTTTGCTTTCTGTTTAATTATATTTTAATTGAAAGCTGAAATTTTAAAAAAGTTATTAGGGCAAAACCTACTAGCAGAAGCTTCATCAATGTCAGTTTTGAGATTGGGGGTTCAGCTTATTTCTAGATTTGGGATGACTTGCTCAGAGTATTCTAGCCCATGTTTATCACGATCAAAGGGGTTAATCTATACCAAAACCAAGTTATTTTAAAGTGAACTTAAAGTTTTCTAGAATATTAATAAAGCGATACCAGTATAGACAGGCAGTAAAACGAAATTCTCAATTCAGTTTTGAATGCATTAGTGTCAAATTGGCCAATTATTAGAGGCTTGGTAAAAATAAACAAGAGACAATATTCTACTATCATGAGATAGAGTCTTTCTAGTTATAAAATGCCTACCCAAAATAATTGCCATCCAGAATTGAAGTTTAGAAACAATAAAGTTATACTTTTTATAACCAAAATTATAGCCTTTTGTAGCTGCAGAAGTAGAGTGTAGTGAATTCAGTATGGTTGAACGAGGGACAAGTTTATTCAAGGGACCAAAATTCCCAATTCTGGAAGAGCGTGATGCTCAGAGTCTTTGGGGAATCTCATACTCCCCGTGCTCAGCTAAACAAAAAGGATGCTGTTTCATCAACACCACCAGAGCAGAACACAAATACTGCAGAAGCACTGTGACCTATGGAGGCAGATTCTCCCACCTTTTGTTAGTTTTCAAGTCATCCCTTATAGGCTCAAGTACATTCTCTTGAGTTCTTCTCATGGAGCTCAGCAAAACACTTATGTAACAGCGTGGCCTTTTCGCAGCAATTAGGCTCTGTGCTGTGACAAGTTGCTAGTCATATTAAGACTCTTAAACTCTGAAATACTAAAATATACTGTTTTAAAGGTCTTGAGTGTTCATTCGGATTATAAATTATGACATTTATATAGAAACCAGTCTGGATAAAATCACAAGATGTCGTGTGGCTGGAGCATAGAGGTCTATGGAGACAAGGCAGTAGAAAGAATTCTGGAAAGAGGTTGGAAGACCTTGAATGTCAAGGAGACCAGTCTATATATGGTGAGCATGGAAAGTCCTAGTGGATTAGAAAACAGTAATGTAATCACAGCAGTGCTCTTAGGCTATGGAAGATATGAAAAAATAAAGAAATTTGTTTCTCAAAATTTGCATATACAGTGAAGAACATCAGGAAAGCATTACAACAAGCTATTAATAGTAGTTCAGTAATTATCTGAGTGATAGAATTATCAGTGCCTTTTATTTTATTCATCCGTGTTTCCTAATGTTATTGAGAGTGCATGCGTTGTTTTGCATTAAAGGCCTAAATTATGTAAATATTTTATAAAATTCAAACACAAGAAATAGTAAAATGAACCCCACACACCTGTCACACAGATTAAACAGTTATCTAGATTTTGCCATTTTTGTTCCACCTCTCCCTTTTCTTTTTCATTCCTTTAGCAATATCTTGCCTGTTAGTTCCTGTGTCTTTCTGACCTGACCCATTAGTCTGATGGCTTCCTGGCTTTCTAGCACAGCAAGATGTCCCAGACTCCTTTTAATTTCCTGCCATAAGCCTAGAATCAGCCAGTCTTTCAAGATGCTCTGTTTCCTTTCAGTGGGTTGAAAATTGTCTTAAACAAAGGTATAAGCTAACAGTCCAAGTGATTCCTGGACAACTGTGGGTGTTGCCATCCCGACAGCTGTGGAGAAAATATTAGAAAGAGCATTAACTAAATGAGACTATGTAAACATTCTAAAATGAATCTGCTTTTAAACAAAACAGATTTATCAGCATTAAAAGCTCGCCCCAGTAGGTGACCCTTGAGTCATCTTCGAGTAAAGAAATATTTAGCTTCTTTGTGATCTTTAAAGTAAAAATTTCAAGCCAGCTCTTCCTGGAGAGAATTTAGCATCTTTTACACTAGGACTCAACATTTCATGCTCATAAACCTTAGCAAAATGCTAAGTAACACCTAACACCCTCTCTTTTCTGCTCTAGGAGAGTTTTCATCTCTAGTAGCATTGCTCCACTCACATCAGGGGAGCAAAGGTTTTCACCTTTCAAGCAATGGTTCTTAACTTTTGCCTCCCCTCCACAAGTGAGGAGTACTGACCTGAACATGTGTCTGTGTTTAATAGCTAAAGCATAAGAAATGTTTACCATGTGTGCCAACACCATTCTCAGTCCGTGCATGCACCGATTCTTTTAATCCTGACAAAAACCCTATTAAGTAGGCACCAACTGCCTTCATTTAGAGACATAAAGACACTGAATAAAGAACAAGAAGTCAGGAGCCCAAGACCACTCAGCCATGACGTGATGGAGCCAGAATTTCAAATCCAGGCAATCTGAGAACAAATGCGTTTTTTTTTTCTTCCCTAAGATAGAAAAATCTCAAATCTAGAACCCACCACTAGAGAGAAATTACTTGTTTGAGCAAATACCAGAGCCCTTTGCTTTAAAAGCAAGAAAACAAGGCACCCACTATCACCATTACACTGTCCCGACTAACCCAAGAATAAGAGGCTCAGTTGGCAATTGTACTGTTACTACTAAGAACTAAAAAATGTGTTTATTGAACTTTTGCAATCATTATAGGGGCATGTTTCACATTGTGTTATGCAAGTTCCACGTGGGCAGCTTTGTATCTCAAACAATTGATCCTGGCTTGTAGGAGGTAAATAATATATGAAATAATTTTTTAATGAATTTAAGTTGATAAAGAACTCTGGACTTTTAAAAAGTACATATTGCACTATGACACCTATGTACAGTTAATTGTACTTTGTCCAAATCAGGACACTTTGGAAAGTGAAAGAGGGTACTAGTACTTATTACCCCTGGACAATAAGACTTCTTTGAGTAATTTTGTTGCATAAAACAGCACAACTAGCCAAATTGACTGAGTCCCAAGGCAAGGTAATTTATAAATGTTACCATACCGTATCTTAGAAGAATTAAGGCTATTTTGTAGTAAAAATTTGTCCAATGGATCTGCAGCTCCTTCCTCTTTACCTGTTTTGATGACTCAATAGTGAAAAAAATTTTCCATCTTTTAAGTCCTTTATGTTGTTGTTGTTCTAAACAGGTATCTGTAGTTGTTTGCTTATACATTTAGTCTTCGTTCTTAGTTGAAGTTTTAAAATAAACTACATACTAAGCAATACTTTCATAGTCAAACTCTAAGAGCACTTTTACACATAATTCTGATTTTTAAGTTTTGACTGTGGGATCATCTACATATTTTAGGGGTGGCAAAACTTTATCGGCAATTCAGAAAAGTTTTCTTTCTAGTAAGAAGTGTTTAATCTTTCAGTAGTTGTTTCTGTAACCAGAAATTCAGTATTTATGATTTTTATGAACTTTTTTTTGTTTTTATTTTAGCATTTTTAGGATAGTGGTGGTGGCAAAATTCTGCTTGTTTACATCCTTATAAATGATTTAGCTTTCCTGTTTTGCCAGCTCAGCCTTTTAAGTCTCCTATGAGCTAGAGCAAGGATATAATATCATTTGCAGTGTTATTTGCAAACATAAAAGGAAATGACTGTGTCTCATGGACACCACTTATATTCCATTGTAGACAAGAAAGCAGGAAACATAAGCATAGTAGTTATAGATTTAAATGGTTTGCCTGTTGTTCCGTAAAACACTTGTTTCATTTACTCCTCCAACTCTTTGCAATTCAGTTCAGCTACTGTGAAGCAGAAAATATTATCAATTAGAGTCGCAGTATGTTAGTCCTGAATCACAGGGCTTCAGTACCCTGGTGTGTTATGATACCCAAAGCTATACCCTGCTTCCCGCCCCAGCACACACATCACAGCAGGACTGGATGTGCTCAGAGGCTAGATCTACTGAAAAGAGTAAAACCAAAAAGGCAAAAAGTTAAGGAATAAAAGTTGCTTATAAGGTAAAAATCTGGAAATCTACAACTCTTGCTCCTTTTAGTACAGTAAGACTAAATTTCTAAATTGGCAAAATTGAGAGTGACTAATAGGTCAATTAGGCCCTCACATCAAGTTCAGAATGTCTAAAATTGAACTTATTTTCTCTTTTTTCTACCATCTGACTCCAACTCTCGGTCATGGCAAGAACACTGGCAAAAGGCTAGAAACGGAAGTCGTTTTAACTGAAGTCCAAGCCTCTTTCATCTACCTACCAATCAGTTGGCAAGTGCTGTGGACCACTTTTGCTTTGAAATATTTCTGTCTCCCATGTTCATGTCTCACTTCCATTGCTTCGCTCTCATCCGAGCCTTCGCCCATTCGTTTGTGGACCATCAGAACAGCTCCCCAGCTGGTCCCTCTAGCAGCACATGATCCTGCACTTCCAATCCGCCCTACTCTGCACACTCCGTCAGTGACAAATTAATCTTCCCAAAATGCCACTTACATTTTCTTCCATAGGGAGGCTCGGCAGCTCTATCAGTCTCAAGACCCTCTGTAATCTAGCTTCCCTCCATTCTCCTTAGCTTTATCTCATTGGTTCTGAATATTTATTCTGATCTGGTCAAGTCCTTCCCAACACCAGCCCACAAACAAACTACAGTCTCTCCCAGCTGCTCCTTGGCCCCCTTGCCTGCCATGCTCCCTTCCCTTTTTCCCCTTTGTCCATTAAAATTCAGTGACAAGTTCAAGCCCTACCTCCACTTCTTGCTTCTCTGAATTATACCATTTGACCAACATTTGACTCCCTTTTTTCAACAAGCAAAGCACTGTGCTATCACTAAGTGGTTCATTCGACCTTGAACCGGGAGACAGAGAGAGGTTCACAGTGCTTGAGGGTGAGTTCCCAAGTCAGATGTCCTCTTTTCAGAATGTGACCTTGGGATAGTTACTTAACCTCTCTCAATCTCAGTTTATTCGTCTGTAAAAGGAGGATTAATAGCACCTCATGGTGGTGTTGAGAGATTGAGACAATCCAAATGAGATGCTCAGCATTGTGCCTGGTATGGCAAGTGCCCAATAAATGTTAGCTTTCATAATTCATGAGACATTTGCTGAGTCCAGGCTTGAGAACCCTGCCTCCAGAAGTTCACAATCCAGAAGACTCATTGTGTGTGTGTGTGTGTGTGTGTGGTGTACTCACAGGGTAGGAGAGGTAGTGTTGGGATACACTAAGAGAGGCACCAATCAATGCCAAGGTAACTAAAGAACCCAGGATAGAGGACAATTATGAGTCCCAGTCAAGATGGTAGGGTCAATGGGATAGGTAAGTGCTGTACTTGCCTCCTCCTATGAGTGCATTAAAATTACAACTATAGATCAACCTGGAGAACTACCTGAAGTCTAGCTGAACATAACTTCTATAACTAAGGACATAAAGAAGAGGCCAAATAAAGACTGGTAAGAGGGACAGAGACACAAAACAGGCTAGCCTCACATCTGTGTGTGGCAGTCGAACATGGGGAGCGATATCTCGGCCGCAAAGGTCCCTCCAGAGGAGCAGGATTCCCAGCCCTATACCAGGGCTCCCCACCCCAGGGTTTCAGTGCTGGCATCAGACCAAAACAGAGCACTACCTGATTAGTCCTATAAGCAGCACACCCAAAGAGTGGTCTCAACAAGCACATGAGCCCACAGGGGCAAATCTCCCTTTGTGGGGTCAGCCCACACACAGCAGCTCATACCCTGTGGGTATGGTCAATCCCACCCACTGATGAGCTGACAGTAATCAAGGCTCAACTACAGCAGGAGAGCACACACAACTCATATAAGGGACCCAGAGACCCAGTCCAAGTGACCAGGGAGATTGCACCACCGGGCGGCATAGGACACCTGCTACATAAAGCCACCTGGCCAAGACTGGGAGATGAAGCAAATCTACCTATTACACAGAAACTAACACAGAGAATCAGCCAAAATGAGAAAACAAAGAAACCTGTCCCGAATGAAAGTACAGGAGAAAACTCCAGCAAAAGAACTAAATGAAATGGAGGCAAGCAACACACCAAATGCAGAGTTCAGAACACTGATTATGAGGATGTTCAACAAACTAAGGAGAAAAGATGATCTCAGTGGGCACTTCAACCAAGAGACAGAAAACATAAAGGACACAGAAACCTTAAAAATGAACCAGTCAGAAATCAATACAATAACTGAAATGAATACACTAGAAGGAATCAACAGTAGATTAGATGAAGCAGAGGATCAAATCAGTGATTTGGAGAACAAGGTAGCAGAAAACAGAAGAGCTAAAAGAAAAAAGAATTTTAAAAAGTGAGGAAAGTTTAAGGGACTTCTGGGACAACATCGAGCATGACAACATCTACATCATAGGGATACCAGAAGGAGAAAGTGAGCAAGGGACTGAGAACCTATTTGAGGAAATAATGACTGAAACCTTCCTTAATCTGGTAAGAGAAATAGACATACAAGTTCAAGAAACAGAGTCCGAAACAAGATGAACCCAAATAGGCCTACACCAAGACATGTCACAATTAAAATGACAAAGGTTAAAGAGAATACTAAAAGCAGCACGAGAAAGGCAGGTAGTCATTTACCAGGGAGGTCCCCTAAGATTTCTCAAGAGAAACTTTGCAGGCCAGAAGGGATTCGCAGGAAATATTCTAAGTGGTGAAACTCAAGGACCTACAACCAAGATTGCTCTACCCAGCAAAGCTAACAATTAAAATTGAAAGTGAGGCAAAATGCTTCCCAGACAGGAAAAAGCTAAAAGAATTCATCACCACCAAGCCAGTGTTATAAGAAATGTTAAAGGGACTTTAAGGAGGAAGAGAAACCAAATATGAATAATGGCAAGAACTGTATACCTATCAATCACTATAAATGTAAATGGTTAAATGCTCCAATCATAGGGTAGCTGAATGGATAAGGAAACAAGACCCATACATATGCTGTCTATAAGATCCCCACTTCGGATTGAAAGACACACATAGACTAAAAGTAAAAGGATAGAAAAAGATATTTCATGCGAATGGAAATGAAAAAAACCTGGGGTAGCCATTCTTCTGTCCGACAAAATACTTTAAAACAAAGGCTATAAGAGACAAAGGACATAATATAAGGGGATCACTCCAACAAGAAGACATAACCCTAGTAAACATTTATGCACCCAATATAGAAGCATCTAAAATATAAAGCGAATATTGACCAACATAAAGGGAGAGATCAGCAATAATACAGTCATAGTAGGGACCTTTAACACCCTATTGACACCAATGGACAGATCTTCTAGACAGAAAATAAGGAAACAGCAATCTTAAATGACATACTAGACCAGATGGATTTAATCGGCATTTAGAGCCTTTCACCCCAAAGCAGCATAGAGCCTGAAGTACAGTGAGGTGTGTGAGGCATTCACACTCACTCGATTAGATGCAAAATTTAAGAGGGTGCTAAATAACTTAGTGAACAAGATAAATCATGTTTTAATATAATATTTTAAAAATTCAACTAAGGCAAAAAAATCCCATGTTGAAATATCAAATTTTGAAATAAAGACCAGGGCTGTGCTGATTCAGATTAGAGTGTGAGGCAAAATAAAAAATATATGCCTCTATATATATGTTTTTATGTATCTTGTAATACTTAATTTGTTCTCTGATCATTGAAGTAGTTGGAAAAATACCAGAAAGTTGAGATGCATTAACACATTACTTTGAGTTTAACATATTTTATTTATACCAAAAAGGAATTATGATTTTACTTCAAGCTATTTAAAAATTTAAGATCACCTGGTAAAGAAAAAAATTTAAATATGATAATTCTGTTGTCTTAATCAAAAATAAGGTAAACAAAGTAGATTCTGAAAATATTGATGAATTTGCTTCCATTAAAGTGAGGGCTTCATTTTTCCCTTTGTCTCAGACTCCAATATGGTACATAATGGAACTGTCAAGAAATATCACATTTTATTGTTTTTTAAACCAAAGGTCAGACTTTTTCCTACTGTTCTACCAGCCCAGTAAGAAATTTAATCACGGTTGTTTTTGGAGCTTCTCACCCTGGAGCTGGGCAAGGATTTGGAAGCCTCCAACTCCCAGGCACCGCGAAGAGCCCTCTGTCGTTGGCTATCAATTCTCATTAGCTCCATGATCTGCTTGCCCAGGCCTACCTGGACCTTCAGGCCTGGCCTTTGCTGCACGTAGGGTCTCTGGCAGGCTCTGGGATCTTAGCTAAGATTGAAAGCTTGAGCCACGTGTGGGTCTTTGCAGTCTGAGACCCTTCAGGCCCCTCTCCAACATTTAACAAAAATGGCAAGAGGCTTTAACCTCAGGATCCTTTTCCTTTAGGCCCTGTCAGGACCCCTGAAGCCAGAAATAATAAAAGCAAACCGTTAGCTTAAGATGGGATGAAAGGGAAAAACAAGAGTGAAAGGAAACAAAAATTAGTATTTCCACAGACTTTAGCCTCTTTGGCTGGTTCCTCCTCCTTCTCCTCCCCCGGTCACCCGGGGTGGGAGTTCTACAGGACCAGGCCTCACCCCACCTTCTCTCTCAGGCACTTCACTTACCTCCCTGGCTATGCTGTCCGTCCATAAGCCTAGGACTCCCTGGGATGTTTCTCTGGCCCAGACCTCCACCCTGAGCCCCAGAGTAATATGTCCAATGACTAGACACTTCCATTTGGACATTTCTCAGTGCCATCACACTAAGTATGCCCAGTGCCACACTCATAGTCTTCTCCCTCCATTCCAGGCCTTTCCCAGTGTAGTCACGACCAGTCACCCTAGACTCCTCCCACTCCCTCGCCTCCCACTTCCAATCCATCCCTGAATCCCACCCACTTCCCCTCCTACTTAGCTCTCAAACTCAAAATAGCTCCATTTCACCGCCTCCCTCTACTGAGCTACCATCATCTCTTGACTAGACTATTGTAAAAACCTCATGGCTCTTCCCTGCACCCCATGTGGGCCTCCTCCAATTGCGTCTCCATGACGCCACCGGACTGACTTTTCCGAAATACAAATCTGAACATGTCACCTTCTGGCTTCAACTCTTCGAAAGCTTCCCATTGCTTCTACAAATAAGCCAAAAGGTGCAATAACCCTGCTTAGTCCGGCCTCTCCCGCTTCCCTCGCCCCATAGCTTACTGGGTTCCATCTTGCTCCTCTTTGCTCCCTGGGCTCCAGCCACACAGCTGTTCTTCCCTACCCACCTGTTTCTCATTTTTGTCATTACATACTCATTTGCATGATTAAGTGGCTAAGGTCTGCCTCTCCCTCAAGTCTATGTGCTCCATGAGAATAGGCACCAGTGTCCCCACGGCTGCACACAGAGCCTGCAATGTTATATGCAAATGTGGAAGAAGTCACGAATATATTGCATTATTTCTTTGAGAGTTAAACCCTTCTGAAGTTTAGAAGTATGTTTGCATACTTTCTCTTTCAATAACATTTGAGAATTAGAGTGTTCCAGACACTGTACACGCAGTATGTGTATTAATTCAGGTCATCCTCCCTACAGCCTAGGAGGTAAATGCTATTTTGATGCCCATTTTCAGGATACTGACACTGAAGCACAGAGAGGCCAAACAACCCCTCCCGGTCTCATAGCTAACAAGCAGCGGAGCTAGGACTCTAATCCAAAACATTTGTGTTGGACTGTTTATTCAGGAAGTATTGCTGAGCAAAGTGCCAGGAACCATGACAAGAATGGGCTTGAACTTCTTTAAAAGAGGAAAGTTGAGGAAAAAGAGCAATTAACGTCTGAGAAAGTGTAAGAGATACTATGCAGAGTATATCCCCTGTCTTATTTAATCCTCTCAAAATAGAGTGAGCTAGGTATTCTTATGCCCATTTCACAGATGAGAAAGCCAAAGCTGAGAAAGTCTGAAGACCACACAAACAGTGTAAGGCCTACCTGGACCTCAAACCCAGGTCAGTGTGACTCGCTCTTTCCACTGTGAGAAGCCGCCTCCAGAGAAGCCGTTCGTGACCGCCTCCTTTCCAGCACAGATTTTTATATACCGATTCAATGATCTACAGGTGTGAATGTGTACAAGAATCACCTGGAAAGCTTGTGGAACTCATGGCTTTCCTGGGTTTCACCATCAGAGCTTTGGGCATGGGGGAGGGCCCTTCAACCTGCGATTTTAATTACATAAGCGTCCTAGGTAACTCTGGAGCAGGTGATTGTAGTCTGGTGGTTCCAGAACTTTAGGACTAAACAGAATCACTCGGACGGGTCTATAAGGACAGCTTGCTGGGCTCCACGCCTGGATTTTCTGATCTGGAAATCTGGGGCACCCCGAGAACGTTAATTTCTAACAAGTTCCTGGGCGATGTAAGGACCTGCATTTGTGATCCACCAACTGTCCTAGGATGAGACTCTGAGACACTTTACTGGTTATTTAATTCTCCTTAATTCTACCGCTTTGGAAGCAATTTCCAAATTATACATACCCCCACTCTGCCATCCTTCCATAACCCCCTCTTTGAGAATTGCAGAAAATGTCTGATTTAGGAACTTTGAGAAAATTTATCTTGGGGTAAAATCCTTCAGCAGATTTAGAGAGTTTTCTACTTTCAAAATAATGTGACCTTTGCACAAAACTCCAGAATATTAGATGTCTCTAAGTAGGACTGATCCCAGGTAAAGAAAAAAAAAAAAAACAGTAAGAGCAGAACTTCAATTATTTTTTACCTATCCTGTTTAAGATTTAAAAGGCAGAGAAATTCATGTTTGTTCAACAGTGCGTAAGCGTGTGTGTGTGCATATATTTGTGAATGTGTTCAATAAAATATAATTTGCATTTAAAGTTGTTTAGCTTTTGGGAACCTTGGAGGGTAAAGTGTCAGACCTATCTAATTTAATATGGGAGATATTTTAAATTGAAATAAAAAAAATGGAGTTAAAACTTTTTATCTTATACTGTTCCTCTGAGAAAATCATCTTGTCTTAGGTTACCTAATACTGACCAAGATGCAGAAAATGTATGTGTGTGTGTGTGTGTGTGTGTGTGTGTGTGTGTGCTTGCACACGCACATGCATGTATGAGCCTTGCTTGATTTCATGGCCCAAAGTCAGCAAAGTACACAAAGTAAGCAAAAAGCATAAAGGATGAAGACCCCATGATTCAGGGCCCATTTACTTGACAAATTTTTGAGAATGTGATAGGTAATCTTTTCAGCATATGTGATCTATGAAGATGTTTTCCATAAAGGCATTTGGTGAATGAGGGCCTGATGCAATGTACTTCCAGGATTTAGTATCTTCAGAAATAACTCAGCCCTTTCATATTTTTGAATTAAATAAAAGATTTATGTCTCTTCTAGACACCCATGAGGAGGGCTGTCAACATTTCATCTTGAGAAACCTTTACTAAGATCAACGTCTGCACAAAGCCTCCTCTGCTGGCCCTCCAGCTTCCGGTTCCAAAGCAGTGGGCTCATCACCTGGAATCCTGCATCCCTGTCACAATGAAACTCAGACATCGGATTTACCTGTCTGACTTTTGTACATGCTTTATTGACTGAAAATCAACTCGACTTCATGTGCGTTCCTTTTCTCTCTTAACTACTTTCAGCCTAAATACAAACTCTTCTTTCCTACAGCTCTCCACAGGAAGCGAATATTTTAAAATCATCAAATCAAATGTCTGAGCGTGTAAGGAATTATGTTTTTGCAAACTCTTGGTGATTAAGGCTTCTGTGACTGCCAATGGGCATCGCAGATTTTTTCTTTTCTCTATTAAAATAGACCCAATTTCAGGAAAATTTGACACATATGGCAGAGAGGTACACCCCACTGTATGTGAGGCTGGACTAACTTGACTCCACGTAGAGGCGGTGGTTGAGAGCGGAGCCACCAGGCATGTGGGCTCCAGAACAAAACTGTGTTCTAGTTCCCACGGTTCTGGTTCCCACGGTTACGTGTCTCGTAACCTTGTTCAGGTTACTTTTCTGTGTCTCATCTGTAAAACGGGACTATAATAATACCTGTTTCAAAGGGTTATTCTGAGGACTATAGGTGAAAGACACTTGGAACAATGCCTTGAACCCGATAAATTCTCAGTACGTATTAGCTGTGCTTATGTTATTATATTACTGAAAGCTTCATATAATGTTAACTCAGAAGTGAGAAGTCATTTGATTCCAAAGGGATAAGTAATGATGATGGTTTGGGTACAGAAAAATGTCAATGCCTACTTAATGAAAAACAGAATAGCTATTAGTTTACTTGATTCTAAATTAAATGAGAAATCTCCTTTCTAGAGAAAGCTACTCCTTATTGCTAAGAAGGTTAGATGTTATAAAATGTTACGAAAACCTCAAAAATATTCCTTTAAATATACCCTAGATTTTAGTTATGAACAGAAGCCATTACTTACTACCTTGAGACATTAGCTGAGAAGGAAGCACAATTATATAATCATATAATGAATGCATATTCATTTATTTATACTACAACTTATTCCAGAAAGGAATAGAGGCTGCTCTAATGAGGGAATCACAAGAGAAACATAAAGATAAGGAAATCTTCTAACGTAGTAGACTAGCTTTCAAGGCACATAGAATACATTGTGGGAAAATATTGCAAAGAAATACAAATAAAGATAGAAAATGCTCCTTCTACCTTTTTATTATTGGCATTACATTTCCTTTCTTGAAGAATCAAAATTTTATTTGAATCTTTCCCATTTCTCATTCCTCATATTCATCAGTAGCCACGACCTGTAGTTTTGTCTTTGCAGTATCTCTTGGATCCACATCTTTTATTTTATTTCTATTGCTACTACTCCAGCTCACAATACCTCTTTAAAAGTAATATTTTCCTATATATCGCTTTGTCCAGGTTTCTCCCCTCTCCATTCTTCTCTTCTCTTCAACCACTATAATTCATTTAATACGATACTCCAGAACTAATTCTTCTCATAAAAAAAAAAGAAACAGTAACAGACTCATAGATACAGAGAACAAACTGACGGTTGCCAGATGGGAGGGAGGTTGGGGAGCTGAGTTAAAAAGGTGAAAGGATTAAGAAGTACAAATTGCTTGTTATGAAATAGTCACGGGGATGTAAATTACAGCACAGGGAATATAGTCAATAATATTGTAATAACTGTATAGTGCCAGGTGGGTACTAGACTAATCGGGGGAGGATCACATCATCAATTACATAAATGTCTAACCACTGTGCTGTACACCTGAAACTAATATAAAATAATATTGAATGTCAACTGTAATTGCAAATAAATAAATTGACTAAAAATTTGTTTTATGAACTATCTGGTTTCGTCATTGGCTTGCTAAAAATAATCTAACATAGCTTGTCATTGCTTTCTATTTTTGGTATATTTTATTTGTATCTCTTCTATGTCATTTAATGTTTTCTCCCTTATATTATGATAAATTTTGTATACATTTGAGCTTCTCTGCTAGAAAGTAAGCTCCTTGTCTCGTTTTCCCCACAGCATCTAGAATATTGTCTTAAGGTATTGATGAATGTTGAAAAAAATAAATAAGTAAATAAAACCTTAGAAGAAAATACTGTTGTGTTGATATGCATTTCTAACTACTACAACTCTATGATGACATAATTTGATAGGGACAAAGATAGATATAAATCACCAAATCAGGAAAATGTGACTAACTCAAGACCTTAATAATAGATTCGTAAGTTGGTCACATAATTCTTTTAAATTGAACACATTTTCATTGTGTTGCCTGCTGTGTAAGTTGCCAACTATTATTCAAAAGTTAATGAAAGCCGATAGAATTGGGGGGGAATGGCAGTGATGAAAAATGAAGACATTTTATAAGGTAGCATGACACAAGAGATTCTAATGAAAATGATAAACTAGAATGTCCTTACATGTAAGGTAGCAAGCCATTTAGCAAGTTAGATGCCTTTGAGAAAATTTATAAATACATGACCATTGAAAGAGAGTAATTCATTTGTGCATTTATGATTCTGCGACAAACAACATTGTTGGCAATGTGCATTTGAATGTTGTGTGACCCCAGAGAACAATTATATGAAGATAAATTTCTACCTTGTGTACAATTTGCATTGTAACATGTTCAGCCTCAGAAGAAAATTCATCCAGGGATTTCATCAGATGTTAAAAAAGAGCTTAGAAAAATAAGCAATCGTTTTAATAACAACTCAGGTAAGGCAAAGATAACCATCTTTGAGTATGTATAATCATTACAAGGATTAAGGTTTGTGTCTTTCCATGCGATGGTAATACCCATAGCAACTTCTAGGAATTACAACTATTGCCGTATAAATCTCCAAAAGTATTTCTCTTCATGGTATCCTAAGAGTTTATTGAACTGAATTTGAATGAGAGACAGGTGCTTTATTATGTATTCAGATTTTGCATGTAAAGTATTCTAAAAGCAAACCACTCCTCCCCACCGCCCTTGAGGGTGGGCTAGTCTTAATGACTTACTTCCAAAGAATAGAGTATAAAGAGGGAAAAATAGTCACTTTAAGGTGGAGAAACTTGGCAAACACCATCTTCACACCACCTTAACTGTGAAGGTTGACATCTCCAGTGATGTCACATGGCTGTCATGTTCATCCTCACACATGTGTTGAGAAGGATGCTTCACCTTTGTGGGATTCTTTTCAAAAACCCAGAACCACAGTGAACTTGTAAGAAAGACATCAGATACACCAAGACTGAGGGCTACTCTACAAAATACCTGGCCAATGCTTCCCAAAACTGTTAAGGTCATGAAAAACAGGGAAAGACTGAGAAATTGTCACAAGAGGCTGTGGAGACATGACAACCAAGTGCGATGTGGTATCCTGGATTGGATCCCGAATCGGAAAGAAGACGTTAATGGAAAACCTGGTGAAATCCAAATAAAGTCTGGAATTTAGTTCATAGTGACATACTGACATCAGTTTCTTAGTTTTAACAAATGTACCATGGAAGCGGGAGGTGTCAGCTGGGTAAAGGGCATGAGAACTCTGTGTAGTATCTTTGCAACTTTTCTGTAAAACTAAAATTCTGCAAAGTAAAAGTTCATTTTTTTTAAATCCTAGTTTTTCTGCCTCTGACATACAGCAGACACGTCACCATGGCAGGCCATTAATGTCTAACGCTGTCGGATCATTCCAGGAGCCCTTATTTATCCATGCTATTTGGTAAAATGGACAAGAAAATGCACAGGGGAAAGCAGTTGAAAGACAAGGCATAGGAGAGCTTGAAGAAAATCAAAAGCTTTGGAAACGACGTATTATTTAAAAATTTAAAAAGAAGATTGTACTTTTTACAGACAGCCACAAAAGAGCCAATGTAATAGAAATTTCCTCCTACTGTATTGTGATTCCATTAAAATTCAAGCAATCTCTATGTTTATGCTCTTCTCAGGAAAGGCTCTGTCCTCCTGTTATCACGGCCTAGAGTTCTAAGCTACTATCACTCTCTGGGGAGAGCTAGGTTTTGTTGGATTATGTGTAACGAGGTTGCTGTCTGTATGCACCTTTTGAGAGAATATCTGAGCATTTCAAGTTCTTTTTCTTTCTTCAAAGTAGAATTTGGCTGCTGACTTCTTTTTGATGTGAACAAAGGGAGAGGCCACTTAAAAATTTGATATAATCCTAAAACTGAAGACCAGCAAACCAGGTCATAGCATTCTCTACCCCATCTCTGGTTTCTCAGTGGTAGATAGTCCTTGCTGAATATTCATGAGGACTATGACTAGCTATTTTTAAATATTTACAAGAATATAATTTTATTACTGGCTTTTGGGAAGCTAGTTCATAGTCTCATTGAAAAATTTCTTCTTGATTAATTTTAATAATTCTAGAAGCAAGTTTTGCTCATTATTACCAGTTTACCTCTTACCACTACTCCTAATAGATTTTAATTTTTGCCATAGATTTGCAAATACTAATATCGTTGGTATTTTCCTTCTAAAGGAAAACTTCAAGAACTACTGTATTTTCTGCATATGCATCTAGATGAATTCCTTTGTATCCAATCCATTATTGACAGATTCATCCATCATTATGCTGAGATGATTACAGATATTTCCTGAAATTCGAAAAACTCTGTGTCCTCATAGAGTTTGCCATTAGGTAAAATGTTACATATCAATCCAGTGGGTTCCGGGAACAAATGTTACATGATTTTCAGCATACAGGTAGAGCGAAGGCACAAAGTCTTTTTAGAATAGGAAAAGCCATGGCCATGAGAAATACAGAATATCAGAATGTCAGGATTCGATGGAGCTTGACCCGGGTGAGAAGATGGTACAGAAAAACTGCTTTCCCAAGACTTTCTTCCCGTCTGGTGTTTCCTGAGTCCTCGGCACAAAGGAACCTTGGTGGGACAGGGAGACTTCTTCCAAAGGACAAGATAAGCGGGGGAAAGCGCATCGTCTTCCTTTCATTTTCCTCCCTCTGTCCCATTGGTTGGATTTCAGAGCAAGGCTTCACCCGAGGGCTTATCTCAAAGACTTGAACTTGCTGGCTCTGTGCTTTGGGATGCGCTCTAGTACGCGTGCTGTGCTAAGTATGGGGAATGGTAATATTTAACTTGATACATTCTAACATTCAGTTATTGAAATGCCAAATAGCTGCTGTCTTCAACAAGATGTGCATGGTTTACCTGACATTAAAACATATTCGTGTCACTTAAAAAGTAGCTTTCCATGTAGAAAATTTCCTTGACATTAAAATCATTTCTGCTTCTAAGAGAGCAGTTTTGCTTCATGATGAAGCTCGTATTCCTTGATCTGCATTTGATACAGAGCCTGAGTCTTCATGGGTTCCATGTTTTTCCATAGTCTTCTTTCTGACGCCTTTATAGGTCACTTTGCATTTATTTGTGCTTGTTTTTTTTCTGCCCTGGCTATGCATTTGCCAAGGAGGCCCACCAGAATGGAAGCCACTAAGAATGGGGACTTCTTACTTACTAATATTTATATCTGGAGCCTAACACAGTGCTTGACACAGAAAATCTGTTTTATTCCTGTTAATTAAAATGTACAGAAAGTTATTTTCTTATCTCTTTCTATATACTGACTTGTGTCCCTACAGCATGCACCTGAATTTAAGGTTCACGCTTTGGACAATTCTGTGATGTCAAGGGTCCTGCATCATTAATAGGTTCTGGGGAGTTCTGAGTAAACTTACCAAGTTTCCTTTCTGTTGGCTTGATATACATTCTCACAACTGACCTGATTCTACAGCAAATATCTATTACCTCCTGGTGTTTGTTGTCCACTGACCCATTTTTCTGGAGGCTGCTCCTTTTCTAGCTTCTCATGTTGTTGAGGTGTTCAGTTCCTTCTCTTTCTGACCTCATTTGCAGGAGAAGCAAAACCACCTAGAAAGCCTAGAGCAGTCTCTAGAGAGTTAAAAGGAGTAGACTGGTGGATAAAATAATAAATCTAGCGAAGGGGTTCCACAATGGTGACAGCCAAACCTGCCAAAATGGTGACTCAACCATCACATCATGTCGACCATCCACCTCCAGAGGAAGGAATTTGGTAGACACAAATAAACTAGACAGTACCTTAAGATGGGTTAGTTGCTAACTTCTGTTAACTAAATTCCACTGCATTGACAGTCTCCCTTCCCCAGTTCTGACATAGCCCTTCCATCTTCTCAGCTTTAATGTTTATGCTTCACTAGGGTAAAGCACAGCTCTGCCTATATTTATCCCTTTCTACTAAATCATCCACTTGTAGTTCAGCACTGTCTCAGGCTCCCTGCTCTTGCCTGTTTCTCTGCTCCTTTTTCTAACTCCCGTTGACTGGCTGGGCCAGGGGAGGAGGTCGGCATACTCTGCTCCCCATTTTCTTTCCTAGACCATTGTTCCTCCAACTGTGCCTCCAAATTTCTATCAGCGACCTCACAAAACTCAGTACTTCAAAGGCTCAAAAGTGATTCGTTTTCCAGGTCGGTCTATGGGTGATACCTCTACCTCTCACATCCTCTTCGTCGCCACCACGAACCCTCAGAACCCTTTGTCCACCCAAACTATTTTTATGACTTTCCAACAAATCACCTTGATGCCAGTCTCCTCTTCTCCCACTTCTAACCCACTGCCCACTCTACATATTGCTTATTTCATCTAAAGAGTCAAGGCTGATCTAGTTCAAAGAAAAAAAAAAAAGAAATCGAAGGTTTCTTTGTTTATTGGAGTAAGCTCAAACTCCTCATTCTGGCATCTGAGGCTCTCCGTAACGTGGTCCCAACATCTAACTCCAGTCTTCTCTTTTAGTGCCCTTCCCTTCAACCAGTGTAGACTATGTACTTTTCCTGTGTCTTGTGGCATTTTCTGCTATTAATAACAGTAGTAAATGCTGCAATTTATAGACTGCTATGTCCAGGTACCACAATAAGTACTTTGCATTTCAGCAACTCAACAGCTGTGTAAGGTAGGAACTGGTATCCCATTTTAACAGATAAAAACCTTGTTATGGGGTATTATAGGGATCTCCTAAACCACACAGCTAGAAAGTGGTAGACCCGGATTTGAACCCTGTTCATCTGTCTCCAAAACTCATGCTCTTTCCTTTGTTTGAAAAGTACTACTCTTTACTTACATAAATTCTTCTCATTCTCCACAAACCATCTCAAATACATCTTCCTTCGTGAAACCATTTTTTATTCTCTGATCAAATGGGATCGCCCCTCCTCTTCACCCTCACAGCACTTGGATTGAAACTTCCTTGTGCTAGAAAATATCCTGCCTTATCATAAAGTCCTTGCTCAGCCTTTTCAAAGCCAAATAGACAACAGGATATGGTTGCTGCCCTACTGGAGCTTACATTCCATGTGTTACACATCGCCTTCTGTGCTACCTTTGGACATGGTAGGCATTTATTACATGGTTATTGACCTGAGTCGATACCTATTTATCTGTCTATCAACCATCATCCATCTACACACTGAGTTATTTTAATGGAAGAATCCGACAGAATGTTTTCCTAGACTGTCTTTCTCAGAATACTGTAACCACAATGGCATTCTGGAACTTCTTTTTCACAGTTGTCATTTGTGTAAAAAAGTGTGTGTTCTATGCTCGGGGAAGTTTTTGTTCAATGCAAATAATAAACTGTTTATTTATCTCTCTATGTATAATCCAAGGATCCTTGTCATCGGCTGCTTTTTTTAAAGTCCCACTTCTCCCAGAATCTGATGTGAAGACAGCTTGTTTTTCGCTCGACAGCACTGGGAGAAAATCAGACATGAAAAATGAGAGGCGAAAGTGACAGTAAGTAGCAGAATCAGGATTTAAATCTAGGTGTGTTTGATGCAAATGTCATAGTTTTTAACCATGCTACACTATATATGCTACACTCTCACAAAACATTCTCCTAGCCTCCGTGTTGCCTACAAGTACTGTCATGCTCTTTTGACAACACATTCTGGCCACTGGGATTAGAATTTGTGTTTTCCCAAAAACAATTTAGCTGCCCGTTGGTAATTTAAGATGGAGACTCTTTGTTCTTTTTCTTGTTTTGTTTTGACATAAAAAAAAGTCTTACTGTTTGTCAAAGGTCATCTTAACTGTGCTTTAGATTCTACTCTTGTTAAGGTTTAATACAAATCATTGATCATGCTACTTGTCATTTTTTCCTATTACATTTCAGAAGGAAACTTCGAGTTTAGGGCTTACTTGTTGTCATCACTCTTGTATCTTCTATTTATATAAACTAAAGTCAAATGTAACTTCAGGAACAAAGACTATTTAACCGCCTGCATGTTCTGTCTTTGCCCAGCATTTACCAAACCAGAGAGAAATCCAGTTTACAATTCAGTATAGTGTTTATGGGAGAGAAAAGGCAAACTTAATCTGCATGTATAATAAGAAATCTATTAAAATGGACCTTACAGAAATCTATTAAAATGGACCTTACAGAAATCTATTAAAATGGAGCTTTTGGAAGAGCATGCAAATTTCTTCAGAGGGTACCTACTATTCTTCATAAAAATAGTCCTTTCTTTACCAATCCAGCCTCTTTCTCATCATTTTCTCCTCTCACTTCTATTCTAGACATACTGAACTTCTTAGAGTTCTTCCCAGAAGACATGCTTTTTTTTTTTTTTTTTTTACCTCTGGAACACTCCATACGTTGATCAGTTGCTTGCTCCTCCTTACCTACCTAACCCCTAGTGGCCCATCAGGACCAACCAGGCTACATCCTTCTTGGCTCCCTAACGCCCACTGATAGCACATGTCCTGCTAACTTGCAATTGCCCTTTAGCTTGCTTGTCTTCCCAATTAGCTTGGAAAACCCCATAAGGGCAGGAACTGTGTCTTGTCCACTGTTAGTCTCAGGACCTTGGATGGTTTTTGGAACATAGTAGGTTTTTATTACATTTTTACTAGGTGAATGAATAAATAGATGAAAGAATAAACTATTTTCTAAGACAAGACAGTCAGTTTTGTATCTTTTGGGTTTAGATATCATTCCCCATGACCTTACTGTCCCCTCAAGGATTTAAAAGATGAATTATTGTAGTTTAGTAGCATCCAAATTATTTTAAAATTTGGACAAGTGCCAGATGTCTTTTTATCATATGCATACTTTGCATCTCGATATTTTAAATGCATAGATATAATTCTTCTGGAGAATAATATAGGCATTCCTAGTGAACACACCATCAAAAGAGATGGATCGGCTTAAATTAATTTGAGAAACTAAATATAACTGAGTGGAAAATAACGCTTTACTGTTATTAAGAGGGAAAGTACACTATATTTTTTTCTGTAATCAATTGCAAATTTACATTTAATAACTCTGGTTGTTGTTTAATCAAAAATGATTATCTTCCTTGATTAGGAGTATTTTTTTAAGGAAAAGGAATTGCTAATTAGTTTTCTATCTCTCTGTTGAAGGTGTTTGCAATTAAATTGAGGAGGTAAAGAAAGCTGCAAATGATTCAAATGCTGAAATGTAGTTACTAAATATTGAAAGAGTTCCTCTTTTATGCTATGTGAAGATTTAAACTTCTTTTTATAAAAAAAAGTAAAGCCATTTTTACAAAAAAAAAAACTGAACTAAAAGTCATTTATTTAATCATATACTTGAAATGGATGAACTTTACGGTGTGTAAAATATACCTCTATAAAGCGATTAGTAAGAATAATAACTTTAAAAAGCTGTATTAGAGATGGAAAGGGCCTGGAGATCACCTCATCAACACTCTCATTTTACAGATGAAGAAAATAAGGTCAAGACAAGTTCAGTTATGTGCTTAGGTCATAAAGGCAGCTATTGTTCTAGTAGGATCTAGAACCCAGGCGTTTGGAAGTTAGCATATTCACCGAGTCTCTTTCTTGGATGTACATTCTTTGACTATCCAATCTGGGAGGAATCATCTTTCAAAATGCTCTCACAGCCCTGGATGTATTCCATTACAGCCTTTAATACAGCTTATCGCTGTCCTTTATCTCTGACAAGGGAGCCAACTCCATGAAAGGCACCACCTTTTTCTGTTTTTGTTTACCATTTCATCCCAGCTGTCTAGCACAGAGCGTAAGAACAATGTGGACTCTCAAATACTTGTTGAAGGAATGAATAAATGAATATACAAATGGATCTCATTGTGAAGACATGCCTCAAGTGGAATCTTCCTTTGGCAAAGACTGGCTGACACCCTGCACAGAGGTCTTCAAAGATGTACGTTACAGATTTCATAATAAAAATGAATAGCTCCTTTTGAATGGAATGAAGGGTCATCACAGAGGAAACCACTCAGTTGGCTTTGGCTAACTGTGGGGCAAAAAGGATTGAGGACCTCCCCTAAGAAAACAAGGCCTGTAAAAAAGCTATAGACCAGGGACGGCTAGTGTAAGGGCTTCATAGGCTTTGCAACTGCTCCGTCAGTTACTTTCATTAACTTACTGAATATGTGCTAGGGGAGGGGACATGTGTGTGGGGGAGGAGAGAATCTGGGGTTGGACAAGAGTCACGCACTCTTAAACATTTTTTAATTGCCCCAATAACTTGAAGTGTCATGAAGATGACCTAAAAAATAACTGAACATACAACTTCCAATTACAAATGTAAGATTTGTAATTGAATGATTTCTGCTCCTAACTCAACAACTTTTCAGTCGCTGCAAGGCAATGTCATGTGATGGTGCAGTGGTCACAGTTCCTACTCCAAAGGAGTGTATGATCCTAGGGGAGGGCAGACAAGTAAACTGTCAAAGTACAGTCACAAATGCCGAATGCATTCAGTTCCTCAGGGTGCAAGCAACACATGCTAATCTGCTGTCTGAGGGGAAAAAAAAAAAAAAGAAAGAAAAAGAAAAAGAAAAAAGAAAAAAGAAAAAAAAGGGGAAAAAAGGGTATGAGATGGCTCTTAAAACTTAAAGATGAGGAACCAGGCCCTCAAAACAACAGAAACTTAAATAACCCCAAGGATCTAGAGCAGAGAAAAGGAAAGATACTCTTCAAGGCTCCACAGTTGAAATAAATTAGCTCCATTATTTCCCAACATCGTGTTAATCACTCTCAGTGCAAATTCCAGAAGAGTCTCATTGGTTAAGGTGGATCGTTTACCCATCTCTTGGCCAGGGAGTGCCAGGCGGCTTCTCTAACATCCCCCAAGACTGCATGTGACAGGGAAGGACAATTCTCCAGAGGAGAAATGAATTGTTATTTTCGGACCAAGAGCAGACACAAGCTACAGATATCCCCATGAGAGTATTAAATAGAGAATCCATCAAGCTAGAGCATTATGAGATCACAGCCCTGAGAAGAGTTTCAGTTGAGTTTCCAGAGCAGGTAACGTTTAAACAAAGTTTTTCTAGGAAAGACTCCTGTAAAACCCTTCCCACCACGTCTAAACACAAGCAAAATTAGACCTATCAGCTTCTTGAAGTTCAGTTCTCTAAAGCAATCTAAATCTTGGGGTAGTCAGAAGGAATATAAATTCTTAAATAAGCCAATATTTGATGATAATAACAATGGCTAGGCTTATTATGTTCCATACACTATAATTACATTATTTCATTTAAACCTGTCAAGAACTGGTACACCTGCACTAAACCCCCACAAGATAGAAACTTTAGTCTCTCTCTTACAAAGGGAACATATAGGCTCGGAGGGGTCAGGAAACTTACTCAAAATGCATGGTAGGTAATGCCATAGGATTCAAACTCAGGCTGTTCTGACTTCGAAGGTCATGTTTCTAACAACTATACACTAAAAACTACCAATGTCTTTACTATCAAAAATCAAATATATGTTCTTTTGTTAGTTTTGATATTGTTCTAAAGTTCATTGGCTTATTTCTATGGGAATGGAGAGATTGTTAAGGCTATAAAAAATCTAAAATAAAAATGCCGAGCTTAAAAATTAATCTTAGAAAACTTATATCATATACAAAAATTAAATTGAAATGGATTAAAGACCTAAAGTAAGAAATAAAACTATAAAACTCCTAGAGGAAAATGGAGGGAAAAAGCTTCACATTAGCTTTGGCAATGATTTCTTGTAACAATACCAAAAGTACAGGCAATAAGCAAAAAAAGAGAAATGGAACTAAATCAAGTTTAAAAACTTCTGCATATCAAAGAAAACAATCAACAGAGTAAAAAACACAACTTATGGAGGAGGAAATCTTTACAAACCATATACCTGATAAGGGATTAACACCCAGGTATATAAAGAACTCCTAAAACTCAACAACAACAACAACAAAATAATCTGATTTAAAAATGCGCAAAGGACTTCAACAGACATTTCTCCAAAGAAGATATACAAATGGCCAAGAAACATATAAAAAGATCATTCACTGCCACTAATCATCAGAAAAATGCAAAGCAAAACCTCAGTGAGTTATCACCTCAAAAGATGTTAGGATGGCCACTATAAAAAAAATAAAAACAAAAAATAACAAGTGTCGACAAGGATGTGAGAACTTGGAACTCCTATGGACAGTTGGTGGGAATGTAAAATAATATAGTGACTATGAAAAACCATATGGAGGTTCCCCAGAACATTAAATGGAATTATCATACGATATAACAATTCCACCCTGGGTATACACCCGAAAGAATTAAAAGCAGAATCTTGAAGAAATATTTGCACACTCACGTTCACTGCCACGTTATTTACAATAACCAAGAGGTGGAAGCAACCCAAGTGTCCATCAGTGGATAAGTGGATAAACAAAATGTGGCTTATACTTGCAATGGAATATTATTTAGCCTTAAAAAAAAAAAAAAAAGGAAATTCTGCCACATGCTACAATATGAATGAACCTTGAGGAGATTATGTAAAAAATGCCAGTCACAGAAAGACAAATGTTGTATGATTACACCTATACGAGGTGTCCAAAGTAGTCAAACTCTTAGAAACAGAAAGCAGAACGGTGGTCTCCAGGTGCTGGAGGTGGAGGGGGAAGTGGGGAGTTGTTGTTCAATGGGTAAAGAGTTTCAGTTCTGCGAGATAAAAAAATTCCAGGATTCTGTTGCACAACAGTGCACATGTAGTCAACACTACTGTGCTGGTTAAGATGGTGAATCTGATGTGTTCTTTACTACGACTTTATGTTATATGTTCTTTACTATAATATTTTTAAAAGCACTGTTGGCTCAAATTAAGTTTGTGGTCACATGAATTCCCTAGATTTTAATACTCAAGTTACCATCAAGTTCAGTCTCTGTCATCCTGTACTTGTGAAACTGATTTTTTTTTTGAAAAATCGAAATGGAGGACTTGACATTTATTGCTTTAAGATTTCATCATACAGGCTTTAACTCTTCATTCCTAGTCTAAGATAAATTGGCATATTGATGTCATTGATAGTCCCACTGACTTTGTATTACCCTTGTATCACTTGTTTAATATGTCTCATATATCTCTCTATTCAAGTCCCTGAAAACAGGACTTAACAGCCAAGGTTAAGTTCCACAAGGTTAAGTTTCTTTCTTCAAGCACTTCACCTATACTTTTGTTTTCAATATACCTGTTCAACCAACCCAGGTATTTATTCATCAAACTTTTATTGGTTATCTACTATGTGCCAGGTTTTGTGCTTGGTGCTGGTGATACAAGTATGAACTCATCACCCCCCTCACCCTAGACACACATACGCGCGCGTGCGTGCTCACACATGCACGCGCACACACACACACAAGCATGTACGCATGCACACGTACGTACGCACACACACACACACACACAGACTCTACCGTTGCTTCCTTCAAGGAGTCCATAGTTCTGTATTTTATTAGCAAACATATCATAAAAGACTGTAAAATGCTTCTCTGAAATTCAGAAACAATGATTCTGAATAGTAAATACTTAAAATAGCATTTGAACAACAAAGATGAAGTCTGTCTTCTCCTCAGATCTAGGCTGATCAACTTTTTTCTATAACTGACATTGTAAGTTCCTATGAATCCATTTAATTTTGTTTCAATTTTTTCAGCTGGCTTGTCCTAAACTTTTTTTTTTTTTAATTCTAATCAGTCATTAAACAATTTCTATGCTGAACTTAAATATTCAGTAAAAGTAAAGATTCTGTTTGGTTTGAATTTGTATGGTCCATTAAGCCGAGGGTTTTCATTACAGTAACGTTTAAAGGACTAATTATCTCTGAGTAATCACAGAGTATGAAGCAATTTAAATGTCATTCCCAGCACAGGTTAGAAGCAAATTTACTTATTAAATTATGAATGTTTTCCTTTGTACTGGCCATTGAATAATTTAAAAATGAACATGACACAATTTAAAAGATGAAAAAAAATAGATGGAATAGCAGTAGCTTTGCGTCAACTCAGAAGAGCCTGAACTGAGTCTTTTGTCTCAGAAGCCGAAAACTTCTGTATGTTGGAGATGTAGTTTCAAATGCAATTTTCATGAAATTTCACTAAAAATTTTCAAAAAGTTGGAATCCATTTTGAAGCTTAAGGAACATTTTAGAATAGGAATTAGCAACTTTTATTCCAAGGAAGGATTTACTTTGTTAGTTGGACGTTAATACAGTATTAGGCTGAACCATATATTGCAATTTTCATGTGTTCAAAAATGATTAAAAATTGGAGAGTTCATACAGTTTAATCTAATGAATAATATCCCAGTATATGAATAGGTCTTTAAAAATAAAAATTAATTTTTAAAAATAATAAATAGAATTTAAAACATTACATGAGATTTGGAAAAACAAAAATTTGTGATCTCACCACACAAATATGAATTTTATCACCATTTTTGTACATTCTCACTCTTTATTTTCTCTTGTGCATATTTTTACATGCTTGTAGTCATATAGCATCCATAAATATTTGCGTATATAAAATTTAAAGGCTTACATCATTTACAGTTTAAAATTTGTGATATAATCTTTATAATTTTTAATGATTGCATAATATTAATTGAATGTACTATCATTTACTTATTCATTCCCATATTGCAAAATATTTAGATTGCTTTTAGCTTTTAGATATTACGAATGGTGTTATAATGAGCATCTTCGGAACTGCTAAGAAAAAAAAACTGCCTTATATTATATAATCCATTAAAAAATTTATGTCTCTGTATTTTTCCACCATTGGATTTTTTTAATCAAGTGAAGTATGATGAATACTCTTGGTACATTAGAAAAAAGAAAGCAGTTCTATAAGTTTTTCTCTGTAATTTACCATTACCACTCAAAACTGACTTCTTTTGTAGTCATTAATTCATAATGACAACATAATAATAATTTTCAGAGCTCACATCCTGCTAACAAACTTTCCACTGAGCTTGTAATTAAAATGTCAGAATTCATTCCTGTCCCTGAAAACCATTTTTTTTGCTTTTGATATTTGATTTAAAACTCTGTTTTATAGATCTTAATTCTCACATCTTCTACTTCAGCTACAAAATGAATCTTCAAGGTAAGAAACAAGAGTTTAGAATTTAAAAATCTGTCCTTATTAGGCTGACATAGGCAACAGAGTCAGAAGTTTCATTTTTTAATTTTTTTGCCTTCTTAAAGATTTGAATTATTGCACAACCAGAATTGTAACTTTTCGATTAGACTGATGATAAATTATAGTTATTTAATTTTGAAGAGTGTTGTTTTTGTTTATTTTAAAAAGATTATGTTCAGATCATTCTTAAGTTAGACTCATACAACATCTTGGCCTGGCCCAGATTTTACATTTTCATATATGAGAATTGAAAAGGAACTTGAGATATTCACCAGTGTAACCTCTTACCCACCTTCAGGTCTTATTTCCTAGCACATCTACAGTCAACGATTACCTGGAATTCCAGTACTCACGATTCTTTTGAACTATTCACCATTATTCCACCTTCGAAGGACTGTAACAAGTGTTAGGAAATGGGTAATATACAGTCCTCTCATTTAATCCAGAACAGGGGAAGTAGAAATACATCATCTTACACTCATTTCTTTTAATCATTCTTGATGCTAATACTCAATAGTTGGCAATATCTATATGATTAACAAGGACTCACTATCTAGAATTAAATGAACCATTTTTTTTTTTTATCAAGAATGTTCCAATCTACTTTCTGTTCACCATTAAATGTTCTATAAGGAGAGACCACTCAATCTGACAAATATTTGTGTGTAGGGTAGGATGTGTATCAAGAAAAGCTGTGCCTTGGATTTTTCCTCATCTGATGAAGGGCTGAATTTTTCCAAAACTCATCCTGTGGCTGAATGTTTCTGTTAGCAGTTATGCAACTTTATGAAAAAGCATGGTCTTCTCCAAATTGGATATACTATAAATTGAAGACATTAGTCATAGCTGGTGTTTTTTACTTCCATTTGGAAAACACATTTTAATACTTTTTTTCCTTGGGTCAAATTTTAAGTGGTGTATTGAAATATTGGAGAAGAGCTATCGTATGTAAAAACAAAAAAGTTGGACAGATAATATTATTAAAAGCTTTCTGTATAAGAAGAAGAACAGTATCATTTTTTTCTTACATTTCAAGCCCCAGGCATAAACGTATAATTTAACAAAACACAGTATGCCGCAGACTCATGCATACACTCGGCATGTAATTATTGAGCACTTGTCATGGGTGTCGCACTGTAATCACCTCTGTGGGGGACACAGAAGGAAAAGAATGGCCCATCTTTGCCTCTGAGCAGTTTACAGCACCTTTGGGAAGACAAGACAAGCATGAGAAGTGTAATAACAGTGTGGCATATAGACTCTGTGACACAGACAGTGGTGCTTGAATGCGTGGGGACATGCTCTTGGGAGACTCTGCAGAGGCAGTGAGACTTGAGCCGAATCTTCAAGGATGAGTAGGATTTAGCTAGGTGAGGAGAGCCAGGGAGGGCACTCCAGGCTGGAGAGAATGTTTAAGAAAAGGCAGGACTATCTGAGTGTTCAGGGGATGGTGAGTGGCGGGCTATGTCACGATTAGATCTGAACTAGATTTAGAGGTGGGGAGGGACAGAAAGGTAACTGACTCTTATTACTACCCACTATACACCAGGCCTTTTATTTATCCTGTTGAATCCTTCCAATAACTCTATTACTTCCCAGCTTTTTGATGAGAAAACTGAAGCTCAGACAGATTATGTGTATTTTTTCAAAGTCATAAAGCTGTCAGCACAGCCTTGCTCTTTCCATTGTACTAATCCCTTTAAATGTCTTGCAGAAGGACTTGGACTTGATTGTGAATGAATGTGTGAACATGTGACTGAAGGAAACCATAACGAGACATAGTTACTTTGTCCTATGAGCGCCTTAGCCTCTAGTGGCCTGAGGTCCTGAACAATGATAAAATAAGTACAAAAATGTCCTAAAACTCATGAATACCAAGGTTTATGAGGGTAGAAAAATCAAGTTGGAATTCAAGGGTGCTTGGGTTTTACATGTTAGGTAACTTAACATAACAGTTTAGTTTAGTTTTATTAGAATGTAGTCCCGGTTAAAGCTTGTGCTGAAAAAATTTGCAGGTCTCCCTTGAAATTATTCACCCTAAACTTTATGCCAATACATTTTCCAGAGAAGGATGAATAACGGCTTTTTTTTTTTTTTTTTTTTTTTGGTCTGATAATAATACAGGCATCAGCTGGTCTCGGTTGCTGAAGACTGGTATTTTGAAACCCTGGGCAACATAAGGTTCATTTTTTCTAATTAAAAAAATAGCTGACTCTTTACAGTAAAAAGAGAAAAGATTCCGCCTTGTGCCTGCCGCCTTCTCTCTGCTCCTCCTCTGCTGTGCCTTCTAACAGCTGCAGGACGCTCTGCATGATGAAGGAATGTGGCGGTTAAATATTCATGGCCACTTGCTATTCAATGTGTTCTTATTTTTAGCAAGTCACAGGCTACCGAATGACTCATTTAACCCAGTTGACAAACTTTCAGTATCTAATTTTTATCTATCCGAAGATATCTGCTTTTTCTGAAAAACAGCACAGAAGCCCTCCAGCCTCCTAGGAGAAAAAAACCTATGTGACGGTCCTGGGGCTTAGGTTTTAGGTTCGTTCTCAGATCTCAGAGTTGGCCAAGCGCCGTGTATGTAGACCTGAGGCAGTGGGGAGACACAATCTGTCCCTGCTGGGAGTACGGTATCCCCCAGAACACAAACCGGGGTTTACTG
>CM053517.1:33979307-34028760 GCA_028627145.1 Eidolon dupreanum | reverse complement strand
TAGGAGATGCAGGGGAAATGCAGAGCTTGCCTTCGTGTGCATATGTGGGTCACATGTATTTTTGGAAACTGCTGAGGGCAAAGCTACATTCGTCATGTATCCAACAAATATTTAGTGAGTACCTGTGCTACATGCCAGTCCCTAGTCTAAGCATTGGGGATATAATAGTGAACAAAGCAGATAAATTCCTACTGATGTAAAACTGACCTGCAGTGGAGGAGTAAATGATAAAAAGAATCTCTCTCTCTCTCTCTCTCTCTCACACACACACACACACACACACACACACACACACACACACACACACACATCTTTATAATAATAATGTTAGATAGTGCTAGGTGCTCTGAAGTAAAATAAAACAGGGGTTAAAAAAAATAAACTGAAGCATGATGCATGACTGATAACGCAATGGGAGAAGGCCTCTCTGAGATGGTACATTTGAGCAGAGACCTGAATGAAGGGAGGGAGCAAGCCCTGCAAATGGAGGAGAAATTCCAGGCAGAAATCAAAACAAGTGCAAAGAACCTGAGGTGGGAATTCATACAGCGTATTTGGAAAACATCGAGAGGCTTGTGTGGCCAGAGAAGTGAGGTTGGAGACACAATCACGAACCAGGTATTTAGGGCCTAACAGTTTAAGGTAAAGCATCCTGACTTATTCTAAATGTTATGGGAAATCATCAGAAGGCCTCGAGCTGAAGAATGACATGATTTGACGTACATTTTATAAGAATTATTCAGGTGGCTCTGGGCAGAGAACAGATTGTGGGGGGTGGGGAGGTGAGGGTAGTACCAGGGAGACCAGTCAGGGGGCTATGCCATGGTCCAGATCAGAGATGCTGGTGGTAACAGTGGATCGAGTTTCAGAGAGACACAGTGTAGCTTTGTATAAGGAAAATCTCCGGGTATTAGAGCTATCCAATGGAATGGTCTGGGTGCTATGAACGAGGTTTCTGCATTGGGAGGAGTTTGGTCTAGAACAGGGGTCAGCAATCTATGGCCCACAGGCCAAATCTGGCCCACTGCCTGTCTTTATCAATAAAGTTTTATTAGAACACCATCACACACATTATTGTCTATGACTGCTTTTAAGCTAAAACAGCAGAGTTGAATAATTGCAACAAATACCATGTGGCCCGTGAAAACTAAAACATTTATTCTCTGACCCTTTACAGGAAAAGTCTGCTGATTCCTGGTCTAGAGGATTCCTCAGGTGCTTCCTCCCTTCCAGAGTCTCTATGGTTCCATATGTAATTAATTGTTCACTTGACACTTTTATGTTGTTTTTGTCCCATCTAGTTAATACATTCCTCATTGGTGTGAAGCATGTTTTCTACTTCTCCAATATCTCTTTCTACTGCTCCACCATAAAAACACATAGCAGTTTCCTTAAAATCTACTCTGGTTTGAGAGGTCAAGTTTGGATACACTTTGTGAAGGGAAAAAAGATCTGTTTCAAGGTCCCAATGGTAATACCGACATTTCCCTCCAGGACAAAAGTCTACACCATTGGCAACGTCCATGGGGGAGCTCAGTAGTTACTTAGTAAAGTCACCTTGATAGTGGGGGATTAGGGAACAAATGTGTGAAGTCTGAAGATGACGCTCTTGCTCCCAGTCAAACACCAAGGCCAAGAGTCATGGAAACAAGTAACTCTCCAGCCAGGAGAGGCTGGTTCAGCTCTCTGGCTTCTGAAGATGCAAACAGGTCATACATTTGGACACTGGGATAAGTTTCATGCCTGAACAATTACATTTCTTTTAAGGAATGAGAAGAGTGTTTGTAGACGATAGAAACCAATCTTATCAAACAAAACAAAACAAAACAAAACAAAACCTAGACCAAACTAACCAAACAAACAAATAAAAAATTTAAAAAGGGCTTTATCTCTACCATGCAAAACCCCTGGAATTTAAAGTGCAAACAATCCTGACATTCTCACAGGAGGAATAGGTTCAGATAAGACAACAGGGCTGAACAAATGCAGAAACTTGACAAAGGAACCTCTTGAATAAAGGGGAGGATTTCTCACTCAGCAGTGGGTTCACAATCTAGAACGCGATGCATGAGAACAGGGGGCAAGGAGCAGGCAGTATGTTTCCCCGACACTTACTGAAACTTTTGGTGAACCTAAGCTACTGCTGCTGACTTTTCAGAAAGCTGATTTTCCTGTAGTAACAAAAATATCGGTGGATTTCTATTTTGAAAAACTCTTATCATCAAGACCAGCTATGAGGAATGGATTTTTTGAAGTTGAAATTCTTCAAATCATTTTCAATTCTCCATCTATCTTATATACATATACAAAATTAACTGAGAGGTAATTATTCGGACAAGCCAAACCAAAAAATTTTAAAACCTGTTACTTTGTGTTCTTTGTGTAGGTATATTAACGATTATATGCAAATCCTAAAACAATGTTTACTGTTTGTCTCAGCAATTGCCTGGGCCCTTCGTTTGGGCAGTAGCCATCACAGCAAAATTATTCATTTCTTCCATATTTTTAGTGATATGTTATTGTGACCCAATCAATTTGAAATAGTTTTGCAGAATATTAATAGAACTGTTACATAAAAGCCTTTAGTTCTGGAGCTTAGCTTTAAAAATTCTTCCTGGAGCTCCCTTCTCTAAAGGCTAATAGCTATTTGGTTTATGACCGTTCATTTATGTGTACACGCCCTTGCTTGCTCAGTGCTTGTGTATCGCTTAAGGCAAATTAATCTAGCTAACCTTTATAAGCTGCATAGAGAATGATAATACAAATGCCACCTGATACTTTTTTACATAGGCGAGGCAGAGCACTGGTACAGGAGTTGTAAAACTTCACCAAGCGACCTACAAGGGCCGCCAGACATTGCTAAGCTTCTGTTTTTTCCCGTCTATAGAATGGAAATAGTAATATATGTCGATATAGTACTAGAACAAATTATTTTGACATCATAATTGTGAATAGATTAATTATGAATGGATAGCACATAGAAGAGTATAATCATTATAAAATACCTTTCTTACACTGAATCTTAGAATTCCTTGGAATGATTCTGTATCTGGGGAAGAATGTGGTCATCACATCAGTTAATAATAATTAATAATATTTTCTTACCAGCAATATTTTTGGTAAGAAAATATTAGCAGTCAATAATTATGAATATCAAGATTTCATTACTGATATGGGAGACCATGCAGCAGATTATAGCTATTTGCTTATAGCAACTTCCATTCTCTAAACTCCTCTAATTATATCTCTTTTAAAACTTGGGGTTCTGGAGGCCACATTCTCTAAACTCTAAACCAGGATTTATAGTTTAACTTGGAATTTTTATCCTGTGACCAAGTATAGGAGATATATTGTAGACACCAAATTACCAGAATTTTGGAGACTTTATTTTCATGGGGAAGAATCAAAATATTTGAAATCTAGAAATTCCCTGATAATCAAGGATTTATAAACATGATACCTATGACAGCCCACAAATGCCCAATTTTGAGAAGTACAATTCAAATTTAAATGCGGAAAAATCGTCTGTAACTTCATTAATACTGATTTTAACAAGGCAAATGTGCTTTCTATCCAGTAAATTAAATGAGAAAAAAAAGGCAGAAAAGCAAACACCTCTTTATCATCAACTGGTTCTTTCAGAATTTTCTTCAAAGTAACCCTTTTGAATCCTATGACCCAATAAAGGCAATGCTTTCCTTTCTGATTTGTTGTAATTAAAAAAAAAAAGCCGGGGTGGAAAGTGGGGAGGGCAGGGCATATGGCAGGAATTGTGCAAAAGATAAGACATCTGTACTTGAAACTACACAGGTCAAATATTATAGAACATTTCATATAAATGCTTACCATTATTTGTAGTTTATTTATTATAAACATTGCAAATTTTCATTTCAAACAGTATTCATGTCTATCAGATTTAGTAGAAATAAAGGCACTGAGGTGAAAGAGAGGTGAAAATTATATTTTAGCAAATACATAGGAGAAAGCGATAGTGCTTGTATGCCAAATTTCAGCTTCCTAGTAACCAAAGCAAAGAGAAAAATATGATGAAATTATGTAGCTTCTTTTTTCTAGTAGAAGCAAACAGGCCAATTATCGAGGACAGACAAACGTTTTCTGACACTGAGCTCTGAAAATAATTTGTCACAGAGGCTTTTGTATAAAGAACCTTGAACGATTTAATGGATGAGATTTTCCAGTTAGACGATCTTACACATATATGAGAGCTGAACTGTTAGATGCTCTTTCATGCAGAATAGGAAAGAAGGCTTTCTCTCATACCGCCCACGCAAACACCTATGTCCATGTCCATGCACATGTGCCTTAAAGGAAATGTGCCGCAGGTGGGGCGTGGCCATAGAGAAACTACAGTTGGGTCATGACGCATGACTCTTCACCAAGGTGATAGAGGCGTGCTCCCTTTGAAGCCAGCATAGCCATTCCTCCCAGCCCAGCAGCCTACGTATTGAAAGTGGAGTTTGTAAGAGCTGTTTCTTTTTGCTGCCTGTTCTTTCAAGGAGCAAGAAAGAATAAAAGGTAGGAGAGAATGGTACTCACATTATCTCTTCTACCCAATAAGGTCTGTGGCTAGAGTCCTACTTGGCCTGAAGGGATGATCTGATCTCCATTCTGTGAGCCTAGGAGAGCAAGAAAGTGAGCTAAAGATGAAAAATGCTGGCAGATATAAACGAAAATAGTAGGTTCACTGGGCTCTCAGTATTATAAAACACGACACCTACACAGGGAGAAAGATTAGAGCAATAGCAGAGAGGAATGTGTTTCTCAGAATGCTACTTGACTGGTTATTAAAGGCCATTCAAAACAAAACCTGAACAGGCCACTAAATGGTGCTGGGGTGGATTAACACTGGGCTGGATCTTACATTTTGAAATTTCAAAGTTCCTTTGAAGTTGGCATATTAGGAAATCACTTTCCATGTTGTACCCCTGTACGCTTTAGATGTTTCCTAATAGCTCTGTGATGAAAGAGGAGTTGACTAATTTTTTCGGATTTAATAAGGGGGAGGAAAAAGTTTTTTTCATGACAAACATGAGAATAATAACATCCCACAACTAATGAAAAAAAAAAAGGACATTAAAGTCACGGGGCATTTGCTAAAGCTGATCTTTTCTTCTAAAGATTCTATTTCTTTTGGAAGTTCATAACAGTTGTTCCCTTAATGTGGCCATGGCCCTCCATCTTAACAATCTTAATATTAGGGTAATTTCTTTAAAAACATTAAAATTCAACTCGTCATTAATGTAGCTATCGTCGTCTCAATGTTAATATTATTTTAGGGAACTTTCAGCCTTGAAGGACATGAAATTAATCTGCCTCCTCTGAGGGTCACTCGGGTTCCTTTGAGGCCTGCAGGACACAAAGGTTGAGGGGACAGTGTTGTGTCGACTCCTGCCACAAACCGGAAGTTACTGTCTTTCCAGGCGTGAATGCAGAATACATGCTAAGTTCCCAGAGAAGCCATCTTGCCAACATCCGTGCTTCTTAGAAAAGCTAAAAACAAATCATGCAAAAATGAATAAATAATTAAGGGACACATCACATTCATTAAAGAGCATGTCATAGAAATTCACTGCTATTTCCAGGTAGCTGAAGCATTTGGATGGGCATCTAACGACTTTCTCGTTATCTCATCTGTGTATATTTATAAACTTGGCACAGAAGCATGCGTCACAATGGATCCCTTGAAAGTAGTGGAGGTTATGATGTGGGGGATGAACATGAAATTTAACAAGACGAAGCCTCTTAAAAGGTCAGCGGGGTGGAGAATAGTAATTATTCCAGCTGAGCAACTCTCCACAATACATTTTTTATGCAATAGCTAATTGTTGTGCTTATTTCCATCGGCAAAGGCTCCTTTAGCATTAAACATATTTATTTTCCGTCTTCCTCCTTAAAAAGTATTTCAAGCCTTGGAGGAATTCCATATGCTGTCTACCTATACTTAGGCAGTAGGCTCTTGTACATTTCCAGAAACAGTGAACACTGCTCTTCTGCCTCTGACGCAGAATTTCTCTCTTCTTGGTATCAGCTCTGGAAAATCAACCAGAGCTTAATGAAAACAGTCAGCACCCAGTTGATAATATCTTCACCTGACCTTCGAGGGCCCCTGTCAAATAACTGTGAACACAGCTTGCAGCCAATAAGCTACAGTTTAATATAATGAGCTGACACATCATTTCAATAGAGGGAAGTGATAAGTATAGAAACGGTAGGTTTTTAAAAAAATTATTTTTAGTCCCTGAAAAATTATCATCCACAGTTTTACCGTGTTATATCAAATGTGGCCCCTTTGCTGAGCATTCATCCAAAGAAGTGGCAGAGGAAAGTGGTTTTGGAGCTGACACACCCACAGTGGTAGGAAGAATAAGATCAACAAAATAATTCGACATAAAATACCGTTTGTAACGCCATCATCATCTTAATTCCTTAAATTCCTATCATGTCTTAGACTTTTCAGAGGGCTTTCACACACATTCTTGTTTACTCTTGTGGACCAGAGGTGACACACCTATTGAATTTGAAACCAACTGAATGGAGCTGAAATATATACCACTCAAGATGTGGCCTGTGAAGAACAGTCTAGATTTCCAAATTGTGAGCTGTCAACATTATCATAAAAACAAACATTAGGATTGGATCTGTAGAAGCAAAATGAAGAAGAGATTTGGGGGATATTAACCAAATTGTCATATTCTGTCTCTTTCCATCTCTTCCCCAAACTTTAATTACGGGAGGGAAAACACTGTCTTGATCTGCGTGTGGTGTTTAAATTCATGTTGTTGTTGAATTTATCTGCATTGTTTGAATTCATGGTATAATTGTCAGTTATTTATGCAGGAAATTGTGTGGTTAATCTGATTTTTCAGTCTTTGAACAAAATCTTTGGTAGTTTAAAATACCCAAGGAGTAGGAGTTATTGGGACACCCTTCTTTTCACTTGAATTATTTCTGAGAATGATCATCCATAGAAAACAAACTTTACTGCAGTTTGCTAAAGCCATTTTAAGTCGATCTAAGCACAGTATGTTCATTTTGTCAATGATTTTAAAATTCAGAACTGCAGAATTTTAAAACCTTGGGATAAGGTGGAAAATCAGCAATGGAGGGATGTTAAGATGTCAGTCTATTTCATATAAATATGTGAAACTAGGTGGTGAATTAATGAGTATAGATTTCAGAAAGTTTGGTTTAAATGGCACTGAAACATGCTAATATCTCAGAGAAGACTATAAATGTCAGCATATTTTATACTGTCTTCACTCATAATGGCTCCTCTTATACTCAAATTATGGCTATTTATTACTTAACAAATTGTAATTTTTAAATGTCTTCGGTCTTATCTAGAGATGTAGCAAGGACCCACCATTAAAAGTTTTCCTTTCAGGCATTTTGGAAACAATCCAAAAATAGACTCTTCATCTTTGACTGCATAGCATGTTTTAGTGGAAGAGTTATAATGGTAGCTATTCACATTTATTGCATTTTCTTTAAAGATGACTTAAACACATATTTCACCTTTCATTGCTCGGTGTCATAATGCAGCTTCATAAACTCAAACTTGAAACCACTTCTCATTACAGCGCAAGTACTAAATATCTCTATAAAATGGGAAATCCTCTTTAAATTGTACCATCTGAAGAATTACTTTTTTACATCTCTCTAGGTACTGCATTTCATAACTCAATTCTTTTCAATTTTAACAGTAATTGGCTTTTTATAAAATCTTAAGTTGGGGATCTATTAGTGAGGATCGCACTCAGCTACCAGCCGCAGAAAACTTGACAACAGTTGAGACAAGTAAAAGGTTTAGTGGTCCCTGATGACTTCTGTTCATCCTCTTTAGCAAATGACCTTTGTCTTCATTATCACAACATGGCTACAGCACTCCTGGCATCCCATCTGCATTCCAAGAAGGAAGAGAAGGGATGGGTAAAGGGGAACAGGCAAGAGACTTTATTGGTAAGCCTGCAAAGTCTCTCTTTTTTTTCTTTATTTATCGAGGTAATACTCACATACCATACGATTCACTTCCTGAAGGTGTATAATTCAGTGGCTTTTAGTATATTGATAAGGTGCAATCATCACTGCCGTGCAATTCCAGAATATTTAGATCATTCCAAAAAGATATCAGTATCTATTAGCCACCAGTCCCCATTCCGCACTCCCTTTCCTTAGCCCCTGTCGACCACTATCTACTTTCTGTCTTTATGCCTATTTTGGACATTTAATACAAATGGAACCATATAATACGTGGCGTTTTGTGTCTGGCTTCTTTCACTTAGCATAATATTTTCAATGTTCATCTACCAAATGGCAGTATTAGTACTTTACTCATTTTATGACTGAATAATATTCCATTATATGGATATAACACATTGGTATATGGGCATTTGGGTTGTTTCCACTTTGGGGCTTTTATGAATAATGCTGCTATGACCATGACTATTTCTGCATGAGTTTTTATGTGAACCTATGTTTTCAATTCTCTTGGGTATGTATCTAGGAGTGGAATTGCTGGGTTAGAGATATACAGTAACTACATTTTAGCTTTTTGAGGAGTTGCCAAAGTGGCTGCACTATTGTATAATCCCACCAGCAGTGTATGAGGGTTCCAGTGGGTCTGTCGCTCTTAAAAGTCTCCCTCCTCAGCTCCTCAGAGACTTCTGCTAGCATCTCATTGGCCAGAATGAGGTCACGTGGCCACACCTATCTGCAACTGAGTCTGGGACAGTGGACATTCCAGCCTGTAAACAAACTTCTTGTCTTTGATTAAGAAGTGATCCTGGTCATCTTTCTGATACGGAATCACTTTTTCAAAATCCCTGACAGAGGGGCACCCCGCCTCCACTTGAAAACCTCCAGCGATGAGAATCTTATTTCTTAAGTGAGCCCCACTCCACATTTGAATGGATCTTATTGTTAATTCTTCCCATGTACTGAGTAACATGTCCGATAGTTTGCCTTCAGAAATAATAAAACAAAGGGAATATGGGAATGGAAATGAAATAGAGTCATTAATAATGTAAATGTGATGTTCCAACTCTTATTGCCTAGCTCACAGGAGGGTTCGGTAATTGTTTGTCTTCCTCACTCCCAACCCCCACCCCACTTTCCATCTTTCCCTTCTTCCCCTGTAGTGGGATGACAAGGAGAATACATTTGGCTATTCTGTTAAATTATACATTTCCAGGACATCAGGAACGGTGTAGTCTAATTGACTTTGGTCCACACCTGCTGTAACGAAAGCAAACGTATATGAGCGGTAACGATTTTTTTCCCTCTAGACAAGAGGCAAGATAACTGGTGACAGAAGAAACCATTCGCAGACCTCATCACTGGATTATAAGCATGCTGGGTGCTTAATGAGTTGCTGAATAATATAACACTTCTTTAGTTCTTTGGCTGCCTCATGATTAAGTGCTATAAATATTTATGATTTATTACTGATGCTTTGGATAGCATCAGCTTTGGAAGGCTCGTGGATCACAGTGATTCGAGAGGAAACTAAGAAAATAAAACTCAAATGCCGCGTAAATGGCTTATGTAATTTTTCAGAAGTGGGGGGAGGTTAAAGGTATTCGGCGGCAATGTCATTTAAACAGTTTCTTTTATAATTGATCATATAGTTCACGTAAGAATATATTTATAACAAATGGGAGTTAAAGTTATTACTCACTACTAAGAACTCACTTTTGAAGGTGTCAGTTAGGCTTCAAGGTCAGAGAGGTCAACATTACGTTTCCTGCAAGTACTTTCTCACTGTATATGCCAACCAGGGACCGATGCGAGAGGATCTTCCCTTAAAGTCAGAATACATGTCTCTGGGAATCAAGGCGTGAAAACATCTGCATCACCAACCCCAGCTGCATCTAACGACCACTTGCGGAGCTTTTTACTCCCTGTTTCCTTGGTTCTACTGGCTTAGAGGATTAGCCTCCCAAAATGACCCCTTGCATGAGGTGCATGGCAGTGCTGCACGGGCAGCTGTAATGTGGACTCTGATTTTAGAGAACTGGGTTCGATTCCTAACTCCATCAGGCTGTGTGGCCCTTGGCCAGTCATTCAAGCTCTCTGGGCTTTGGTTTCTTCATGGGGTTACTATGAGGCTTGAATGGATTGATCCATGAGAAGCACTTGCCAATAGCAAATGCTCAATTAAAAGCTAGGTATTAGTTTCTCCATTAAAAGGAATGATAAGCAAATCTGTTGACTTACAATGGACCTTAGAACAAAATAGATGTCTCTAAACCTTGTACCAGATAGCTTGTAGCTAAGACGTGAGGAAATTTTAGCATACACAGAAAAAGAAAATCATTAAAAAACTTTCTCCGGAAATGAATCCTGCACCCTAATACATATAACGAGAACAAATTATTGAGTTTGGCCTTTGTTCATATCTCATCTCATTGCATCCTATGATGGCGTTATTTAATATGCCTTTTGAGATGAAATGATTTGCCCAAGAGCACAAAACTACTAAGTTGCAAAGCCAAGATCTGAGCCCGGCTCCTCCAATCGATCAGTACACACACCACGTGTTGGCAGGAATACATTCTCGTTTTGTTGCAAGAAATGGAAAGGCAAGTCTGGGGATGGGAGAAGAAGGAATGGAAAGAGCACCTTCGTGTAATTCTCAGTGAAGGAGAAGGATGGGTTCTCCCTGAGAAATGTTCACTCATCTTTCCTATCGAGCCGATATCCACCACATGGTTGCAAAACAAATCTCCTTTTTCCTGACTTTCCAAACCTCACTACTTTAAAATACAAAGCTCTACTAATTTTGGGTCACAAAGGCAGGGCACCGAAACAAAATTATTGTTTCTTTTAAATGGGAGGTGGAGCCCGCTCAGAGCGTAAGAAACCTTTGCATTACAGACTGAAGTGTCCTACTCTTGCATTTACTCACACCATTTAAGTGGAGAATAAAAATCCCACAATTTCTAACATGGGAATGCCAACGAAGAAAGCAAAAGCCTATTGGAAAATTTTGACTGACAGCTCAGTGCTCTCAGCCAGTTAATGAAGTCTCTCCCGCGTGCAGAGCTGCCTCGTGTACCAAAGCTGAGGTCAGATAGTCGTATCACTGAAGGAATGACATTTGTTTCCTTATTTGAAAAAGGATTCTTAATACCTCATCACTGCCATATTTTCCCAGTTTTGCTTCAGACAAAAAAAAAGGAGTTAGATAACCGTGTCACATATCAAGAATATTTATAATACCCATGAAAGTAAAAGCTTTTCAGGACTGACTAGAAGGTCACTCAGTCTCCCTGAAGCATAAAGTCCTGATTGGAGGGGACGGAAAGCCAGCAAAACCAACCTGGCCCTGTTATGTCGTACTAAAAGGCCCCCAAGTGAAAGCTGTAACTATTCCGGGAAGTGAAGTCTGTGGCGATGAATAGCATTTATGAAACATTTTATATCTGCCAGACATGCTACTAAATACTATGTCTGGTTTACGCCTGCAAACAGCACCAGGAGGTAGCAAATATGATCTTCATATTAGAGATGTGGAAACTCAGGCTTGGAGAACACATGGAACTAACCCCAGGTCTCACAGACGCTAACTGGCACAGCAGGGACCCAAACTCACGGCTGTGTTACCCAATCCAGGCTCTTTTCAATTTTCTACAACTTCTCCATCTGTCCTTGGAACATCACCCCTCTTGCTTTATCACCGAGAAGTAAAATAATCGTCTATTACTGCATAACGAATTATCACAAACTTAATGACTTAAAACAACACACACATTATCTGTGAGTCAAGAATCTGGGCATGACTTAGTTGGATCTTCCACCTCGAAGTCTCTCAAGAGATTGCTGTCAAGTCAGCCAGGCTTGGGGTCTCATCTGAGGCTCGGCTGGGAAAGGATCTGCTTCCGAGGTCACGTGGTTGTTGGCAGCATCCAGCTCCTCACAGGCTGTTGGACTGAGGGCCTCAGCTCCTGAGGGAGAGCCCCTGCCAACCAGAGGCCGTCCTCGGTTCCTCACTCCGTGGGCCTCTCAGTGTGGCAGCTTAATGGAAGCCGTCTAGGGAGAGAGACAGTGGAGGGAGTCTGCCAGCAAGATGGACGCTGCAATCTTATGTAATGTGATCACGATAGTGACATTCCACCATCTGTGCCATGTTCTACCGCTTAGAATACTTGTGCTCACACTCAAGGCAAGGGGATTACACGAAGATGCGGATAATAGGTGTGTGAGTGGAGCGGGTGTGCCAGGGAGTTACGTCAAATGTTCCCTGTTTTCCTTTCTATGTCTACCAACTCCACAAACTTGTCCTAAAGCTTCTTATCCAGAACCGAAGAAAGGTTTATAATTTAAAAATATACGTATTTGAAAATTCCAGCTGAGATGTTTATCTGATACTAGTTTTTAATATGTAATTATTTATTATTTCTTCAGACTTGGGCTTTAATTCTTATTCGTTGCATAATCATCTTGTTTCTGGAAATAAGTTCATTGCTTATAGGGCCCCAGGGAAGTGTGCAGTTAGTAGGGTTAGCAGGATCATGAAACAAACATATGGCATCAGTCCTAAACCCTGTGACTGTGGGCTTCCCGCCCAGACCCTCCTAGGTCATGCAGTGGTTACCTCTGCGAAAAATGCAAAGCGACAAGTCCTACACAGACGCTCCAGCCCAAGGCTTCTGGAAGGCTAAAGGCGCAGCTTACAGTAAACAGAGAACAGAGCACTTACAATGAGAAATCAGTTATAGAGGTTCTCATTTTAATTGCTTGTTAGTGTCTCAAGCCTCATTGTATCATTGGAATGTAGCCTGCCTGAATTATAGCAGCTTAAAAAAGTCTTTTCATCGCTATCACCACGTACATATGTCTGTGTGTATATATATGTATGCATGACACCCAGAATTTAGCACCATGAATTCCACCGCTGCTGTAAAACTGTTCCTTCTCAACCCGCTTGACGTACACTGCATCCAAAAGAGGCATTGGAAGTCTTCCAGAGCCTGGTTACTCGGGGCGGGGGGGATGCAAACCCACCCATCTTGCATCTCCCTATAATTTCTTCAATAACTTCAGCATAGAGTGACATTGGTTTACAAGGAAAAGCTAACAGATTTTTTTCTATAAATAACTGGTTGGCAGTGCTGTAGTGACAATTTATATAATATAACCCATGCTTAAATAATAAGGTAACAGCTTTGGACTGTGAATTTTAAAATGTCGTATTGAAATGTAGACTGATGAACAGGCAAGATTCTTCTAATTATTTTAATGATAGGCTCTTAATGACAAGAAGGTGTAGAAATAAAAACAGGTTAAAATTACATTTTTAATGATGTGACACCTGGAAGCCTTGACTTCTCCAAAGCAGGTAGGGCAATCTATTGTCATCTGTAAACAATACATGTGTACGTAGAGGTTAAGAATATGTTTGTCAGAGGAATAGGATTATTTACGACCCAATTTCTCTCTGAACGCAAGTAGGATAAAGAAGACATGTCATGTGGGGAAAAAAAGACATTGGACTCACAGTCAAGAAGCTGATATCTAGTCCTGGCTCTGTGAAACCACTGGGCTGTGTGGCTACCCTCTCTCTCTTTCACTCAGTTTTTCACATGTGAAATGTGGAAGTTGAAGCTAATGAGCTCTAAGTCCCCTTTTAACTCTCTATAATTTAATTATTCTATTATAAAGAGTGACAACCCTTTAGGGAAAATAGATTGAGCCTATCTGTCACAAAATATTAATTTATATCCACACATAATGATGCCAGCATTTAGGACACAGACACTGCTTTGCAAAGACTTTATCAAAACCGACTTGCACTGATACCCATGTACCCAACACTGTGCTCAATATCATGCACATATAGGTGGGTAAGGTGACAAGGGAGAGAAAGGATAGTATTTGCCCACCCATGCAGTCATTCGTTTCCTAAGCAAATATCTATGTGCTTCTATCAGGGAAGTTCTCACTGATGAGGTAAGATTTGAAGGGAATTCTAAAGAGAGTAAGCCATACAGAAAGCATTTCAGCGAAGGAGCAAACACAGAGGCTCCAAGGTAGGTGTGGACTTGTTTTGTTCAAGGCTTAGCGTGGAGGCCAGTATGGCTGAGGCCAGGCAAGGGAGGAAGAGAACACGGGGGCTGGAGTCCCAGAGGTGGTAAGGAGCTAGGTCACGTAAGCCATTAAAAATCCGCCCTGTGCAGCACCAGCTGCATGCTTCGATCTGTCTCGAAGTCCAGAAAAGTATCGAATATTTCTTATCTGCCACTCTCTCATGCTCTTCTTCAAGAATTCCATTAGAGCCAGGTCGGAGTCTTTCCACGTGTTATCTCTGTTTTCTATCTGACATTTCATAGATTTAATCATCTCTTTCTCGTTCTAGTGCTGAACTCTAGGTAAGTTTCAATACTGTTTTCTGATTCTGAAATGAACTGTTCAAATACATCCAGTCTAGAGTTTATCCTATTCATTATGATTTTTATTTCAATAATTGCATTTCATCCCCCTCCCCAGGATTGCCAATGAGTTATTTTTATAATAACTGTTCTTGTTTCATCGATTTTGTTTTAGAATTCCTTGTTCTTGTTTTTTATGAGTGCTATTTCTTCCTTTATCTCTTTGATGATCTTAAATATACCTATTTTAAAGATATTTTTATATTACTCTATTATTTTCATAATAGAGTAAATATACCCCCTAGTTCTTGACCTCTTTTGTCCCAGTTTTCTCCATGTGTTTTGGAATTTGGGCATGAAGCCTCATGGTAGGTAAGAGATTTTATTGTTTTATCTTTTTGTTGCCCTAGGCTCTAACAATGTCGTGGTTGCTTTATCCTGGCCCAGGCTTTCTTCCTGTTGTCTTTTTTTTTTTTTTTAAGCAGTTCAGAAGCTCCTGTTCCATTGAAATTGAAAAGATCCAGTTACCAACCCAGTGGGCTGCTTGATCCGTGTTCCTGCTTCACAGCGAAATCCATTATGTTCTTCCTTTCAAGATACTCAGCTTCAGGTACTCTAGTGCTCCAGGCAGAGGTTCGTTGCATCCTTTTTTATCCTTTCATGGATGGGGAAGTCCACAAAAGTACTGGTTTCACTCAGTGAAACTGGCTCTCTCCCCAGCCTCTCACAGGAGACGATCGCTCTCTGTCACCACCCCAGATATTAACGTTTCACAGCTGGTACCTGCTCTCACATCTAGCAGCCCATGGCTTCAGCCTTGCTTATGGGATTGTGTTTTTCTTTTGTTTTTTGGTCCATAAAAAGATTTATTTTGGTTTTGAGCATGGCCATTTGTATTTGTTTCTTTTAAAATATTTTTATCTACCGTTGTTGGGTGTTTGGAGCCCTGGACCAGGGCGTGGACCTTAAAGTGTTAACTTACAGGCCATCTTCACCAGAAATCCCTTCCGAAGGAATCTGACAAGATAGGCCTTAAAGAATTCATAGGCCCTGAGCAGGCTAGGGGAAGGTGCCAGCCATCACCTGAAGTCAAGAACACGTAGGACATGTAAGGAAGTGGGAGGAAATCAATCTGGCTAGAGAGGGCAATGGCAGTTGAAATCTAGGGAAACCCGAAGTAAGGGTTAGCTGTCCGCGTGTTTCTGTAACACACTGTACTTCCCCTCACATCACATTCTTTACCCCTTCGCAGTTGCCTGACGGCAGGACCGCGTATATCTCATTCGCCACTGTACAGGGCCTGGAGCACAGTAAGTACTCGACACATGCGTAAAATAAATGAGTAAATATTGGGCAGACAAATTAGGGTGTGAAAAAATACATTGATCCCACATAACTCACCGAACACGAAGCGTTGGTCTTTTTCTCTCCAGCTGATTGAAACCCAGTTCTTATTATCTTATTTCCATCAATGCCTCATAATCTGTCATCCGTGCTCAAAATGACGGTAAAAATGCTCCACTGAAAAGTCTCCAACAGCCTCCCAGGCACAAAATACAACCATCTATTTTCAATTCTCGCCTCGTAAACCTCTCTGCAGCACACTGCTGACCTTGGTTTCAGCAGCACCACACTGTCCTGTCCTGGGGGATTTGTGACAGATGCTAGGTTAGGCAGCTGAAGACACAAATATCTGGTTAGAAGCAAGCATTTGACCAAGAACCTGAACAGGGTGTGACCTGACGAAGCTGTGTTTTAGAAAATCAAATCAGACAGGCCCAACTGGAACAGCTCAAGATTGGAGGCAGGGAAAACCTCTGAGACGATCGTACCTGACTTATCCTCACAGGTCTGTCTGGTATCTTTCTTTCCCGTGAGGCATTTCCTGACCTACAGGGCTCCTTGGTGCCCAACCGTGCAGCCTAGGATTTCAGCTTCTGTCCCTAGGACAGGATGTCCATTGACTGACACTTTGCATAGCTCTTGCCAGGTGCATTCTCTGAGACTAGGTCTTGTCTCTGAAACCCCAGCCTGCTGTCTAGGGTAGCAGTGCATGTGAGTCAAGAATGGCCACCTCCCTTTCTATCTCCCCTATATATTTTCATCTCCTGCCCTTGCTGTGACTTCTGAAATGAGGCCTGAGATGTTGACTGGGCCACCAAGCTTCTCTCTCCATACTCTTCCCTTGCTTCTTCTGTCCAGGATCCTTCTTACTGGAAAGGGGAATGTTTGGCAATTATTCCTTGGCTCTGCCTCCTTATTGGTCCTGCGCCTTGTTGCTGAGGACCGTAAAGCCTTGCACTCTGTGCCTGTTTGGGGTTGGGACAGAACAGGGTGAATGGGCTTGTTAGAGTCCAGTTCTAGGAAAGCTGGAGTAGCAGTCAGGTATCCAAATGTGATCTCAGGAAAGGGTTCTCGAGGTAGAGACCTATTAACAATCCTGGGCATGAGAAGATGGGGTTTTTTAAATAATACAGGAAGCCAGTTATACAAATGGGACACAAGGCCACGGTTGGACTTAGAGTTGGATGACAAGAGGCTGGACTGTAGCTCCAGAAACACCTATTGTCTGAGGTCAGGACTAGTCATATCAAAGAGAGCAAGGGCTTAGCTTGTCGGTAGGAACCTAAATGGCCAACTATCTAAACAGAGACCAGCAGCAGAGTTAGGAGCCTGCAGAGAGCCTTGCATACACCAATGTGTGTGTGTGTGTGTGTGTGTGTGTGTGTGTGTGTGTACTTAATATAGTAATGTAACTCATATATATAGTGATACAACTCATATATAGTTTTATACATCAAACTGTGTTAAAGGTACAAACAGTGTGACTCAGAATCTAAAGACGCCTCCTCTCTCTATAAGTGCTTTCATATTCTAAAATTATAGTCCTGTAGTGTCCATGGGGTTTTTTTTTTAATTTTTTTCAGCTCCTTGAACTACTTGAGAGCCTTTTCCTGGAGACTGGGAATATCACAGGCCACTTTTAAAGGCTGTAGTCAGCAAATGCCTCATGTAAGGTGAAGGTTTTCCTTTCAGCGGCCCATCTGGTAGAAACCTCAACTCTCCACACCTGAATTTCTTCTTACAATTGCATTCCTTCCTTCCTTTTTTGGCCTAGGTTGCCTTGTCTAGTTTTTGGTTAATAGAGAGATTCCTTCCTTCTCTACATTACTCTCCACTATTTCTTTTCAAATTTTTATTAATATACCTGGGGACAGCGGGGCATCTGTCATGGCCTGTGTGACAAGCTGCAGTGGTACATTGCCAGGGATTGGGGGTGGGCAGAGCTCGCTGGAAACTCTTAACTCAGGGTAGATGACTAACATCAGGAGATTTGTGCAACTTGCTTTTCAGAAGACACCTGACAATGTCTTTTTGTTGTCACCGTTTCCTGATGTCTTCATGGAGTTTGGGTATTTTATGTCTCACTGAGGTTAACTGAGTCATCATCTGATTCAAATCCCCACACTTCCCTGTCAGATGATTTCACTTATATGTGGAATCTACAAAATAGGATAAACAAACAAAACAGAGACAAGCTCATAGATGCAGAGAGTATTTTGATGGTTGCTGGTTAGGGTGGGGGGAGACGCATGAAGCAGGGGAGGGGATTAAGAGGTATAAATTGGTAGTTACAAAGCAGTCAGGGAGACGCAGAGTATAGCATGGGGAATAGTTAGTAGTACGGTAATAACTGTATATGGTGTCAGATGGGAATCGGATTTACTGGGATGATCACTTCGTAAGTTATACAAATGCCTAATCACTGTGGGGTACACCTGCAACTAATACTGTATGTCAATTGTAATTGAAAAATAAAAAATACATATATTTTTTTTTAAAACCCACATTTCCCAAGTTAATGATACAAGCCATGACGAAAGCTGGAAGCTGGCTTTGCTACAAGAAGCTGACAGTGATTCCATGTTCTTTGAGACTCATCTCCCTGTGAATTCTGAGTCCAAAACCACTTCCATGCTTCCTGGCTCTGGGTGTCACCTATCTCCTTTATTTTCCTTTGAATCCGATGGAGTGAGTTGGTTGTGTGATACATTCATGTAAAAAATCTTGTCCTTGAACTTGGCCTTTGTGAACTGAAAGGGAGATGGACTTTTTCTCCTTCTCTGAATGCCTCGATTCCTCCCCTCCCCACTGTCCACTCCCTGTCTCTCATTGCCAGGTTCATACAGCCTTCCAAAGACATCCTGGCTATTTCGGGAAGGGTCATCTTTACAAACCCAAATGATCGGGTTGCTTTAGAAAGGGTAGAAAAGCTGTAAAACGACTTATTGACTCCTCTTCATCTGTTCCTTCCTACGAAGGAACTGTGCTAGGTACTGGAACTGTTTATAAAATGCCCACAGCCTGGATAAATGGATTCCTCTTTTATGAGCTGTATAACTTGGGGTGACGTTGCTAAAGCTTCCTGTGCTAACTTTCTCCGTTTGGTACTCAGCAACCATTCATTGTCCCTGTAATTCATTAATGATGGCCACAACAGAGCCTGTTATTGCAAACCTGGTATCTGGGACAAGAGGTACCTGGAAAAATCCCACAACAGTACCTGTGTGAATGAATGCAGCATGGAGCAAAGAATTCATTTGCGTTTTCTACAGAGCGTACTTTTTGTACGCTCTGTAGAAAATTATCCCCCTCTCCCCCCCTCCCCAGCCCCTCTGGAGCTTTCTGTACTTCCTTATTCACTTCTGCTCCTTTACAGAATCTGTGAGAAATGTTTTTCTTCTGATTTGTCAGGGCTGCTCGCACACGCATCTTCGTTACTGTCAGTCTCTGCTTCAGCTCTTATCTTTGTTCTCCCTCTTGCAGTCTGTAAATGGTCCCATCCCGCCCCAGCCCTGAGGTTTGTTTGTGCCTTTCATGGGATTTTTCTTCTCTCTGATTACTTACACACTTCTTTATTCATCTGCTGTGTTGCAGCACACAAAACCCTCCAGAAGACGCTGTGTAGTGTCTTCTCGCTTCTTCACATTGTGTGGGCTTGGGTGTTTTGGTTTCATTTTGGTTTTCAAGCTCTGGGGAACGTGGCTGGTTGAATTCCTAGGTGGTCTTTGTTGCCGACTCCCCCTTTTGCTCTGCTGGGGCTCCAGCACTGGAGTTTGCCCTCTTCAAATGGTTTCCTGGGGCCATCGCCTTCCCACTGAGACCAAGTGGTCCTGTATCTCATTCTCACAGGCCGCTTGTGTGCTCCGAAACATACAAGGTGACAATTTCGAGTTGATGCCAGGCCCTGCTCTAGCTGCTGGCGATAGGAAGATAAACAGGACTCAGGCCATAACCTCAAGGGACTCACGGTCTCTGTGGAAAATATACACACAGATTGAACGACTGTCATTCAGGGATTGCTAAGGGTTACGACAGCCGAACGCACAGTGGCTATGGGAGAAGGAACACAGATGATTTTCCAGGGAAAACATGGGAACCAGAAGTTAGGTTTTAAAAAGAACGCTCTTAGGTGTTGACGGATTGTAAACTTTGGTACGTAAGTGGGAATGGAATCAGGGGCAGGGTGAGGGGAAGGAAGCCCCCCAGAGAATGTGTTAAGCGCATTGAAGATTAAATAAAGGAGGATGCGCTTACAGCACCCCTAACAAACAGGAGTTTTCCAGACCAATGAGGAAGGAAATATTGTTATTGGTGGAGGAAAAACCAAATTGTGAAGGCACAGCTGGTCCTTCAGGGTGACGGGGGCATATTGGGGAGTGGGGGGCAATGTGGGTGGAGAGGTTGATGAGGTCAAGTGAGAATGAGCAAGCGCTGGGGGAAGGCTGCCCATAAGGGTCTCACCTGGGTTAGGGTGTGAGAACCAGATAGATCTGGGGCAGAATTTATTCAAGGTAGCCAGGCGATGTGTTCTAAAGCAGTGCGTTTTCAAACTTTTTTGACTACGTATCATAGAAAAAAATTTTTTTGACATAATGAACCAATATAGACACATCTCTTATTATTTACTTTTATTATGCACGATTCGTTCTGATGCTTTCTGTTTTATCCTGTTACATATTTTTTCCTATTTCATCTAAAAAGCGCTAGCCATGACTCTCAATGTATTTTATGACCCAATGGGTTATGGCTCAAAGTCTGGAAAATACTGATGTTTAGGGCAAATGTAAATTATAGTCAAGAAGGAAGCCAGGGTCAACTCAGTTTGAGGGGCAATCAGAGCAGAGGAAACCAGGAATTTTTCAGGAAAGAGAGAGCAAGGCACAAAGTTCAGGATATAGTTGGTGAAGCAAGCAAAGGTGTTGGGAGCCAGTTTTTATAATGACAGCTGCACATCATGGAAGTGGGCTGGTTAGCCCAAATATATGGAGCTCAGGAAGATAATGAAAGACCTTACGTGTTATTAAGTGAAGGAGTTTTGGTTTTGTTGCCGAAGTAATCAGAGGCATTGAAGAGTTTTAAGTGGGTATACCAGTTAGCTATTGCTGAATAACAATGCGCCCAATGCTTAGAGAATTAAAACAACTTTTGATTGTTTTTTGCAAGTCTACTGGTTGGCTAGGAAGTTCTGCTGCTCTGGTGTGGGCTACCCATGTGCAGGCAGCTCTCGGGTTGACTGAGGCCTGGCTCATCTAGGATGGCCTTGCCTGGGAAAACTCAGCTTTTCTCCACATGTCTCCCACGTCCCTCAGCAAGCTATTGTGGGCATGTTCTTGTGGCACCAGCAGGGGTCCAAGAAAGGAGGCAACATGCAAATGCTTTTTTAAGTCTCTGCTTGTGTCAAGTTTGTTATAATCCCCTTGGCCAAAGCAAGTCACATGGCCATGCCCAGGGTCAGTTTAGGAAAGCACAATCCACGAGGGGTATAGGCACAGAGAGGCACAAAATCGATATTCACAGGAGAGAAGAAATAGTCAGGTTTGTGTTTTAGAAAGATCACGTTGGTTATTCTGAATTGGAGGGAGGTGATGCTGCAGGCAGGGAGGCCAGATAGGAGGACAATTTAGTGACTCAGATGAGAGATGGTGAGGGTTCAGACTAAGAGACTAATATTGGGGAGAAGGGGATTGCTGGAGTTCCAGGGAGTCGATAAATCATACCCTCCTCCCTCTTGAGTGCAGAACCAATCGAAAGATGGACACATGGATCAAACAGAGAGAGCTCATCAGAGGATGTGGGTTTAAATCAAACTCTCTCGACCCCACTATCCTCCCTCTCCCAGTCTAGGCCTTGGGATAGTCTATCTGAGAGCAAATCAGGATCCGAAGGGTAGATACAGTCACTCTGGTCTAGGACAGAGAAGAAAGGAGAGGAGTGTAAAAGAAAAACAGCAAAATGGAGTTGACATTGTCAAGAGAGCAATCTAACATGGAGCCAGAAGACCTCTGGGAAGCTGAGCTAATGCAGCCCCATCCATATGAAACTGAACTTTTGAACTGGGCTAAACCACAGTGGCCACATCCTATTATGGCTCCTGGAACTAGCTCTATATCACCGAACTTTCTATTAAAAAATAAAGGTTTCACCCAGCAATAGGCATAGCGATTAATCACGTACAGCATAGTACGAGACTGCCCTTCAGCACTGGCCACAGCCAGTGCATGCAATCCCTTAGGAAGTGCCCCTTTTTCTGTCTTTATAAGCTCTGTCCCTTTCTTTCCCCTTTGGAGCATGATGGGGAATTCTACCTAGATCTTTGTTTACAAATTGCAATTCCTAAAGACCCCCAAATACAGCTTTGCTTGTCTTACAGTTCTTGGTCAAAATTGATTGACAGGGGATGAAATCTTGCAGTCTTTAATAGATGAGCTCTAACCAATCATAAGATTTAGCTGTCAACCAGGATGGAGTAAAGGATGGAGAGAAAGGCCAGGATCGCTATCTAGAGCAGGGACCATAAACGTTTTCTGTAAAGGGCCAGAGAGTAAATATTTTACACTTGGCAGGACATTTGGTCTCCACTGTAGCTTCTCAATTCTGCACGATGGCATGAAAGCCGCCATAGGTGATACGTAACAAATATGGCTGTGTTCCAATAAAAGTTATTTATGGACTCTGAAATTTGAATTTTCACATATATCACAAAATATTCTTCTTTGGATTCATTTTCAACCATTTAAAAAAATGTTGAAAACCATGTTTAGGCTAAAGAAACACAGGCAGCGGGCTGGGTTGGGTTTGCAGACCCTTGCCCTTGTGACAGTCTCCCCACAAGAAAATACAGAGTCGGGAGAAAGGACTTCCTCCTTACAATGGTCAAGGTCTCTACAGGTGACATGTTCAAACTGTGTATCTGAGGGAAACCTAAAAGTGGTATGATCGACAGAGGTATGGATAAGGTTTAGGAAAACTGACAAGGGACACCCAGGGGTGGCAACGTTGGGAACTGTGACTATTTTCCAACCCGAGGCATGAACTGGTAAGAGAAGAAAAAAGTATCAGACTCAGTTTGAAGAGCTGTACTGGAGAGGGCTGCTCAGCAGAAGCTATGGCCGTTTGTCAGAGGGTCACATATAGCCTGCGGTGACCTGGCGGGGCGGGGCGGGGGGGGGGGGTGCCAAGATGTAAATATTCTGAACTCACATCCCTCTGCCCTGTGATCCACGTCTCATGCTTCCTGTCAGCCAAACACAATTGGAAACCAGAGGGCAAAGGAGCCCATTGTTGTCATCCATACAGGTGAGGCTCCCAGGCCAGAGAGGGGGGCAGGGGACAGCAAGTGGGTCTGAAGGGACAAAGGGAGAGCCTCCAGCACATTCCCTAACAGGAACCAACAGAAGGACGGTGAGGAGGTATGGCTGACAGGACTACCCCCTCCTCTCAGGGGCCTTGGCTTCTCATCCGTACGGCGAAGGGGTAAGATTAAATGGTCTTTAAAAGCCAAGTCTAACATTCTTTATTTCTATAATGCTCCCGACATTCCTCGCTGTGCTAAGGAAAGAGGGAAGCAGTCTGGAAAAGGAGAGTCGTTCTTCCTTGGTTTTGGGCCCCACACTCCCAGGCCTTCATATCTTCCTAAGGCCCTCACTCCAATGACAATGGAACTGAAACCAAACGAGGGGGGTTTCTCAGGCCAGTGTCATTGTTACATCGTAGAAAATGACTTCTAGGATGAGAAGTTCAAGTCAAGTCCAAGGAGCGAGGGAAGGAGGCTGGGAGATGAGAAAGGAAGGGGGGCTAGCAACATCCATTAGTGTCTCGTCTGAGCAAGACAGTTTGCATATGGTAGTACTCTTTTCAAAACCGCGTAAGGTAGTTTTTGTGGTCCCCAATTTGCTAGTGAGGAAGCAGAATCTCAGGGATGTAACTTGCCCAAGGCCACACAGTGGGAGGGGTGGAGTTGGTTTTCCAATCTAATGCTCTTTCCAGAATACTGTCAGATGAGCCTTCAGGGTCCCCAGCTCTCATTAGGAAGGCAAATATCTTTCCAGTAAATCTGCTCTTCCCAGGACTTGTGTCCTAACCCAGAACAGACACAGAATGACAGTGTCTTCAAAATTCCAGATGTCCCCTGGCAAAAGAGAAGACTGAGATACTCACACAGGCATTTCAGGCCCCCGGATGTCCCTCCCTTTCCTTCTTTTCTCCAGAGGTGACACACCAAGATTTCCAAGGCCATGGGGTTCCTCCTTTCTCCTTTTATGCTTCTTTACTGCACATTTTTTTAGAAATTGAGGCAAAATTCCCATAACGCAAAATTAACCATTTTAAAGTGTACAACTCTGTGGCCTCTAGTACATTCACAGTATTGCACCACCTTTGTCAAGTTCCAAACTTACAGCCCGTTTTGCCTCGATATGGTAGATGTTTCTCTACCACACTGGACAGTTCATTCTTGAGGCCAAAGTGTGTGCCTGTGTCATCTACAAATTTGAGAGTAGCTTGTAAACATTCCACGTCTTGCAAGTCCTAGTTGAATAGAATTCCAGATACCCTCTTCCCTGTTTCTTCTTCTGAGAAGCACTTGAAAGGCTGAATTTGGCATCAAAATCAAGGCCTTCTTCCTGCCATAGACCTTCATGATGTCATTGAGTCAAAATCACAAGCTTCATGGTGGAACAGATTCCCCGTCCTATCCTCTCTGAAGACATTCTTTTCACTCCTTTTTTTTTTATCAGACTGCACATTACCCATGTGGATATTAACCTGCATTGAGCTATGGTTAAAATTTAAATGTGCCTCCAACTTTATATTGTTTCTAAGCAAACAACCACATATCTGAATGTTGAAACTCACTAAATAATTGATTTTTCTAGGATGTCTTCCACTTTGGAGAACAGTAAATTTTATAAATACATAAATATGAACTGAGATCTTGGAAATTGGAGGCAGATGATACGTACACACCTTAAGTGCAGAATTAGAAAAAAATAGTGCGGTGTTGTTTAAATCACAATTTATTAGTCGAGAGGCTTACTTGAAACAAAAAAAAGAAAAAAAAGAAAGAAGACTCTAACCTATTTTGTGTTTTCTACAAATTATCAAGTGGAAAGTAAACCTTCCAGCTATTGTTACAGAATGTTTTAGTCTCTAGAAATAGCTATAAATTTGACCCATTCGCCAGCCAAAAGCTCTGAGTTTTCTGCATTACAGTTCTATACAATTTCCATGCTATGCGAATCATGCTCCAGTGAATACCATCTAATATACTTACTCTTTCCACATTAGCTAAACGCGGCCTTCTCTTCCACTAAATCAATCCTTCTGCAAAGGCAACGAAAGAACACCTGTCTGAGACGTGCTATTGCTTCTTCGCTCCTCTTTGCCAAAAAATATATATGACTGGACAATGACCAAAAAAGGAAAAACTGTGGGGACTCATTTTGTAAAAGACATGTTGGAGGACAGATTAAAGAATGGACACCAAGTTTCCTGGAGGCGGAGGTGGGGACATGGGAACAGAGCACAGAGGTACAAGGATTCGATTCGCTTACATTGCTCTGACTATTTTTTAATGTTTATGGGAGAAACTGACTTAATTCCAGAATAGCATTCCTTATCCCTCATTACATTCTAATCATCATCTGTACCTATCGGTGTTATTGGAATAATTCCATTATTAAGACGTGTTGGAAGACAGTCACTCTAAATCTCTGAGCTTCTATTACACTGTTTGATGGGAAGGCGCTGGCATAAAGAGAAGATTATTTATACCCTAAGGACCAGAAATGCTGGGCTCAGCAGCTATTTTGCTGAGAAATACAAGGGGTATCGTCTTAGAACTGGGTAAAGTGGGAAATAGGTTTGACTTATCTAAGCGGTAGTTAGAGCAATCTGAAAGTGCTCTCTGCAGGAGTACTTTAACTGCGATGGGGTCCCAGAGCTCAGTTAGGAAGCAGTCAACCCCATCATCAACATCTCTGATGCTGTAAGAACTGTGGAAGCCATCGCCCTCCCACAAGCCCTCCTGGATTCCCTGTTTATGGCTTTGAAGTCCAGGGGAAGGAAATTGTACCAAGAAAGGATGGCATGCAGCAGGACTTTACGTTTAGACTGTTGGGACTGGGAGGGACATCATTTCATAGACCCCATCGATTTGTCCCATGTGATGGAATAAGTAGCATGACTTAGTGTGTAATAACTGAGGCTCTATAAACAGACAGGGTTCAAGTCCCAACCCTTCTGCCTGAGGTGCATGAGTTGGGTAAGTTTAGCTTTCTCAACCTCAGTATCCTCTTTTGTAAAATGGAGTTACAATTACTACCCACCTCATGGAGTTGTTCCAGGTTTAAAGAAAATAAACCATGTACAGCGGCTGAGAATAAATGAGTGCTCAGGAGATGCTACTCATTCTTAAGTGTCACTGTCACCTCATTTTCTCCCTACTTATCAGGACTGGGATGGCCAACCTGATTTATCTAATAAGTCACCTTCCCCTCTACTAGACATCCTTTGGAAGGGCCTTAATGCAGTTGCATATCACAGACCCAGGCAGGCCCCAGGTACGAGCCTAGACTCATTTTGAAGCATGCTTGGTTTTGCAACTGGGGCGACGCTTCAATGTACAGACCACGCTCCTTCTATAAGAGCTTTATATCTCTGCTTTGGATCTGCTCTGACAGATTTTCTTCCTGGTAATGAGTTTGCCCTGACAACTTCTGAGGTAAATCTCATTTTTCAGTTAAAGGAATGATGTAGATGTTTATATTATGTGACAGAGTTTTACAGTCATGGCTTTTAATGGATCCCACCTTTCTGCGTTTACAGCTTTGGGTAGTGCCCTTCCCCCACCGACTCTGGCCTCGGTCATGTGATTTGCTCTGGCCAATGGAATATTAGCAAATTTGACACATGCAGATGATTGCAGTAGACTCAGACATCAGGCCTGACTCTCTCTTGTTGCTGGGACCTCTTCCGGCACCTGATGGAGAAACCCAAGCTAGCCTGCTAGGGACAATGACTTAGCCAATGGCCAGCAACAGCCTCCACACATGAGTGAGACCATCTTAGATTATCAGACACCACTTGAGCTACCCAATAACAGCAGCCACAAGAATGACCCCAGGCAAAACAAGCTCCAGAAAAGACCAGCAGAGACTAGTTGAGTCCAGCCCTACCTGTTGACCTTCAGAAGAATGAACAAACAAATAGGTCATTGTTTTAAGCCACTAAGTGCTAGAGTGGTTTGTTAAAGTAATGGATAACCGATATAACTTTAATTAAAATTTATAAACACGGTGGCAGATATTTTTGTCTTCTCCACATTCTAGCAAAGGCACCATAGAAGAAAGCATTTTACCACATGATACAAGAATGTGATTCATCTGTGGCAAATCCAGAAAGTCCTTTCATTCATTTTAGTTCATTTCAGATAAAGAAGAACAGAAGCAGGGCCCATATAAATTTCAACAATAACAACAACAACAACAACAAGTGTGACAACAGAACCTTTACCTGAACAGAGTGAGAATTTCTGAACGGCAGGTGAGAGGTTGGCGGGCGACAAGGACTCGCCAGGCTCCTGGGAGCAGCTCCTGACATCACAGTGTGTGCTGCCAGCTCCCGTCTCTCCTCCTGATGGTTAACACACACGGTTACACAGACACTTCAGCAGTTTCAGAGGAACATAGATTTTCATCTGGCAAATGGATCTAATCAATGATCGAGTAAAATCGAGGGGACACGGTTGAGAAATATGGCGGCGTAATCTATACTTGTGATAAGGAAATAAATGGGGAATTAATGATAAAAGGGCCTGAAGGGCGCAAAATAGTGATGAGAAACAAAAGAAATGAATGTATTCAGAGCAGAAGGATAATACTAAAGCCTCTGACCTCTACGTGGCTCAGGCCCAGCATCCAGGTCAAAAAGAAACAACTGTCAATACTTGACAACTTTCCCAAATAGAAAAAAACGCGAGCAGCATCGGAAAGGAGTTGGGTTCTCTGGATAAAGCAACGCCAAAATTGTCAGGATGGTGGGCGGAGGAGGTAGAGATGTAAGTGAAAATTGTTCCAATTCAGTGAGGACGCTGAGACTCCATTAACATCCTCGCAGGGACCAGGGACCGGGGAGAAGTATTTGTTAAATACTTGGTTTGGAAGAAGACCCTGCTGGGAGTTGAGCTAGTGCTGGTGGTGCCTGGGGAGGGGGGAGGGGCAGAGGAAGAACGTGAAAACACCTCGGCTTCATTTAGCTTTCCTCAAACGATCACAAACTGTAATTTTTTTTTCTAGTGAGACTCCTCCTTGAAGTGGAGGATTCAGAGGTTGTATTAAATTTTAATTTAAATACTATGAATGGTAGAAGGACACTTTTGTTCCTTCCCTAACATCCCCCACCCAGGACTCCCTGTCCTTTCTTATAGCACTGTGGCTCAGTTCTGCATCCAGGCAGCTACCCCTTCTCTGCACAGAGCCCATGTGCTCAGGGTGAAATGCTGGCTCCCTGGGTCAGGCATGTGACCTAGGTTAAGCCACTGCAAGTTCTAGCTGCAAGGATGGGCACGTGACCCCGCTAGAGCCAATGAAATGTCTTAAGACTTCTGGGACTAAGGCAAGCACTGTCTTGTCGGAAATCAAGGGCTAATGATGTCATGTTCTACCTTGTGCAGTGGTGGCAGACAACCATATAAAGGGGACCATTGCTCGAGACCTGACTCTAGCCACATCTGAAACTACGCTTGCCTCCTGGATGTTTCATTTATTAGAAGACCATAAATCTCGTTTTTGCTTAAGTCAATTTGTATTAGATTTTCTGTCAGTTGCAACAGAAAGTACTGATGACGTATTCCTTATTAGATTTTGCACCCAGAAAATGGGGGGATTCTATTAGACCATAATATCTATTGTAGCCTATTATTCTGATTTTAGGAGAAGAGTGGGGAAGGAGAAGCCTTAAACATTCTGAAGCAAAACAAATATTTCCAGATAAACTGAATTCCATGCTTGTAATCAATTCAATAAAATTTACTGAATGCCCACTGCATTGTTTAGGCACATGTTATTTCTTCCTTTCCATATCTCCATGTAGGGTAAATGTATATAAATGCACTGAATGCCATTTATATCATGGGTCAAAATGTTCCCCTGAACACGATAGTACTACAGTGATTAGAATCTAGTATTAGAAAAAGCAATTAAAGTGAGAAAGGTACATTATCATCTTTTAAATAGCATTTGTTGGACCTTTTATAAATATTGCCAAATACTGTGTTTTTAACTAGAGTTATAAGGGCATAAAATATTCCTGTCTTGAAAATTTTCTATTAACTTGAACATACTGGGAATACTTCACCTCGGCGAAGCACTGAAAATGCCGAAGAAATTAATGGCTTTGCACTGTCCTCCTGAAACATGTCCACTAATATTTAAAATTCCGTGTCCCAGGACATCACTCATATCCGCTGACTTAAGCTGAAAGGCCCGGATCTGCTAGGCGGATCGGGCCATTTCTCAAGTCCCTGTCTGTCTATTGGGCTTGTCTTTCTCTCTCTCTCTTTCCCTTCTTCTCTCCCTCCCCCTGGGCCCCCCACCTCACCCCCAGTTTCCTAGGATTAATGGAGAATGTTATTCATAAGAGATCAGAACAGGGCTATACACACGGAATGGGTTATGATTTGTCAGCATCCATTTCATATTTCTTAGGGAAAAAAAAACCCGAACGCACTAACCATCCATATCTCATTTAAAATATTCATGTGAACTCTAATTTACTGGCCTTGAACTCCATAGTTTTCAGTGCCTTTGAGGGAAACCTCACAGGCCACGTGCAATGTTCCTGTGGTCATCCATCAATGTCACATCCGAGAACTACAGTCTGAGGCTCCCCATTCATGCTGTCCCTCAGGTGACTTCTGTCAGAGAGGGCAGAGTATAGGTGCCAACGAGACCATGCACGGACTTCCTCGAGGACCCTCAGTGTGTCTTTTGTGCAGTCTCGAGAACATCACCAGAAGCACTGGTACACACTGCATTGTTCGTCTCTGAAAATAAAGGTGTGGTCTCACATGGGGACTAAATCCATTCAGATGTTGCTTCATGCCTACCCTGTACAGCCCTTGTTTCATTTCCCCACAAATGTCTGTTAAGTACCCACCAGGTGCCAGGCACTGAGGTAAACACAGAAAGATTTACCTGCTACTCAACCTCTCCTTGTCAATGCCTGCAAGTCCCTTCGACTTAAAACATCTCCAACAAATCTCATTATCCACCCCGCCCAAGCGACAGGAGCAACAGCAGCAGCAGTCAGAACCCAAAAGACTTGTTTTTCACCTCTGTGTTCTCTACTTTACTCTCGTCTCTCAAAGCAAAAGCCCCAGTCACCCTCGTCATCCTTAGTTCCTCATTCTCTCCTTCACCCGCAGCATCCAATGGTGCACCAAGGCCAATTATTTATTCTCCTCAGCAAACCTCAAATCAACAGACCATTCTATCCTTATTATCCAGCTTTTGCTCGGGCCCTCAAAATCTCTCGAGGCTTCTCCCACAGATATCTCCAACTGCAATTTATTCACATGCCAATGCCAGAATTCATTTTCTGAAGTACAAATCTCACCACATCACTGCCTTGCTTACTAACCGACCATGACCCCCTACCTATCTTAAGGGACCGATTCTCATCTTCTTTGCATGACCAGGTCTTTCTAATCATGATGCTGCCTACTTTTCCAGCTCCCTGCTTGGGGTTCTTTCCCATACCTTTTGCTCTCCTACCTCACCTGACCTCACACATGCAGTGTGCCTCTGGGCTTTTGAACAAGATGTTCTCTGTTTCTCAAAAGCCCTTCTCTGCTTAGAGAGCTTCTATTTTCTACTCATACTTCAAGAGTCAGCTCCAGGGTCACTTCGAGGTGTCCCCTGATTTCTCCAAGTAGTTGCTTGTGCTCTTCTCTGAACCCCAGAATCCTTGAGGTACATCTTTACTCTAGCTGTGATGATTTGTTTACATGTTGACCAACACTGTTAGCCTGTAAGCTCCTGTATTTTGTTCCTCTCAGCCTTCCCAATATGCAGCACAGTGCTTGGCTAACAGTAGGTATTCACTTGGTGCTGTGTGGGAGGTAGAGAAATATAAAGCATGTTTTCTCTCCACCCTCCTCCCATTAAAAAGGTGCCATAAGATATATACATTATTTGTGAAAAATTAACTGGCAATGTTTGCTAATAAATAGAGGTCCAGAAACAGTAGAGTCTTACAGATTTGGGAAAAGAGAAATATTATTTGGGAATAGGAAGCCAAGGAAGAATTTGATTAGATCTTGGAGAGTTGACATTCAATAGGTAGAGAAAAAGAAGGGAAGGACATAGAAAAGAAAGATCACGAGCTAAAGTGCAAAGGTGAGAAAGCACAGAGCATGCTCAGGGCTGGATGTGGGTGGTGGGACGAGGGCAGGAAGGGCCTAGAAGGTCAGGTTCAAGAGCATGGACCTTCTCCTGTAGGCAACTGAAAGTTGTTGACTAAGGGAGTAATTGTTGAAAATGACATTTTAGGATTAAGTAGCAGGTGGTATGCAGGATGGACTAAAGTTAGAAAAACAAGTCAGGAAGCTATTACACAATCTAGGTCTAAGAGGAGGCCTCATGCAAGGTAGTGACAAATTAAAGGACGAGACATAAATGACCCAGAGATTTCAAGCCAGAGATTAAAAAATAATAATATAAAAAGGTAACTTTAATAAAAAGGAAAGTTAATGGAAAGACAGTGATTTGAGAGGAAATGGTGAATTTTGTTTGAGACTGGTCGCATTTGAGAGAACAACAGGATATCTGGAGGAAAAAAATGTCTAGCAGACATTTAACTGGAGATTAAAGACAATATAGTGTGGTGGTCAAGAGTGTAGATACAGCCAGCCCAGCTTTGAATCCTGGTCACATGAGTTATTAGCCAGGTGATTTTGGGTCTCAGTTTCCTCAGCTGTAAGATACACATAAATGTAATACTTACTTCATACGGTTGTTGGGAGTATGAATGAGATAATATACATAAAAACACACCTCACACACATGGTAAGAGCTCAATAAATATTGGCCATTATCACTGATAACTAAACATGATATACATTTTTTAAAGTGCAGAAAAAAATTGTGTTTTATTTTCTCAACTATTCTGTAAGGTTATTAACCTATTTTAGAGTGAGGAAACCATAGCTCAGCAAGGTTAATTGATCCTATAACTAGTAGGTAGCGGAACCAAAACTCAATTTCAGGTTTTCGATGCCAAATCCTATGCTATTCTCCTAAGCCTACAAACTCCGACTTAGAGGGAGCAGGGAGGCGTGGCTAGAGAGAGGGGGTTAGTCACTCAAACTTCAAGCCCCGCCAAATTTCAGGACTGACTGGGTTTTGATGTAAGGTTCTTATTATCACAATGATAACCCTACTTGACATACACCAAGGCTACCAAGTCCAGCGAAGAATGGTAAATTCTTAGAGAAGGGGGTCCTTAGAGTCGTTTAGTCTCTGCCAAGTGTCTATTCAGCTTAGGTCATCCACCTCGCCTCTGCCAACCTTCCAAGGCGCCAGTATAAATTCAGAGGCAGGTTTTCTCTTTTAATTTAGAACAGAGAATACTAATAACAGTCTGATACCTGTCAGCAGGAATCTCACCCGGCTAGAACAGCTGTCCATAAATCTCAAATTTCAAGTGATTCCTCCGACATTATAAAGATGAGAAATTCTGTTGAAGAGGAAATTGACAATGAGTTTCTGCCTGGTAGCTGTGAAAATGGTTATTGCTGACCCCTTTCTGTCTTTGAATTACTGCTTAGCTTTCTGTCTGGACATATGGAAAGAAGAAATCTTTGGGGACATTGCCGGATAAAGCTGGCTTACCTTGGATTCCTGAACGGACGGTATTTCTAAGAATAGACTCCGAGAGGCAAGAGCTGAGAGGAACTATAAGGGGGCATTTTGTTCACTTTTTCCAATAACTCTTTAATTTAAGAAGTGAATTAAAGTCATGGCATAATGTCACACAGAATGAATAGTAAAGAGTCCTGGAAAAATGATAGGCACTTCTGAGAAAGCTCTGTTATTAAAAAAATGTAAGGAATGAGGTGAACAAATCATACCCTTCCACTAAGGCATAGAGGCAGGAGACTGGTCTGTTGGTTTTATGAAAGGTGGAGACAGGAAATTTCAAATTCTAATCCTACCTTGGAATGTTGATCCCATTACGGCCAAGGGCATTTTTTTTTTTTAATTTCCTTGCCTCTTTTCCCACATCTATAAAAAGGAGTTAATCAAGGGTGTTGCTGAGGTTTAATTAGTTTATACTTGTAAAGTACTTTGAAGATGAAAAGGTCATAAATATCCACTGGTAAGTCCTCTTTTAAGAAATATGAGTTGAAGTCAAGATTTAAAAAATCACATTGTCCGAAAATAGCTTGGGGCAAATGAAAGTGGTTTAGTTTTGATTGGTAACTTTCCCGACATTGCTTAGATATCGCAGCGGGGTAGAGGAATGACGGGACCCTCTTCTAGAGCTTTCTAGAGTTTTATTGAGAGGAAAAGAGAGCAAATAGTTTGCGTCCATTGGGATAAGAAAATCAGGAAATCCAAAGAAAAATAAAAATGGATACAAGTGTTCGTAGTGAGTCTCTGCTCTTTCCCACCCCGCACCCTGCACAATAGTCGGGCCATGAACTCGAAGTCAGCCTAGAGGGGAGAGCTGGAACTCCCCCGCCACACACACCGAGAACAGTTTTCCTCAGATCAGAGTCACGTGCCTGGTGTTGTCAAATGGATGATGGAGAGTCGTGGAAAGAGGCTGTTGTGCTTGTCCAGGGCTCACCTCAGCATGTTCTAGCCCTGTGAACCTGAGCCACTTACTTTACTTCCCGAAATCTTGTTATTTTTTCTCTCTCTCTCTCTGTGCAACCGGGATGATGCTTCCTCCTCGGAGGCTGGGAGGAGAAACTGAAATAACCGGTATGAAGTACCTGGCATAGAGTTTCTCTCTGACTTTGTGCAGTTATTTTCATCCTATTTCTCTTCCTCCATCAGCCCAGGTTGGCATTCTCAGAAGCTTCTGAAATACCAACGTATCGGATTATCGTTTGCAACCCAGAGCTGTGGGGGTTACTCTATTTACTTTCCATGTTTTCACTGGAGAATCGTAAGTGCTCATTTCCACTAGGAAACAACATTCCAGGGGAGGAGAAGGTTATTTCAGGGGGAAATGCAAGTAAAAAAAAACAACAAAAAACAAAAAACAAAACAAAAAGAAAGAAAGAAAGAAAAGACCTGGATTATTTCCTAAATCCCAGATCTCAATTCTCGATGCAGCTGTCTTTCTATTTATTCCATTGTCTCGCAACTGACATCCTGATATTAAATTCCTGAGAGAGAAAGCTCTCTGAAAACATAACTCACTGTAAAGGCGAAAGGCCTGGCACAGCCAGGTATGTGTTTGTTTTTTGTCCATGTCTGTCATCGAAATGACCACGGCTCTCTTGTTTGAAGTGGAGGAGCCCAAGTAGGCATTTCATGACATGGGGTCTGTGCGGTAGCATCGTGTTGCCAACAAATCTCAGCCACAAGTCCTCACTGAGATGCACAGGTACCCAGAATTGTTGAGCTGGAGGAGGTTTAGAGATTACGAAGTTGTCCTCCTGTCCTCCTTACTGATGGGGTTGCTGAGTTCCAGACTCCCGAGAGAAGTACATACAAAATATGTCAGGATCACCAGGCAGATAAATATCACTTTGGCCCTATCCATTCATGAGCTAATCTATCAATATGTGACAACTGCTCTAGGAAAAAGTCACCAGGATTTACAGTTACAGCTACCTGGATGTCTAAAAGGCATAAAAAGAACACCTTAGAAATTAAACTTTAAACAAAATTAAACTTCAAATCAAGAATGGTGAATCAGTGAGTCCCAGAGGTTATAAAAGGACAGGTGGGACAAGTGCATCAGGAAGGGACCGTGGATTGTAACACTCGAATTGTTGAAAGTTACTCAAGTGAAATTAGCATGGAATCGCTGCTCTCCCCTCTGCTCGCCTGGCTCCCTTCATTTATATCATGACTGCTGGCAGCTCTGGCATCTGCAAGTGCAGAGGACAAAGATGAACGATGAGCAGAGACAGACGCTGTATACATCGTATACTTTGACTATACTCTCAGTGTTTGGCCATACACCAACTTTGATCATTGCGAACCTGCTGCAGATTGATTTATAAAGAAGTTAATGTTAGAGGGACGAGGGAGCACTGACATCCTTGGTAATAGGCTACGTGTTTGAGTTACAGGGTACGAGCAGGAAGGTGATAGCAGGCAAGCCAGGAAAGTTATACAATACCACACCACCTCAGAAAGTCCTACCTGTCTCTGGAATGCTTCACCATGGAACAAAGACTGAGACAGCTGAGCTCTTTAAGTCTTCAGCTGTCACCAAGGAAAGAGCATGCCTGCCATTCATTGCCATCTCTGAAGTTCGGCAATTTCTTGAGTCTTCAGCCTGAGTCAAATGAGACGCATGGTCAAAAATAGAGACAAGTCTAGAGAAGAAAACCACAGCCGGATTCCATTTCACCTTCCTATTATCTATCTTCCAGTCTGTCCCAAACCTTTAACCAGAGAAACAGAAGGCTATGCAGAAGAGCCTGTTGCTGTAATTTTAGCATGATCTCTTGGGGGTTCCTTAGCCTCAGCCCTCCTTGGCCAAGGTGGGGTGTGGGGGTGAGTGCAAGAGTGGGGTTGTTCTTGGGTAATAGTCTCCCTTGCAGTTGTTACACTGCAGACAAAAAGTACAGACTCCTGACTATTTCCTTGATGTAGAATCACTTACTGTGTCGCCCCCAATTTCTTTAATTTCTATGTCTCAGAAAGATGAGTCTTCATGATCTCACTTCCCATCTGTGCTCCGGCAACACACCATTGTGCAAACACCACGCACCTCCATGACTGTGCTCCTTTATTCACACACTCGCTCTGCCTGGGACCCCTCTCCACCTCTGCGCCTAGCCAGCTTCTACTCATCCTTTCAGATCCAACTGAAATATCACCCCTTCTAAGAAGCCAGAGTTCCATGTATTTTCCTCCACTACATCCTTATCAAATTGTCATAGTACAAACACTTATTTACATGTGTATGTTTTTCACTAAACGCTGAATTCCTTGAGGACATAGAATCTGACATTCAATTTTTGAATATATGTGCTGCCAAAGTGAGCACTGATATGCAATTTTTTTAAAATTCCATTAATAGCACACTTTTTGGGATACAAAATACATCCAATATGTGTTTACAGAATCAAGAAATGAGCAACAACAACAACAACAATCCCACAGCTAAAAATAAAGAGGAACTGACTAACAGGGAAAAATATTTTCAACAAACATAGAAAGAAATAATCACCATACACAATATATAAAGATATTTTTTAAATAATAAGGAAAATATTAACTTAACAGTAGAAAAATAGGCAAAGGACAACCATTGACAAGTAATTAAAGAAGAAATACAAATAACCGACAAAACTTATGAACATATTTCAACTTATTATCAAAGGGATACAAATTAAAACAATAAGTTTTTTTTCTTCTATCAACTTGGCAAAGACAAAAACAATTTTCAGTGTTGTTGAGTGTCTAATAAGATATGCATTCTGGTGACTATGAAATATCTTTCTGGAAAGTACTTTGGAAATATATATGTATATATTAAAAGTCTTAAAAGTATTTTATATATTATGTCCTAGTAATTTCAGTTTTAGGCATCTACTATAAATAAATAATTAGAAATTTAGTGAAAACCTATATATAAAGATAACATTTAAAGAAATAGTTATAATATCAGAAATTTGAAAGTAATATAAATGTCCAAAACTAAAAGAATAGTTTAAAAATTATCTGCATATGTTAAAATATCATACAGTCATCAAAAATATGTTTAAAAAACCCCAAAACAACAAAAAAACATGTTTTCAAAGAATATTTCATAGGATACACAGGAAAATATTTTTTATATAACATTATGACAAAGAGTAAGATGCAAAATGGTGTCTGTTATGTCTCCAGTTTTACAAAATATAGATAGCTAGAACAGAAAAAACCCAGAAGGATATACACTAATGTTAACTACAGTTATAGCTGGGTGGAGAGATCATGGGTAATTTTTATTTTCCTTTCTATAATTTTATAATTATCTTATTTTCTATGTTTTTTTATAATAAGCTTTCATACAACAAAAATGAGCTTTTATACTAAGATTAAAAATTTTTAAGGAGCTGTGAGTTATCACTACACAACTATAAAATAGCTGTAAAAAAAAAAACATAGTGATAGCACTAAATGCTGGTCAAGATGCAGACAAACTAGATTGCTCATAAATTACCGGTGGAAATGTAAAGTGGTACACCCATGTGGAGAAGTGTATGACAGTTTCTTACTCAGTATGTACTTGTCAAACAACTCAGCATTTATCCTAGAGAAGTAATAACTTCACACAAAAACCTATACACAAATGTTCACAGGAGCTTCATTTGTAACTGACAAAAACTAGAAATAATCCAGATATCCTTTGGTGTGTGAATGGGTGAACAAAAACAAAACAAAAAAAAAACAGTAGTGCATCTATTCCATGGACTACTATGCAACAATAAAAAAGACCAACTATAGATACATGCAACCCCTTGGATGGATCTCAAGAGAATTTCGCTGAGTGGGAAAAAAAAACAATCAAAAGGTTATCTACTGTCTGATTCCATTTATATGACATTCTTAAAATTACAAAGTTATACAGACAGGAAAATGAGTGGTTGCCATAGTTGAGGGAGAAGAGGGAGGAAGGAAGGCGATGGCCATGCTTATGAAAGGGTAGCGCAGGTGATCTTTGTGATGGAACCAGCCTGTATCGTGACCAAGGCTGTGGTCACACAAATCTACCTGTGATAAAAATGCACAGAACCAAATACAAATGCCCACACACACAAATGAGTGCATCTAAAACTGGTGACATCTGAGTAAGGTTGGTAGATCAATTGTACATGCCAGTTTCCTGGTTGTGATTCTGTCTGATAGTCGTGCAAGAGGTGAACATTGAGAGAAACTGGATTTCGGGTGTAGAGATCTCTGCATTACTTTTTACACCTGCGTGCGAATCCACGATTCTTTCAAAATTAAGAGTTAAAAGATAAAAGAAATGAACAGGAACCTATAAGTTAAATAGGATTTGAGAGACACATCAACCAATTGCAATGTGTGCTTCTTAATTAGATCCTGATTCAAACAAACTATAAAAACATGTGACTTTTATGAGATACTACAAAGGTGATCATTGGCTAGAGTTGCCCTCAACTAATTATAGGAAGTTTTCTTTAGATACAATGATGATATTATGATTATGTTCTTTTAAGAATGAGTCCTTATCTTTCAGAGATTCAAACCAAAATATTTAGAGATGAAATCATATGAACATCTATTTGCTTCAAAACTATGTGAGAGGGGAAGAATGTGGCAACTGGTTAGGCTCAGCCACAGGTAGATGTGTAAATTGGTGTACATTATAATAGTCTATCGATTTTTGTGTATTTTCAAAATCCTCCATAATGAAACTTTTCTTAATGAGGAAAAAAAATAAAAGGAAGGCTGAATCTTCAAGGAAACTCTTTGACGTTACTTATCTGCCCATCAGTAAATATGTGGCTTCTTTGTGAGCTCCCTGTGTACCAGGCACTGTACTAGGCTTTAAAAATACAGCCACGAAGATATAGCCTGTATTTTCCCAGAGTCCAACAGCTAGTAGGAGCACAGAGCCTATAAAACAAATAGGGACATTTCTAAGTAATAAGTGCGTGTAAGTTTTGTATAACAGTGGATGAACTGACTGCTCATTCCACCAGTGAAATGAGACCAGAGCTAAGTCTTCAAGGATGTGTTGCAGCCTGAGTTTGTTATGGTGGGCAGGAGGGTTCTTTAAACCTGAACTTGATACCTAAACACGACTTAGCATCTTCTGTTTTCACATCAACGCTTTTCATTTCAGATCCGTTCCAACTCAAATTACATTACATTCTTATTGTCATCCGACTCTGCTGTCACCTTCTGGAATAGCCAAAACAAGGCTAATGATGTTTACTGAAGTCTTTCAGTCCTCATAATAGGATGATTTGAGCTCAGATTCAATCTCTCTCATCACTAACCACCATCTCCAAAGTCCTTGAACCTTTCAGGGTGGCTCTATTATCCGGAAATTGAATCAGAGGGAAATTGTTAAAGGAATCTTTTAGAGGAAAAGAAACTTGGTTATATGTCTTGGGGAAAAACAGGACATAATTGCTTTTGATGAGAATGATTCATTTCACCTTGATAAAATGGAAACTCAAACGCATGCACACACACACACACACACACACACACACACACACACACACACACACACACTAATGTAAAGGATGCTATGCAGTTAACAGTATTAAGGCCATAAATCACACTTCATAGAGTGTGGTTTCTCTACAAAGCTGCTTGGCAAGGCACACTGTGATTAATGTCACAGCAGGGAAGGCATGACAAAGGTGAAAATGAGGAAAGGGGGTGGCTGCAAACTAGACACAGAGACAATGGTGACAGCAGCCTCTTCAGCACTTGGCCTGAGGGGCCAACACCCTCAGACTTAATGACTGACTGGTAGATGACACCTGCTTAGCTTATTTTTAAAAAGCAAAAAATAAAAAAAAAATTACCAAACAGTTCAGAAAAGCATTAACCTCTGCCCTCAATAGGCTAATTTATCAGTGCCGTATTACTAAATAGACAATCAATAGATTAAAACACAAAAGACCTGCAGAAATAACAACTGGCAAAGAAAAATAAATCTTCTACCAGGAACTCGCACAAGGCCTGGACACTAGAGCAAAGAAAGCATTTGTTTCTGGTTTCACCGTTTGTCACTATTGATTCTGCCTGTGACAGAGGAAGATCGCTGCATCCTCCCCCACCACACAATTTGCAGCCTTCTGCCTCATTTGATTCCTCACCTCTAGAGTCTTTAGTCTGATTTGAGAAACCATAAAGGAATTAGGGTTTTTGTCTCGGAAGTCTGCTTCTAATTACTTTTAGTATCAAATGGTTCCAAAAGCTGGAACATAATGATTTTGAGGGATACAGAGCTTGGCCTCAGATAATAGGTTTGAATACAGTGCACAACCAGCCGTGCTTAGAAGCAGAGAAAGGGGGACCCATGACGGCACGAATGAGAGGAGGAAAAATGTCCTCACCTGAGTCAAACCTCGAGCTTTGTATGTTCCAGGATTTGCTCTTTTATTGCCCCACCTGGTGTCATAGCCTGGTCTTCCAGTTAGAAAAGACCATTCTTTGGGAAATGGCTTCATTATCCAAGCCGTCTCATTTTGAAAAATGAAAATGGGGAGTTGGCAAAGATGCAACATATTTTAGATCTGAAAATTTTAAAATCGCTCATTGTAAGCAAGTCATAATTGGTGAGGTAAAAAATATTTTTCCAGTATAATACACCAAACACCTGTGGAGTCCCTAGCACATTGTAAGCAAGTCATAATTGGTGAGGTAAAAAATATTTTTCCAGTATAATACACCAAACACCTGTGGAGTCCCTAGCACCACCGCTAGGCATCACAGAATCCATGCTCATCCACCAAGTTTGTACCCAGTGCCTGATCTTTATCAGACAGTAAGTAGCTTAAGTGCTGGGGACACAGTGATGAGTAAGATAATTCTTTCTGTCTAGTCCATCTAGGCAGCTATAACAAAATATCATAGATTGGGTGGCTTATAAACAACAGAAATTTATTTCTCATAGTTATGAAGGCCGGAAGTCAGAGATCAAGGTGCCGGCAGATTGGGAGCCTCGTGAGAGCCCACTTCCTGGCTCACAGGTGGTTGTCTTCTTGTTGTATGTTCACATGGCCGAGGAGAGCTCTCAGGAGTGTCTTTTATAAGGACGCTAATCTCATTCATGAGGGCTCCACCTTCATGACCTAATGACCCCCCAAAAGCCTCACCTCCTTTGCCATCGCATTGGGAGTTGCAGTTTCAACAAATAAATTTCAAGGGGACAAAAACATTCAGTCTCCAGCAGCTTCCCTCATGGAGCCTGGTGAGGGAGGTAGTTATTAAACAAATCACACAATTCAGTAATTCGTTGAAATTGTGGAAATCGATGGAGCTGTAGAGGCATTATGAGAAAGTATAAGGGTCTAGCATGAGTGCTTGAGGAAGGCTTCCCTGAGGAAGTGATGTTTAAGCCGAGAACCCAAGGATTAGCTAAGTGAGGAGGGGCATGTTGGGAGGTGAAGGTAGTAGGGTCTCTCTCTCCAAAAGCTCCCAATAGAGCTGGGAGCCAGAAATGCGGGTGATGAGTTCTGCCCCTGTCTAGACCGTACAGTCCTATAATGGAGATGTAACATACTGTGAGACAATGGATGGATTCCCACAGCCTGAGCCTCCCTGAGCCTGACCTGAGCCCCTGGCAACAGCATGGACAGAACAGAAATGAACAAGATGATGCCATGGAACAAAGTGATACCGTGGAGTCAGAACAAAAGAGAGAATGGTTCCTCCTGGCTTGTCTGCTGAAGTACTGTCAATGCTCAATAAATGGAAAAGAATATGATCGCCCCATTACTGTTTCCTCGCCTGGGTGAGTACTTCAGTTTTAAATCTCCTTCTGAAAGATGAAAATGAGGACTTGGTCAAGATGCAACATATTTTAGATGTGAAAATTTTAAAATTCTCAAGTGTAGCAAAATATGTCATGGCAAATGTAATAAAAAGTGTGATGTTTTTATGAGGTGATACAATATGTGACTGAAGGGCCAAATGTGTGAATTGACTCTGTGAACTTTTTATTCATTCATTTAATGACTATTTAATGAGCATCTACGACATTCCTGGAAGACAAGGTTCTTGCCCTCATGCAGCTTGCGTTCTAGTAAGAGAGACAGATGATACACGAGTATGACTCTAGGGGATTATAAGTGCTATAAAAAAATTAAGTGAACTCAGCTAATGAGAAAAAGTAGGAATGAGGATAGAGAGAAACTATTAGGTTATAGTGGCCAAGAAATCCCCTCCATAGGGCCAGCTTCATGAAGTGTGACGGTGTTGCTGTACAAGCCACCACCCTCAGAAGGGGGCTATGTGCGTGGGGTTTCACCCTCTGCGGTTTCCGTTTTAAAACCTTTAACACCATTATTTTTGAGTTGTGATTTGTAAGTGAAGTCTGAAGGGACAATGGGGCATGTTTTACGGACTTGAAGCCTCAGCCACCGTGCGATCCCACCTCCACTGGGTTCTTGTCGGCCCACTACCCCAGGTCCCAAGCACAGATGGCTGCCCTCTGCCCCAGGGGGAGCCTGGGCGCAGGCACAGGAGTAGAGTGGGAGCATCTATGAATGTTAGCCAGAGAGTATTATCATGCCCAAGGAGTGAGACATTAAATGGCAGGTGAAACATACCAAGACAGGCCAAGAAAGGCCACAGAAGGAAAGAAAATACTTTTCTTCCTGCTTTTTGCCTTAGACCACTTGGCCATCCTGACACCCCTCCTTCCTGCTCTTTGAACGAGGGGTCCCGCCCGGCATTTTCATGGCACACGGAGCCCTGCAAATTACATAGCTGGACCTGCCTCTCTGAGGAGGGGCCATCTGGGCAGAGGCCTGGAAGTAAGAAAGAGGTGGGTGTCAGCACACCCAGCAGAGGAAACTTTAAGTGTTAAGGCCTTCAGACTGGACCAATCTTGACTAGTTGGAGGAACCGCCAGAAGGCTGGAGTGGCGGAAGCGGTGCCAGTGAGTGGCAGGGTGGGCGGGGCTTAAGGCTGGAGATGTAGCATAGGTCATAATTAGGAGGCTAGCTTCCAGTCTAGATGGAAGCTACCGAAATGTTTTAGGCAGGAAAACTAACTACGTGGTCTGATTTATATTTTTAAAGGCTGGGGGTTTTTTTTGGAGGTAGTGGGATATATCTTATTTTTAGTGTATTAATATATTAACTTATTCATGTTCCATCTTCTTGAAGGGGCTGAGTGGCCTTGAATGAAGACGATGACAGAGGCATGAATGCCAGGGGTGTGAAATGGAGAGGGAGGGGTGACTTGAGCCCCCATCTCCTGAGACTGTGGGTGACGCTGGGTGTGTGTGGCAGTGGGAAGGAGCAAGTCGAGAGAGAGAGTCTAAGGCCTTCATTCTCCTTTGTGAAGTAGTAAATGAAGTTATGTGCTGAGGATGAGGGGTGGCTGGGGGAGGGGATCTGAGGAGAGAAGGTCTGGAACGTCTTTTAAGAGAAACGAGGGAAAGCAGTTTGGGGACAAGAACAGACGATGATGGCAGCACTGATGGCCTGGTTCTGGTGGGAAACCCTTCTTTCTGCAAGTAACCTCTTGACCTAAGTCCTGGACCCCATTCCTTACCATTCCAGAAGGATCTCCTACATGGAGCCCCACTCTCTTTTCTACTCTTTTTAAAATGCACAGATTTCTGATTTTTAAACCACAGAATGCCTTGTGCTACAACTGGTCCAGTCCCCTTCCTACGTCTCCTCTTCCGTCTACATCTTTAAGCGCATGGAGCTTTCGTCATCGGCTCTCTCATATTGTCCCTACTCGTTCCCTAATCTCTTGCCATATGATTTTATTCCATCACATTCTTGAAATTTCCCTTAAAGATCACCTGTGATTTTCACCCTATTCTTAGAGTGGGTGTGTGTGTGACCTGTAAATTTTCTTTCTAATTTTGCCCCTCATTCCACCTCTCCTTTAAAACTCTCGTTCTTAATTTTCTGGACCCTGGTCCCTCATGACTCTCTTCCTCCCTCTCTGATGACTGTGATCTTTCTCTTCTCTGCAGCTCTTTCTCCTTCCCTCGGTTCCTCATCACAGGCACTGAGTGACACCCAGTTCTGGCTCGTCCTGCTCGCCTCCTTAGGGGGCTTATTTCCTTTCCTGCCATTAACTCTCCCAATTAAAATGGTCTCCTAGCTTCGTGATCAACTCTCAGCATGTGATTTTCAAACATACCTTTAGCCCAAACTTCTCTCCCAGACTCAGTTGTCATATTTCCAACCTAAAATCATCATGTCTAAAAGTAAGCTCAAAATATTTTTCCTGTAAAAAATGCCTTTTTGGGTTTCTCAAAAAATTAAAAATAGAATTACCATAGGGTCCAATATATATATATATACTCAAAAGAATTGAAAGCAGGGACTTGAAGAAATATTTGTGCATCCTGTTTATAGCATCATTATTCACAATAGACAAAAGGTGGAAGACATCCAAGTTACTAGATAAATGGATAAACAAAATGTGATATATACATACAGTGGAATATTATTTGGCCTTGAAAAGGAAGGAAATTATGACAAATGCTACGACATGGATGAATCTTGAGGACATTATGCTAAGTGAAATAAGCCAGCTACAAAAGGACAAATGCTGTACAATTTCATTTATATTAGATATCTAGAGTAGTTGAATTCAGAAGCAGAAAGTAGAATAGTAGTTGTCAGGGGCTGGGGAAGGGAAGAATGGGGAGTTGGTGTTTAATGGGTAGAGTTTCGGTTTGCAAGGTGGAAAGACTTCTGTGGATGGAAGGAGGTGATGGTAGCACAATGATGTGAATATACTTAATCCACTAAACTATCTACTTTATAAGAATTATGATGGTAAAATCGTAATGGTTATGTGTATTTTACCATACTTTTAAAAATCTCTTTTCAGTTTCCAAATTTGTCTGTATTACTAGTCTTGAGTCCACCATGCTCTCAAATATAAAGCTAATTTTTACTGTGCCTTATTGTTTCCCTCCACATACACTGTGTCTCATCAATCTTGTCCTTCAAGCAAGTCACAGATGTTTCCTTCTTCTTCATTCCTATCAACTCATCCACCCAAGACAGAGACTTTGAAGTGACATCAGAGGTCTAGCCTCCCCTTGCTTCTATGACTGGAATCCTCTCTAATCCCTGACCAAGATGAGTCCATCGTTCATTAATTCCACAAATATCAAGCACCTATTACATATATTGGTAATATATTGCTGGGCAAAGAAGGCATGGTCCCTGCTGTCATAAAGTGTGGACTGTAGTCAGGCAGATAGACTATAAATAAGTAAAAAAAAAATCATTTCAGATAGTGAGATGGTAGAGAGAAAACAAAACACACTGTAATGTAGAAAATGATGGCCAAAGAGACAGGGAGGAATTCTTCTTTAAATGGATTGGTCAGGGAAGTCATTTCTGAAAAAGTGACATTTTAATTCAGACACAGATGAACAGAAGGAGACAATCACGCTGAGCTCCAGGGCTAGCCAGGCCAGGGAACATCTGGTGTGTAGGCCCTTGAGAATGAATCTGGCTCATTTGGGAAACCCAAAAAGGCTGGTGTGGTGTGAGTGCAGTGAGCTAAGAGGAGAACCACGAAAGATGAGTTTGAAGAGGCAGGTATGGACAGACCACATGGGGCCTTTTGAGCTAGCCTGAGAAGTTAGAGCTTGATTCTAAGTTCAAGGTGAAGTCATAGGAGGATTTAAAGCAAGGCAGTGATGCGATTTGTTTTGTTTTGTTTTGTTTTGTTTTGTTTTGTTTTTATAAGATCACTGTATGGAGGTTGGACTGTGAGGCTCATGAGAGGGAGAGCAATTAGGAGGCAGTTTCGGGAGTCTAGTTGACAGATGATGGTGGCCTGGACTGGGTGAGGGCAGTGTAGGTGGAGACAGGTGGACACATATATGGCAGTAGAAATGATAGAATCTATTGATGGATTGGGTAAGGGGATAAAGGAAAGGAAGGAATCAAGGGCGAATCTTGGGTTTCAGCTCAAGCAATAGGTGGACCGTAATGTCACTTCCTGAGATGGAGAAGTCTGAGGTGGGATAGGAGGGCAGAGAATCAAATATCTAATTGTACATTCCTAACAATGGGCCACTCAGTACAGGGAAAGGGTATCATGCCACTGATATTAGAAAAGTTTTGTATTGAGTCCAAACCTCCCTGCAAATCTACTCATTTATTTCAATTCTTCTTCTTCTTCAACAAAATGAATTAAGTCTTTCTTCTTTCCTACACGGCAGTCCTTTTCTTCACCTATGTTGAGGAGAATTACTACGCCCTTCTAAGTTTTCTCTTCTCTCAGCTAAATATCCATAATTCACTCAAATTCTTTTCTTATTTCTGGATCACTGCAAATTCAAACTAGTCTTCCTTCTACCTCACACCAGTCTATCATGCAAATTTCAGGTAGCTCCATCTTCCTAATGCTCCAGTTATTAATCACCAAGGGCTAGGCACTGTCCTGGGGAAATATATATATAATAAGTGCTAAAATTAGATTCTCCTATCTCGGTTTTGCTAAAGCAAGAAGACAACAGCTGCTATATCTTAAAAACACTACCATGCAAAAATTTCAAATTTAGTGGCCAAGAAGATCCTTAAACCCTTTGCCCATATCTTTAATATATGAGAGTTGAAAATGGAGATTGAGAGATTTGTATGAAGGATGGTGTATGAATCTATTCTTCTCTTCCTCTTTCACCTCAGATCAAAAGAAAGGGGCTTCAGGGGATCATTTGGCAAGCTTGATGTGTGACACCAATGTTAGCGGGGCATCACAGACTGGTGTCTGACTCCTGCCTGGAAAAATCTCAAAGGTAGAGCTAGGCTGGCTAGTTGTTCTTGTGGCCAAGGTATGGGAGCAGTGAGTGTGTTGGTCAGCCTGTCTGTGCAGAGTGTGTGGGGCCAAAGAATGGGAGGATATTTCTCATGGATCATATGGGAATGCGGGCTGCCTTGGAGCTAGAGTCCTGCCCAAGAGAACCATCTGGAGGCCTGTGCAGAGGGCTGCTGGGACGCAGGCAGAGGGGGGTGTCATTCAGAGAAAAGGGCATCCCCTGTGTCACAGGAAATGCTGTTGAACCTTCCCACTGGAGCCTCCCAAGAACCCACAAATAGGCCCAGGAGAGAATCAGCTCCAAAACAGGTCCTCAAACAGTGAAGCCTTATTAGTATAGTACTAGTCAATTCAGAACTTTCCTGCTTCCTCTAGCTGTCCTCCCCTGTTCCCTCCAACCACAGAGAGACCAGAAATCACACTTAGTGAGGAGAGGTGAAGACAATAGGTGAGCAAAAGAGAAACCACATCCCTCCCTTCCTTTCTACAGAAGACCTAGCTGGGAAATAGGAGGAGGCTCGACTTTGAAATTTTGATTGTTACATGGTCCTGCACACTATTGATTATTCAGTTAAAACTGTGACTGTGATTTAAAAAGACTCTAAGGGTGATCAAGGGAAGAACCTGCCCCATTTTTAAGACACAGGGGAAGTTCAAAATAAAGTCTCTTTCTGATTACACTTCGAGTACTCTCTCTCCAACATTCTGGTTATACACAGAAGAAAGCAGCTTTCACTCTGTCATTCTTGGGCTTCAAGACGTCCCTTCAATGCCTCTCTTGCCTTTTAGACTCAATCTAAACTCCTAAGCATAGAGTTTGATGTCCTGTAATACCTGGTTTCATGCCTATTTTTCAACCAAACCTCCTCCAATTCCCAATGGAACATCCGACTTCAGTCCTGTGGTCCTCTGCGCTTTATAATAACAGTTCATATTTTTGGACATTTATTGTATCATTTAATCCTTACAACAACTTTTGAGATAGGTATGATTATTCTTACCTCCATTTCACAGATGAAGAATCTGAAATCACTAACAAATAGTGAGGCTGTGATTAGAACCCAGGCAGCCTGACTCCAAAGCCCACGATCCTAACAGCTAAGCATATTGTGTCCTGTCTCTCCATGAATATAGTCTTCGCGTTCGACCCCCTTTGGCATGTCCCCCCGCACTTCTCCCCTCTGCCTTTGCCACCCCGGACATCTTTCAAATCCCAGCTCAAACTCCTCCTTCCCTGTGAAGCCTTCCCCCATCACGTAACAGTTATTCCTATTTTCTGAACTCCCAAAACATTTCATCCATGTCAGGGACTTTAAAACTTGAACCTGTGCTGTTTGTTTCTCTATTGTCATTTGGGGCATGTCACTTGGGCAAGCCCCTGTAGATCCCTTCCAAGATAAGGCCTGTCTGTGTTTCCTACTGTTCTCATTTTCACCAGAGCAGTGGCTCTCCAACTTTAGAATAGAAAGATATCAACAGGCAGTCCACAGACTAAGAAACATAAATGACATTTAAACGTTATGAAAAGATGCTGGACCTCATTATAACAACAGACATGCGAAGTCTCACTGGGTTACTATTTATCACCTGTCAGACAGACAAAAATTTTTAAGTGTGACAACATATTTCAATGACAAGGCTGTAGGAGAATAGGATCTCTCATATATTTCTAGTGGGAATGCAAAATGATATGTCTCATAAAAGGGAATTTGGCAATGTCTAGCAATACTACATGTGCAGGCCTTTTGACCCAGTACTTCCACTTTGGGGAATCTATCCTGAAGATACACTGGCAAAAATCCAAAATGCTGCATGTTCAAAGCAATTCTTTGCAGCATTATTTGTACAAGCAGAAGACGGGAGAAAAAATCTCCATCAATAGAGGCCTGCTTGAATAATCACAGTGCATCCATATAAAAGAGCACTGTGCAGGTCTGAGGAAGGATTGCTACAGACTCTTTAAATGATTCCAGGATCTGTTAAGTGAACAAAGCAGACTGAAGAAAAGTGTGTACACTATTCTACCATTTGTTAGAAACAGGGGAATGTGCCTATTTATATATTTGCTTATTTTTTTTCAAAAGGAAACAATAAAAGAATAAACTGAAAACTAGTCAAAATTGTTATGACGGGGAGAAATCAGTGGGGAGGAAACCAGGATGAAGACAGAGACCCCTGAATGTACCTTGCTTTATAGCTTTGACCTTGGAACCAAGTATTTTACAGAACTCAAAAATAAAATTAAAGCCAAAGAAAACATTAGAAACGAACAAAAAAGGTATATGTATATACTGGAATTAAACAAGTAAATAGATGGCAGCCAGGTTCCTCACTGTTGAAATGACAGATTATGGATAAGCTAGAGGAGGGAGCCTAGTAATGCATTAGAGTTATTAGTACGAGCTCATGTTTACCTTAGTATTAGCTATATTATACTGACCAATGTGGTTACACATAGAAATATTTATAGATATGTATACCCACACAGGTTAGTATACATACACAGGTTAGCATGTATTTCCTTGGTCTGTCAGCTGAGAGGGCTTAGGAGCAATGACACCCTAATAGCAACCAGCACACCTAACACTGAAACTTTGGCCTCTAATACCATTCTCCAACAAAAGGACCCAGGGACCCTTAGAGAAATGTGTCATTCTAGGACTAGGGCAAGAAATATACGAGATAGATGTAGAGCATCTTGCAGTACTATAAAGTAAAGAACTGTGGAGTCATGTCGAAAGGACACAAAAGCCAACTGAAGAGCTCCCAATGGCCCAAACTGGACCAATTTGAGCGACAAAATAAAGTAGAATTGGATTATAACCTGAAGTATAAATACTTATGCATCCATATTGATATAAAATGTTTGAATCAATCAATTAATCAATCAGAGGGGAAGAGACAAATCACCCAGGCAAAAGAATTCCAAATAAGGTATGTAACTATCCCACCCTGAAGGAAATGCAGCGTAATTTCCCACTCCTTAACTGTGGGCTTCGCAATAGTGACTTCCTTCCA
>CM053517.1:33945176-33978807 GCA_028627145.1 Eidolon dupreanum | reverse complement strand
AGAATGTGGCTCACTCCAGTTGTGTGACCTCCACGGAGGTTAGCGGGGCTCCCTAGAGGTGCTGTGAAGTCGGCTCCTATGCCACAGGGCACTCGACAGAAGATCAGAAAATGATGGACACACATCTTCCCTGGGCAGCACGTATTACTCAAAACCTCTGGCCTCCAGAGGTTGCTCAGCCACTGCCCTGGCCTCACGCACCAGGCAGGGCAGAGGCAGGTGGGGCTGCCATCCATCCAGGTGATGACCAGTATGCTAAGAGTGTCTTCCTGGAGCAGAGTGGCAGAGGCCAGGCTGAAAGGGAGCCGGGCTTGTCACAGGGAACACAAAAGAATGAATCAAATAGGAGGGCTGAGGAAGATGACAAGCAGAAATGAGCAGCCAGCCAGAGAGCTAGGACAGGTGAGGATGCCATAACCGAAGTGCTGGGTATCCAGAGCCACCTGGTCAGATCCGATCTGAACACCAGAAAGGCTAAGCTGCCACCTGAGGGGGCCAGGGTGGGGGCGGGCCGAAACCCAGTCATTTCCAGATACCGTATTCTCTGTCTACACTAGGGAGTTAAGGGAGAGGCATTTAAAGGGAAGGAGAAATGGGGTGGGGGCAGCAGAGATGGGCATGGAGAGGGAAAGAGGGAGGCCATGGAAGAGGGCAAGCCGACTTGACGAAAACTAGCCCGAGCTGTTAATATCTTCCCCAGAAAACTTCCCTCTTTCTGATAACAAAGCAAAGGCACTACCAAAACCGAAAAAATGCCTGAAGCAATCCTCATGAACAGAACAAGAGGGTGTCCTGGGATCACAATGAAGCACTCAGGAACCTTTGGTCTAGATTCTGGGAACGACATTTGCATTGCTTGTGGCGGCGTCACTAAGGCCCCGTTGAACCTCGTGCCGACAGATCTTTTAAAACTGAACCCCGGCGCGGCCTAAACTGGAGGAGGTCAGTGTCACCGACATGCCTTCCTCGGGGACTCTGGGAGTCTCACTCACAGGGCTGCTAAGTGTCTGGTGAGCGGCGGTGAGGCCGGGAAGGGAGGACACTACAGAAAACCATGGCCCCTGGGATGTCCTGAAGAGAGAGAGGACAGAGGTGGGTGGGCGCCTCCCCCAACACCTGGCTTCATCCTCAGGGCTCAGCCACCTGGCACAGCTGTGGCATCTGGCCCACCTGACCACCCTCCGCCCCTTCCCGAAGCATTTCTTTTCTCGGATCCTAGGATATGACACTTCTCATTTTATCTCTTCTTCCTTGATTCACAGCCACTCTTTCTGAGAGCCCTCCCTTTTTTAAAAAATTTTTATTATGGAAGTATGTGTGAAAGAAAAAAAACAAAAAACAGAAAACAGTGCGACGAAGCCCCACGTGTCAAGTGTTCGAGTGTCAGAGCTTAAATACGAAGGCCCCGCCCACTCCCCTGCTCTTTAGATTATTTTGAAATAAATCCTAGCCATCATATCGACTATACCGTGCATCTCTAAAGACTCCCATTAAAAGCTGTAACCTCAAGTCCATCAATCACACCCCCCAAATCAACAATAATTCCTTAATAGCACCAAATATCCAGTCAGTGTTTGCGCTTCCTCAATTGTTCAGTAAATAGTTCTTTCTTTACATTTGTTCCAATGGAGATGCAAATGAGGTTCACACATTGCTATCGCTTAATATGTCTCTTACCTGTCTTTTATAGAATCTCCCTCCAAGTCTTTTTTCTCTTTTTCTTACCATTTTTCTGTTGAAGAAACTAGATTGTTTATCTTCTAGAAGTTCCCACAACCTAGATTTTGCAGTTTACATCTCATGGTTTGTTTCTCTGTCCTTTTTATTTCCAGTAAATTGATAATTAAATCTAGAGGTCTAATCAGACTGAAATTCTCCTCTTTGGCAACAAGTCACAGGTGGCATTGGAAGTATATAATGTATGGTTGAGTCTTTTTATAATGTCAGAAATCATTCACAAACATTGTCTAATGATTAACTCCACTAATTTGGTAGGGAGTTGCAAAATGGTGGTATCATTCCTCTCATTTATGAGCTATAATACTTGAATAAAGAGAACCTCTTTCCTCAGCTATTTGGTGACCTTGAGGTACAGCTCATACAAGAATGTCAGCCACCTGGCTCACCCCAGCACCACTGCGGCTAGCTGAGTGGCTATGGGTCATCTCATCTCTCAGAACTCATCTTCCCATCCTCCAAATGAAAATGATCCTATTACCTAACTCACAGAATTGTTGTCAAGGTTAAAAGAAATAGTATGTGTAAAGTTCCTGACCTTCAAGCGTTTCATGCGTGTGAATGGCTGTCCTTATTTTTATTGTTAGAACAAGGGTTTCCTAACCAGCAGCCAGAGAACACAACACAGGGATGCTGAGCAGCGTTCGGCTTTTTATCACTTGTCATTACCACAGGCTTCTTGCAGCCACCAAGAGAACCATCCCTCTTCCTAGTGCTTCTTCCTGACACTTAGGACAGTAACCGACCATCTGTCTGTAGAGAGGGCCACGAGGAGCCCCAGGGGTCCGGGGATGGAATCTGAGCCAGGCAAGGGCTAGGTCATTTCCGGCCTGGGCTGTCCTCCCTCCCCACAGGAAGAGTTCTAGGAGGCAGGAAGGGCTAAATGGTGCCCAGTGGCAAGATCTCTAGTCTAACATGCCCTTTCTTCAGAAATTCGTGTGAGGACCATTTTCACTCTCCCTCTGGTTCTGCCACACCACTACATTCATTTAACCCCTCTGGTCAGTATAGTCGCTTGCTCATTGATAAGGATAAGGATTATATAAGGCTTGGTAAAAACCGCTCAGGCATGTTTAGGGCTTAAACGCATTCGTCTCAAAATTGGCTCTGAGTTTGATTTCTGTATTTCCATGCATATTCAATCTTTTTATGGCCACTTACATCCTCTTAATGGTCTCCACTTAGTGGAAGATCCTGGAGTCTTTGTTAGAAGCTATAAAAATAAGAAGCTGTGTTTAAGTCAATCTGCTTCTGTTGTAAAGATAAATCTAGTTTTAATGTCTTACCACCAGGAGTCGAGTTTCTGAGTCTTTAGAAAGAGTCTGTGTTCTGCAGTGTTTACTTAGGAGAAGACTGGACAGCTAGCGTGACTTGTAGGGAGATAATATTCCTGAGGGGTACCACCCATGGCCCAGAAAAATCTGTACTTTCCTCAGTACGTGCTCATGTTAAGAGCTTGGACTCTGTATCAGACTGATTAGCTGCTTAACCTCTCTGAGCCTCAGTTTCCTCATCTGTAAGATGAGATAATAAAAATTGTGACAATTAAACAAGATAATACAGAAGAAACACTGAGCACAGTGTCTGGTAAATTTTAAGTTCTCGAAAATTGTTAGCTATTAGCATTATTATAGTTATTACCAGACTCTGGTCCCAGCTGGCCAGGTATTAAATAACAATCTTTGTTTAAAATAGTACTTAGTTGGAATATTACTCAATAAGAAAGAGGAATGAACGCTTGATACAATAACTTGGACGGATCTCCAGGGCACTGTGCTGAATGAAAATGGACAATCTCAATGGGTCACATACTGCCTAATTCCATTTATATAACATTCTGAAATGATCAAATTATAGAGATTAGATGGCTGGTTGCCAGGGTAACGTTAGAGATGGTGGGGGGTGACTATAAAGAAGTAACATGAGGAACATCTTTGTGGTGACAGAATAGTTCTGTATCTTGATTGCAGTGGTGGCCACATGACTCCACACTGTTATGTGACAAAATGGCATAGTGCTGTACAGACACCTGGCAGCAACATCAGTTCCCTTACTGATACTATGTTATAGTTTTGTAAGATGCAACCACTGGGGAAAACTGGGTGAAGGAAAACTGGGTGAAACTCTGCCCTCCCTGTCTTTGCAACTTCTTGTGCATCTATAATTATTTTAAATTAAACATTTTTAGAAAAACAGTATTTGGCATTTACATTATAAATAAACTCTAAATATACCTCATAGCTGAGCCACGCAGTGTACTGTGATTATACTTCCTTTCTCGTGTGACATTTTCTCTCTAGATTTAAAAATTGCCTCATACTTTATTTGCTTTGATTTGCTATTTACCTAGTCCCAGTTCTTCCCAAACTCTGTCAGAACTGTGAAATCCCCCTCCATTTTGTCAAATACATTAGACGACCCATTGGTTTCATTTTTTTCCTTGGGGACATCCTTCCCTGGAACCCTGTCAGCTCTAATCCAGCTCCAATATAGATTTGCTATGTTCCAGGCTGATTCTGTACCCACTTGCATAGGGAAATACCTGGTAGTCTATATGTCAAAGTCTTAGATTATGGTTTTTACAGGGTGCTGAGATTTCAGAATTATTATTTTTTGTTTACCTGTATTTTCTGATTTTGCTACAACGAATTTGTATTACTTGTGCTATGCCATCATTATACTCCTTATCTCAGAAGGAAGGAGGAGAGTGCACAGTTCAAAAAATAAAAAAGTAAGAGGCCTTTTAGCTGTATGAGCACACATATGGAATCCTGGGAAATACTCAATCTGGCCTCTAGCCCCTCTGTCTGACGCTGTCAGTGGAGATGGAGGGGCACATAGGGGCTCCTTTGCATCTTAATCTTGCCCCTCCCTTTGTGCATAGAAGGAGGGCTCCAGTCCTAGACAGTTGGTAGGTACCACAAGATCAATGCTTATTCACAGCGAGCCCCCACCCCCCAAAAACACTCTCTCATTTCCACCCTCTCATTTACCTCCGCCAGGTCCCATAGACATCTTAAGCCCTACCCAGGCTCTACTCCAGTTATCAGGCACATTCAGCTCTTTCTAATCCTGTGGCTGGATGGGATAGGGGAATGGAAAGGAGTCTTCAGATCCTCAAGGTGGAAGAAGGCCGGGTAGAGGCCATGCGGAGGTCTGGCCTCACAGTGGAGTATTTTAAAGACGTGCAGACCTATCTCCTTGCTAAACTGAACCTCATTCTGATTCCCTCACACCATATCAGACCAAAGTCTCGTTTCCTCCCCAGACTTGGATTCTTTTACCAAAAGCAAACTTCTCTTAGGTACCACCAAAGAAGGGGAGAGGAAATTCCACCAAACGTAGGTAAAATGAAGTAAAAAAGAAATGGTTGGGGGCAGAAAGGAGGCAGCCTGTCACGTATGCAGAGGCGTGAGCTCTGTAGTATACCCTTCCCTCAGAATGAAGTGTGACTGCAGGTGAGTGCCTCTTTGGGGCCCGGAGGAGGGGCGGAGTGCGAGCTCACCCCTACCCCCCCGCCCCCCCGCTCACACACAGCTTCACACCGAAGATGCTCGCTCGCTCCCTGCGAACTCACGTGGATGTGTGTGGAATCAGAAGCATGTGTATGTGCAACAAATTCTGAAGAAAAGAGAAAGCAGTGTGCCAGGTGGAAACCAGCCTTGTTGCCTCAGAAATTCTGCCTGGAGGCAAAACCCACCAAACAAACCGTAGAGGAATCTCAGTGATTGTCCGTGGGCAGATTCACTGAACGGAAACATGTTTAACAACCCCTCCATGCCCCTTCACCCTCCACCCCCCCCTTCCTCTGGCTGGATTTGTTTTACACTCAAGAGCAAAGTCATTAATGATGTGTCAGGCCAGTCTCCCATTCTCTACCTTCTATAATCTCTCAAGGTTCTTGACTATATTAAAAACACTTCCCAGGAATACTACAAGAAAAACAATCTCCTAAAGTACAGCTCACTGTATAATAGGATTCTTTTTTTCTATGTCCGTCCCATAGCTCCTTTTAACAAAATGTCATGATTCAAGTGCAGAAGTCCCTGGGAATCCCTTAGCATATTAGAGAGCTTTGAATTTGCTAATTTAAGGAATAGGCTGGGTAATCTATGGAGAAGACATATTGAACCTCCACTTAATACATGATATATTTCCTTAAGTGCATGAAAGACCTTGGACATTCTTGATTTAATCGAGATGGTTCACCTTGGCAAGACACCCCTGTGCTGACAGCCAGCAGTGACAGACTGAAAACAAATCTATGTGTTTGTATAAGGCGAGAAGAGCTGTGATTCCACGGTACAGGAACAGCAAGGGCTGGCTACAACCCCAAATTATTAGAAGTAGAAACAGAGAGCAAATCTCTTCATCATAAATTTAAAATTTGTAAAGCATCTCTGTATTAGTGTATTAGGATCTCTGCCTCCCCCCTACACACACACACACACACACACACACACACACACCAACACACATACACTCACCATGGCATTGAACCACTTGTGTAGACAAATTATTAACAACAAGAAAATGGGTCTTCCAAAACATTATTTTTATTCAAAATCCCAGGAAGTCAGAGCCTGATGGGCAAATGCATGAATCACAGGGAAGAGACGAACTATTCATTTTTGTGTATGTGCTAAAGTTTGTTTCTTTAATGATGGAACAATATGGCTAAATTAAGAGACTATAGGCCCCCTTACATTGGCCAACGTCTCTGAAGACAAGACAGAACTCATTTCCTCTCTCCTTCCCTTCACCCCACTTCCTTCAACCACTGGATCCTCTTGGGATCTCCAGGGAAATCTTAATCACTGCTCCTTTTCTGAGTTTTAACAAAACCAAAATCTCCTGGTCTTCATCTCACCTTTTTTTTCTGTCTTGCTTTCATTTTATTTTTTATTTCTTTTTCCCCCTGTAAGGATATACAAAGCAACTATGAGTTGGGGTTATCTCCGTGGAAATAGGGGTCAGCAAGCAGAAACTTTCACTTTTAACTTTGCTCCCTTCAGGACTATTACATTTTTATTTTACTATAAGTATATATTACTTCTAGAATTAAAAAAAAAAAATTTTTTCTAATTACAAGCAGTGGATGTTTATTGTGGATAATTTGTGAGACGGTGAAAAAGCAAACAGAAGACTTGAAAACCATCCCCCGCCCTTAGCTGTGCCTGGGGGGCCAGAGTCTGCTCACAGACGTCATTTAGCACATCCAAGGCTGGACCCTCCTGGCTTCCGCACGCAGAGAAAGGTATTTTGGGGTCTAAACAATTCATACCTTCTCTCAACCAGTCCACTTTTTTCAGCTTCGCTCATACTCACTTCCACCTTCCTGAGACTTTCTGGGGTTCTGAGGAGCAAACTGGTTTGTTTCTAGTTCCCCCAAGACTTCCTGCCTCCAAGCACTTAGTGGTCATCTTTTCAAGTCAGTTAATGCTCATCTGGTTGCTTTCCAGTTTCCAAAATTTTATTGACATCTCTTATGCGCTATCAACTCCTGTTCTTTAGACCTATGGGCTTTTGCCTTTTTGATCCTATTAACATAATTTTGTAGGGTTTTCCAATGGGATAGAAGTAAATACACGCTTTTGACCTGTCATCTCGATGTAGAAGTGCCCAAGTACTGTTTGGAATAGCGTGCAGTATGTTTAATGACTACATAACAACTCTTGCATATAGATATGCCATGATTTATTTAACCTGATCTTACAGGCCCATGTTTCCTATATTATTTATTTCCTTAAGACAGAACACTAAATGTGGACCCACTAAACCTAACAATATGAGCTATTTAAAGACTCTTTGTGGTCCTCCCTTATCCACAGGGGATATAGTCCAAGACCCTCTGCGGATGCCTGAAACCACAGATAGCACCGAACCCTATATGTATTATGTTTTTTCCTGTACACACACCTCTTCACTTAAAGGAAGCACCTATGGCTCCTCTTTGGCATGTCCAAATTGCCAGGGTCACCACTCTTGCACTCTGGGGCCGTTATTCAGTAAAATAACACGAACACTGGGATACCACGACAGTCGATCTAATAACCACGGTGGCTCCTAAGTGCCCAGCGGGTGGGTAGCATATACAACACAGAAACGCTGGACTAAGGGATGATTCACATTCCAGTGGGACAGAGAAGGGTGGCTCATCATGATACTCAGAATGATGCATGATTTAAAACTTGTGAATTGTTTATTTCTGGAATTTTCCATTTAATATTTTTAGACCATGGTTGTCTGTGGGTAACTGAAACCGTGCAAAGAAAAACCACAGATAAGGGGGACCACTGTACTTCCTCACATGCGAGGCTGGTGCTTTTCATTAAAGGTCGTCTATTTTATACTCCACCAGAGGTTTTGGGAAGGGCTCCCATCTCTGTCCCCAGGAGCCTGCCATTTCCCTCGATGCTCCGCTTCCTCTTGAATTGCTTCTCCTTGAAGCTTGATCCTCAATTCTGTTTGATTTTACTTCCACTTGGCTGCTGTCCCCTACACATCACTCCTCGGCCTCAGGGAGCCCGCTTCTTGCTCTGAGCTCACCTAACCAGGATCAGAATGTACTCCTGAAACACACTGCAGGGCTCCCTTCCAATAGCATTTTGCATTTTGCATTTAGCCTGAATTTCCATTTTGGCTCTTCTGTATAGGAAGCCTCATCAGGATGCTGGTCCTTTGCTTTGCAGCCCTGTTACCTCTGTAGCTGATGCTGTGATACTCCCTCTGTTCTCCTACTTGTTGATAGAGTGAATATCTGTGTCTTGGCCTCATTAGTCTGTAGCTCAGAATCTCTTTGGAGATTGTATGACTAAATCCGCCTATTATTTTGTTAGTCTACTCTCAGTAAAAAGAGAGCTTGCTTGAAAACTAGGTGAGTACTGCGTGTAGATACAATGCCCAGAAACATGCAGAGTAAAATGCTCAAGCTGCTACGTCTTCCACCATTTGAGTGAGTGTTTGGCTTGAGCATTTTGGGGGGCTGGGAGAAGAGGTCCTTGCATGGTGTGCTGTCCACATTGAGCACACCCTCTCCTGGCTCCAGACAGTATGTGGGATCCCTGAGGACACTCTAGCTCATCCTAAAGCCCTACTCTAAATAAGCCTGGAGCCTTCCTCAGGGGCAGATACCCCTTTGCCTTCAAGTTCATTTTCTTCTCCCAGGAAAGCAATGACCACCAATACTACATCCATTAATACCTGAAGTCACAGAAACACAGCACTGATTGTAGTTTTTAATGATAATGTCACAAAAGCCAAAAGATGGAGATCAGACGCCATGAAATTCTCTCTCTGCCTTTTTCTGGCTTTATCTTTTTGTGAGTGTTTCTGTCGTTTGATATTTTCTTTCTCTGCTTATTTTTGGATATGTGTCGGCTTGTCCAATTCTATTGTTTATGCTCTATATTTCATTCTCCTTTTCATTTTTCTCTCTCATTAGTTTTTCTACCCTTCTCTCCCTCTTTTTTAACAGGTTATAAGATAGAATACTTCTACCATTTACATTTTTGCTCTGGATATTGAATAGTTGTCCATTTCCAATTCTATATATTCCATCATTTTTTGTTCCCAATTTTAAAGGAAGACAACTGAAGTCTTTTTATGTTTTTCTCTTTAAAATATGAATTACTTTTGAATCGCCTGTTTTTTAGCTGAATTTTTTTCCCTCCGTGGGTCAGTATCTCCCAGAGTCAAGGTCTCTTGACATAAGTGTTCCTTGACTAATGTTTTCAAAATGCTATGAAGGCTCTGTTATTTATGTATCATTTCTATATGTCCATATAGCCTTCTCTTGGGATATTTAACAAGTTTTATTATTAACATAAAAATAAGATGTATTTCAGTTATAGGTAATAAAAATACGAGCTGACATTTATCGAGTGCCAGGCAATCTTCTAGGGACTTTAATTACCTCCTTCAAGCTCTGCTCACATGTCTTCCTCTCAGAGAGACCTGCTCTGGCCACCTGATCTAAGCCGTCAACCTCTTTGACCCTTCCTATCTCTTTTGCTTTATTTTTGTCCTTAGCATTGATCTCCAGCATACTGCATTTTTCATTATCCAGCTTCTTATTTCTCTTTCTTCAGAATATGTCTTCCCCCATGGGCATAGGTTTGTGTGTGCTTTGATGATTGCCACATATCCTGGCATCTTGTATAGTACCTGCCATATAGTAGGCCCTCAATAAATACTTACTGAATGAATAAGTGAACTCGTTTAATCTTCACCACAATTGCATAATATACATGCTGTTATTATCCAGTTATAAAGATGAGAAAACTGAGGCACAGCACAGTTAGGTAGCATGCAAAGGTTATACAACTTAAAATGGAATAGCTGGTATTCTAAACCCCACACTCTGATTCTATCGTTCTTGCTCTAAAAACTAAGAATATTCGGGTGCCCACTATCCACATTTATTTTTTAAAGAAAAAAAAATGTTTTAAGGAAAAAATCTTATAGAAACAGCTGAAGCCCCTCTTTTAACTCTTCCCAGTTCTGATCCCTGCCAGCCCTCCTCAGAGGTTGCCACTGTCCTGAAGCTGACACATGTCCATCCTACCTTCGGGCATATATTTTACCAGTTGGAACTGTCTCTCTGGTGGCTTCTGAGCCACCAGTAAGGATAGTGTGGAGGCAGAGAGGACCTGCATGATTGAAAACTCCCCAAGTCCATCTCTCAAGCAAAGTATTGACTGCTTTGTTCCTCTCACTTTCCTATTATTATTTTTTTTTTTCCTTTTCTACTTACAGACACTCATTTTTCTAGCTGGAAATAGAAAATCTTATCAGATTGGAATAACAGTCCTTCTTGCTGTAGTTTTTTTTCCCCAAAGACGGGATGAATTTGGGCCTCGTCAGAAAGCCATCTGCTGTGTACGCACAGACCTATTCAGAGCCAGAAAAAGAAAATGAAGGAGGGGGAAAGCCCTGGGTGACTCATTTTAAAACAAAGAGCTGTGGCTTGCAAACTCCATGCTCTCCACAAAGGCTAACCACGGGACAGTGCACACCGACTGGGAACCAGGGCATGAGACGTTCTGCATTGTGTTTGGTGACCTTGCAAGACTTGCTCCCAGGAAAGAAAAGAGAAGAAGACGTCGAGTCTGGCACTGTGAGTCCAGGCTAGTTCTCTATGGAAATGGCCGCTTGGTTCGTGGTCCGCTGCCCACCTCGTCACTGCCGTCCCCTCTGCTGGTTATATTTAACTCATTGTTATTCCTGTCGTGCCGGACCTGGCCAGTTCTGGTTCAGGAGCATCACAGAAAGATGCTGTGAGGCCTTGAGAGGACATGTCCTTCGATCCAGGGGGCCACACTTGCCACCCAGGGGAACGCTCAGGCGTGCCGACCTAGGCGAGCAGACCCTAACCTAGGTCAAGGGGCCGCCCCTCCCAATTTTGGCTGAAATCTGTCATTCTTTACCTTTCTTGAGCCACCACAGCAAAAAATAAATTGCAGCATGATAGCCAAAATCAAGTGTCTCATGTTCCTAAGAACATTTAAACACTCTTCTTTTTTTTTCCCCCATTTAATTTTTAATGTTGCTATTTTTTATAAGTATAAAAGCAACTTAGGCGGTTATGAAACATTTAAATAATATATGAATATACAACTTAGGGAGTTCAAGACCTTTGTTATTCTACCTCATAGATAACTGTTAATAGTTTGATATATATTCTTCCAGACTTTTCACCATTTGCATAGTCTTCATGTATGTTAAACTCTACGGCACTCTGTATTTCCTGTAGCAATTGTTCCCCATTTCACCTCTGGTGATTCATTTAACACGTCTTTCCTGTCACACTGTCATCTCCACAAGGACCCAGAGCTCACCTGCCTTATTTGGCAGTTGTACCCTTAGAGCCCACCCCCGTACCTGGCACACAACTGGCACTTGGTATAAACTTGCTGGCCATGTGAGGTGGGCAAAATAGGTTCTAAGATGCCTTTGCTATGTAAACATAAGGAAACAAACTTAGAAATGATTCCTGACTTGTCCACGGTCACAGCTATTGAATCGTGGAGCTAAGTCTCGAACCCATCTCCACTAATTCCAAATCGAGAACTCTTTCCATTGAAGTACACCCTCCCCTTCATAAATGCCAGAAATTCGTGGCTGAACTGTGTCCATCCTGCCCCGTGAAGTCTCCATGTCACACAGAGAGGAAATGCCTCCAGTTTTGATACTTTTGAGTTAGAAGTAAATACGTTAGGGAGAAGAGATTACCCTTCATTATTTCAGAAGATAAAACCGTGTTCAGGGAATGATTTGTGAGGCTGCTTGCTGAGTAAATTATGCAGACGTGGAGTTCTGTTCTGTTTCGCTCTGCTGACATGACTGTGGATTCATCTTCATTCTTGGCTGGCTCCCACACCCCTGGGCTCATGGCTGCCCACAATCAGCTTCCAGGAGCTCAGGCAAGCTTGGGTCTCCATGGTGTCCAGTGGAGGTGAGGTCTAGATGTGTGCCCTGCAGTGCAGTGAGGCTCTACACGGCCAGCTGGTTACGAATGACATTTCTGTCCAAATGCTCAAGCCTGGCCGAGGAGTGATAGACCTACAACTAATCCAGGGATTCTCAAGTACATGGCTCCTGGGAAGAGACTAACCTCCCAGATGACTCTCTTGTGGTGTAATCCTTTTTGTGTGTGTCTGTGCCACTTTTATATAGAACTTAGCTCTTTTATTTTTAGAGGAACAATTTTCTGCAGGGAGGAATTGTGCCAATTCTTCAACATCATATTACAACTTAAAGGACATTGTCTGTCTTCCCTTGTTTTGATTTTGCTTTAAGCCAGTTTTGGTTTGTAATTCTGATCTAGAATAGCTAAAGGCAGTTCCCTTCAACACGTATTACTTTAATAAAAAAAAAAGATATCTCTCTTCCCTCCCTGTCTCCCTTCCTTCCTCCTGCTCTTCCTTCCTACATACAGCATTTTAAAAAACTATATTGTTTTGTAAAGTGCTTTGTTTTTAGGAGACATTAATTCTATATATTTTTTCAAAAATAGAATGCACAACTGCCTTAATCAGATATTTTAAAAGTCCAGTCATTAAAGCAATGAGAGACAGATCAAAACTATAAAACTCATGTTTAGTAGGAGTATATATGGGAATTCAGTACATTATAAAAGTAACATTTTTCAAATCAATAAATAAAAGATGGACTACTCAATAAATGATGGTGAAAAACCATTTTTGGAAAAAGCAAGCCTAGATACAAACCTCATTTTTATATCAAAATAAAACCCAGAAATATCAAAATTTCACATAAAAATTCAATCATAAAAATAGTAGAAAATGATTAAAAATTTTTATAATTTTGAAATGGAGACAACTTTATAACATTAAAAAATCAGAAGAAAAGTATTGGCAGATTTTGCAATATAAAAATTAAATCTTCTCACCAAAAAGAAATGTGCACTTAAAAGGTTGAATGATAGAAGTTAAATTATGAAAATATATATGACCTCATAAGGTTAATAGTCTCAATATACAAAATGCTTTTATAAATCAATAAAATTTGATTATCACTCTTATCACCATAGTAGTAGAATTTGGGATTTTTACTTTCTTCTTTACAGTTTTATGCACATATGCTTTTTTAAAGTATTTTTAAAACATTAAATTCATTATCAGTTTAAAAAAAAAAACACTTTAAAAATGTAGATGATCATCTTTTAAAAAAACACTTAAATCTAAAGCCCAAAATAATTTTTCCAAAATTGTCCAAAGGTTCTGCTTTTTAATATTAATCATTATACTGAGCCTTCAATATACAAGAGCAACTGAAAAAAAAATAAGATACATGAGAAGTGGTAGGAAAAAGATCATAAGACAAAAGAATTTTAATATAAAATGGCAGACCCCACATTTAAGCCATTTCTTCTTTCAAAACCTGATTAGAATCTAAATCTTTGGATTAAAATTTGGCCCTTTTTTTTTTTTCTGGATAAGAGTCCATTGAACAAAAGCTCTGTCACCCCTCAAACAGTTACTTTTAGTGCTAAGATCTTTTCTTCTTAATACAGGGTGGTTTTTTTCTTCTCTCCTCCCCACCCCCCATCCCACCACATCTAAGTTGTACCATTAAATAAAAGGTATGATTTAAATTTCAATTTTACTGAAGCTGAAGGTAGAATTAAAGGGATCATACAGATGAACGATTTCATTGAATGCCACTTTACATAAATTTACGTAAAGCTGCAAAAAAATTACACAGCCTCTAAAAATTCTTGCAAAGGAGAAAAGGGAGAAAAACGTGTGTTTGTTGAGCACCGACAGCTTCATCAAGCGCTCTACCAAACTGCCTCATCTACGTCATCTCGTTTAATCCTTAGAGCCCAGAGGTGAAGCCAGCATTACCATTCTCATTTTATAGATGAGAGAACAGGCGCTGCCACATTTAATGATTTGCTGGAAATCGTGCCTACCTGATTCAGGCGCCCACGACTGACCTTCTTCCTGTGCCCATGAACTTTCTCCAGTGTATATATCTTTTATTATGTATGAGGACTGATACAGCAGAAGTTCCCTGCGTGGTCCTAGAAGTCCCTTGATGGTGTCTCGAATAGTCGGACCACAGACACTTCCTCTCAGCTGCTCTGAGGTGTCTGCACCCCCTCCCCACGCTCAGGCTCACTGCGGGGAGTGTCCAGCTATTGCTGCTCATGCTCAGAGTCAAGGGCGGGCATCTTTTGCCTCAGCTGAGCCTTCTGGGGTCTGGGTTGCCCTCCCTGCAGAATCTGACCACTGGCAACCGCTGGCTTCAGTGACGCTCATGTTTTGTGTTTTGGTTCTTTATGAGAAGTACTTAGCACAGTGACTGGTGCTACCTAAGCGCTTCATAAAGGTGAGCCGCTGATACTGCTCACCCCGCACGCAGTCTTTGGGTTGCAATGCAGCTCCTGAGCCGAGTCTCTGAGACCCACCTATCTGCAGACCTCACAGTCACCCTTTCCTGCTGAGCCAGACTCGGGTGTGTGACTCCTGCCTGTGGGACATATTTCCCCAGGGCGCTCCCGAAACCCTGGCAGGCCTACTCTCTCACTGGGTCTGCAGTCATTCCAGACTCATCTGGATTCCAGGATGACCCCGACTTAGGAACAAGCCTAACCTGTGGGTGGACTCTGGTCTCCCCTAGAACCTGAAATCACACAGGGCTGATATGTTCATGGTCTCAAAGCCAAATTAAGTCTCTCCCTTCTGACAGTCCTTCCAGAAACTTGTTCCAGCAGAGCGACGGTGGCCGGCTGGTGAATGACATCATCCAGAGGGTCGTCAGCCACCAGTGTGGGTTTCTATCTCTGCACACCAGAAACTCCCAGCACGGCTGCCCTCCTGGGACAAAACGCAGCTGCTGAGAGGTACCCTCCTCCCAGGACTTTCTCTCCTCCCTCACCCCCATCTGCACTTCCCTAGCTAAGTGGTAGATCCTAAGGGCTCACTCACTCTCCATTGGTGGCCTGAGAGAAGGACAGGTAATTCACTACACATTCATTCAACACCTGGTACTGGCTAGGACCCCAAGAGACAGAGAGCAGACCCAATTACAAGCCTCAGTGGTTCCCGCCATGCCCCAGCCTTGCTTGATTATTTTGTGTCCATAACACACCTTTGCTTCCAAACGTTTGCTCATGCCATTCCCTCTGCATGAAATGCCTTTCCCCGTTTCTGTTGTGGAAGCCCTTAGCACCTCCTTTCCAGACACCCACCACCGTTCTGAGCTGCTCACCCCTCTCTGTCAGCAATAATACGTGCCTCCTGTGTGCGTGAGACCCCATAGGCTACGATCTCCCTAATTTCCTTTATCTTTTTTCATGGTACACATTTGGGAACAGTATTCCAAGAAGTCCATACTTCCCAGTTCTCAAAGGCATCAAAAAGATTAAGAGTCCCTCATCTAGGTTGTGGTCAGTGATGGACGCTGTCTGGCACACAGTAGGCTCTCAGCACCTGCTTGTCTATTTGAACTGGACCCGTGTGGGTGACAGTCCTCACTGGTGACAGTGGGTCCCCAGGTGACATGTGCACTGCTCTGGAAGGTGATGTCTCTGGTATCAGGGCCCAGGGTCACTCTAATTTTACCTGAGCGGCTTGACTGCTCTACCGACCAGCCCCAGACTGGCCTCGGGGTTCCTTTGCTGCTGATCCAGCTGACGACACACCAGGCTGGGATCTAGCCCTGAGCTCAGTGGACACAGCTTCTCAAGGTCACACAGAGGCTGTACCTTAGGGCTCAGTAGCTAAAGTACTAAATATAGTTTCAGCAGAATTTCCTTTTGGCTAATTTGTCTTCTTTAGTATCCAAGGAGGAAAATCAGATTCGTTGTTCTGCCCTTAATAAAAATAAAATTCAATCTGGAGAAGCAGGAGAAAGCTGGTGGTGTCTGCTCAGCTATGCAAGCCGGCTTCCCACTAAAACTGATTGATAGCTCCATGAGCCTACAAAAATGATAGAACGCTTCCATCCCTGGAAATTCCTCATTACACATTTCTCCCCTCCTTGAGGGTTTTCAGTAGTGAATGGTTCATAGCCAGGGACATTACAGGAAAACCACAGAGATCTGACTAACGAGATGCGAGAAGACAGGGCCAAGGGAGAAGGGGGAGGAGGGCAGCTGTCTTTGAACATCGACTGTGTCCCATACCCTGCACTAGGCATGTTACAAGCCTTTTGTCACTTATTCTCATAGTAATCCTCTGGGCTAAGTACGAGGATCCTCACTTACAAGTGGGGAAGCTATGGTTCAGAGAAGGTAATCAGCTTGTCCAAGGCCACACAGCCAGCAAGGAGCAAGGCCAGGTTTGACTCAGCTTTGTCCCACTAGGAAGCCTGTGCCCTCCCCAGTCTGTTAGGCAGCCAGGGCAAGGACAGCTTCGAGCTTGACCTGGATCTCTGGAGCGACAGATGTTTGGGTGTGATTGCCCATGGCCGCTGGTGCTGCCTGACCCGGCCACAGTCCTTGCCAAATGCATGAAAGAAACAGCCACTATTTTGCTGACAGGAAACTGAGCAACAAGCAAAGTAAATGCCAGGAAGCCCAGAGCAGGCGGCGGCACCCCAGAAACACGAAGGCCAGAAGACTGGCTTTCCCGCAATCCCCGAATCCATGGCTGTCTTTGCTCCTCAGCGCTGCTGTCCCTCCAGCCCCCATCTTTTCTGTTCTCTCCTTTAAACATTTCCACAGCGGCTGTCTCTTCTTTTCTGGTAAAGTTCCCCTGGAAGAGCACTTCCTAGATAAATTCTCTCTGACTCTGATAAGACCTACAGTCCACTCCTCCCAGAGATATTTATATTTTCCCAGAGCCAGAAAGTTTTACACATAAGAAGTGAATTTATAACTGTGAAGGATTTGGAGGTGCCGGGTTAGGTAACCTGAGAGAAGGTTATGGGAATAGACAGAGGGAAATAACATCTTCCTTCTGAAGCCCCTGCAATTACATGTGGTGGGCAGCTGCCGAGTGCAGAATTAGTCCTTTAAAAGGCAATGTCCAGATGGGGATCCTGGGCTCGGTTCTCTAACCACTGGACCAGTCCTCCTTGAAACTTTTTTCTGAATCCTTTGCTATTCCCTGCACGGTTTGTATGAAGTTATTTTCCCCTTTATTTCTGATCTTTGCCTCTTTTCAATACTGCCTCTTCTTTAGCTGATTGGCTGTTATCCGCAAACGTATCATGATACCAGGTGTGTGACAAGCTGGTGGACTATGTTGTTTCTCAGATGGGCTCAGCTCTCCGTCAGCCTGGGAACTTCGGGCAAGATGGAGGCCAAAACTTGGTACTGCCCTTGGAAATAGTTATGATTCCATGATCTAGTGGGTCATATCATAATTATTCCCTAACTCCTCTTGAAATCTTTGTCATATTATGTATTAATCTATATATAATATCTATTTATCATGGATATAATATCAATTATATAAATACATTAGTAACAAATATATTCCTTGATATTATGTAGTACATTAATATCTATTTATCATTAACAGATATTTATGAGACAGGTGGATGGTGGGCCTGGTTCTGTTTGGGGTGAGGGGGTGGCAGAGTATGCAATAAACTACTAAGTACAGCATCGAGATGCATGTGGGGCAACGGTCGAGGCCTTCCACGGGGCACCCCCACATCTGAGGGTACTCCCGTCCATGCCACAGTATTTACTGAGCACCTCACATGGGCTAGGTGCTTCTGTAGGTACCAGGGACGCGGAGTTGGACAAAGGAGGCAGAGAGCCCCGCCCTCCTGGAACTGGCTGTCTCTCGGTGCCCACCTCAAGTGCAGCACACCCAGCACTGAACGCACAGTCTACATCCATCCCACTTGCTTCTTTTGTATTTTTCATCTCGGTTTGTGTTCCACGTCTTAGCAAAGAGTACTCTGCACATGGAGTCGCTTAGAAGAGAAGCATGGTGCCATCACTCGCTTCTCCTCATTATTAACTCCTAAGCCCTCTCTGAGCTGCCCCAACGCCATCTTTCAGACAAACAGTAACCATTGCTTGGCGTGCTCCTTGTGCCCTCCACTATGATCTCAACTGGCACATAGGCAAAGCTCAGTAAATGTTTAGCCAACAGAAGAGGGAAGAAATGGTCACAGAGCCAGCATCGATGAAACGGACCTTGGGAAGCGTCGCGCTATTACCCTCCCCTTTCTGTTCTCTCCCTCCTGCTTTTCCTAAGGCACTGGCTCTGGGCAGTTAAGCACAGCTTTTGCTGTCTGTTTCAGCTGCCATTTGGCAGGATCAAATCACATTACTGTCCCTGCCCCTAAACCGTGTCACATCCCAGCCTCTTGAAATCCACGCTGAATTCCTGCCTTGGCCTGGGCTCACCCTCACTCTGGGGGGCCAATTGACTCACTCTGCTCAGTATCAATGCATTTCTCAGGCAGTCTCCTCCATGAGTGCTCACCCCTCCTTCCACTGTGTGTCCAGGTCCTGGTGTGAGCTGACTCAGATATGTTGTTTTCATTTATTCATTTTACACCTTGCCTTGCTCTGGAAAGGGTTTCTACAGCTTACAGAGATCTAAGAAAAAGGCAAGCACAAACAAGGCCGCCACGTTCAGTGTGTCCACTGCACAGGAGCACACGACGCGGGGTAGACGGGGGCCGGACTCAGCGAGCCCCTCAGCCTGGCACAGTCTACGCCTGCGCAGAGGCGGCTTCTTGTTCTAGTTTGCGTGAAGTCTCCCATGGGCCAGGGTAAGAATTAAAAGTAGAATGAAAGAAGAAAGAAACAAGACGGAGGACAAAGGGCAGCCAGGTTAAGATGTGAAAGCCTGCCAGGTCCAACGTACATTCAAATCCTTGCTCAAGTGTGACCCCCAGGAAGAAGAGAGCCATAAGTGACTTCCAAGACACACCCATGGGTTAAAACAAAGAGAAAGGGTGACCGCTGTCACTCTATGGGGAAAAATGACAAGGATTTTCAAGAACACCTGCCACATTGCTTTGCATTCTGGCTGTTCTTGGCCTCGTTTCTAGCTATACTATGACTAGAGAGTATAATCCAGTTACAGCAAATGCTTAGGAAGGTAAAAAATATATATTTACCAGCTCACGCAAATATATTTACACTGGCAATGTTTATACTTGCCCTCCCAGGTAAGCGTGGGACCACCGTGTTTTCTGGGCTATTTCCCTTTGCACATTCCTGCTTCTGACCCTGCTGTCAGTTTTGTGGGTGGAGACCATGGGAGATGGATGCTGTAAGGTCACGAGACTCTCAAAGCTGCAAAATGAAGATCAGTGGCAGTCGCTCACCTTCACGTGCCTGATCTCTACTTAGTGGCTTCGCTGTACTTGGCAAAACAATTAAAAAGGGCTTTTGCTTTACGATCGAAGCGTCAATACTGGAACATGCATCTCATCTCAGCAGACGGACATTTTATTGACATACTGATAACTCAGAGCTATTCAAGAATTTAACTCACTGCTGGGATTAGGAAAAGACTATAACCTCTGCTTACTGGCCCGAGGGGCTCGGATTAAGAATTTTATCAATATTTTGCTTTGTTTAGTATGTGTAATGCCTCGGAATGGCTATTATAATAAACCAGATGATGGTTTTTTACCTCAGGCCCACCTTTTGTAAGACCCATGGGCACAAGATTATATTAACAAATGTAATCAACAAAACTGACAAAGTTTGCAATTAATTCAGCAGGTGTTTCAACAAGGTGACACAGTCCCTCACCTGCCACCCCACCACAAATGAGTCTGGCTTTGTGGGTAAGCTGCCTCCCCTCCTCCCCACACCCCACCCCTACCCCACAGAGAGCTGGGAATTAGAAAGGTTCTCACACAGGGCACCTTCCTGGAGTCTGTAACTCCTTGGCATCTGCAGGCCACCCTGCAGCTCCCACCTGCGTGCTGGCCAACTGCCAGTTCTCAAAAGCCTGGGGCCACCTCCGCCTTTGCAATAGCTTTTTAATTTCTTCCAGGGATTCTGCAACATCTCCATGAGTTTGTTAATTTATACAATGAGAATAACACTGCTTACCCCATACAATTCCTTTGAGGGTTTTTTGAGACAACCTATGCCAAGCACTTACTTAAAGTACCTGGCACATTAACGGGCCCTCGATAAATCATCAATCACCATTATCAGTCTTAGGAGAAACAAAAGGGTAGAATGTAGGGGTTCCAAGTCTAGTCCTCTCTCTGCTGTTCCTTCTCGCTGGCTGGGATCCCGGAAGCTAAGGCAGAAAGTGGACCTCATCCTGCTGCACGCCACACGCTACACTCAAGTTAAAGCTGGTGTGCCAAACGCTTGCCGTGAAGGCTGCTTTGTACCCGCATCACTGTAGGGTAGAGGCTGAACAGGGCCTGAAGAAAGCTGCCTGGTTCTTGACCTGAATAAGCGGATCAGTCTCCTTGGAATAGTATATCTCTATCAATAATAAAAGGCTTTTTATACAGATAGGGCACAAGACACACAGCCACTTATTTTCCATCAGCTCCAAAGGAAGCAACCTTTCAGAATGCAATTCGCAATGCAATTCGACAGCAATACAAACAAAAACATTAAGGAAAGAGTAATAGTTAGGCTGCTGTCCAAGGCCTCATGCTGTGTCACATAGAGGGGAGAGAAACCCAAGCTGCGGTGCTTGCTTAGAGGAGGAGAAACAATTCAAGTACTCTGTGCAAAAAGAAACAGAGAATACTGCAGATCAGCTGTTAGGAGGTGACTCTGTGTATTATTACCTCTGAAAACTGAGTCAGAAAAGCTTAAGTAAGGCCTTGGCATCAGAACGGGCTCTCAATTTGCAAGCCTAAATGAAAGTGAAAATTGGAAGAGAAGCCGTTCCCCTCAGTGGATCTCGAGCCCCAGTCCCAAACCAAATCCAGATGTGAACTGTTGTTGTCACTGGTGAGATAAACCCTGGGTGAATTTGCTCCCCATCCTCTGCCCGTAATTAGTTTTATAAGAATCGGGGCTCCGGCCGGGGGAAGACATGAAAGGCTGAGCATGAGGAAGGCTGCCTATCCTAAGAAGGCTTGATGCAAACGCTGCTGCAACTGTCAGCTTTCTTCCCATCACAAGTGACAGAAACCCAGTTCAGAGGCGTTTAAGCGGAATAGGAAATTTATTGGCTCCAGTGAAGAGAAGGATTCAGGGGCTCAAACGCTGTCCTAAAGGTTCCCTTTAGCTTTCCATCTCTCAACTCTGTTTCTCTTTGCACATTGTCTTCATTTTTCCCTGATGATGAGATTTCCTCTGTGCCTCTGTGTGCTGGAGAAGATGGCTGCACACAGCTCCAAAATTATCCAGAAGGCTTGTTGTCCAAAAGGAGGGCAGAGCTGCTCTCCCCCAGCTTCCACATCAATGCTTCAAGCAGCTTCTGATTGGCTGTGCTTGAGTCACGTGCCCAACTCTGTGCCAATCACTGCATCAAGGGTGAGGGGGCTACTCTCATTGGCCGGACAGAGGACAGGGACCCTCCCTGAGTTGGGGTAGGAAGGTCAGCCCCACCTGAACCACATGGAATGGGGTCCCCAAAGGAAAGTGTGGTTTCATTTCCAAGAGAAGCAGGAGCTAAGCTAGGTGGGTGAAAATAACAAGTCCTTTACTTTTGGGCAATTGGAGATCTCCATTTTGGAGTGGGGCAAATTAATACCATAGATCTCTCTCTGCTAGAATACATTCTAGATATTCAGAAAGAGGGCAAATCTATTGGCCTTAAATCAGAATCCATGAAGGGTACTGAACCCTCTTCCCACCCCCACTACCTGTAAGTACTGGAACCCAGAGTGGTGGTGGTGTTGAGGGGGTGGGCTTCTGTGCCACGCAGGGACGGCTAGTGGGTAACTTGGTCAGTTTCTTCCTTACAGCCATAAAGAAACTAAATAAAGCAGCAGGCCCAGAGAGCCTGACTTCCCGGCAAGGGCCCTCCTCTGCTTTGTTTGCCGTGCCCTCTGAAGCGGATTCCCAGCTCTGGAGGCTGCTGCGGGGGCTCCCCAAAGGTCAGGCATGTCTGTGTTTACCAAACAGGCTGTACATTCCTCAGTCCCCTGTACAGCCCCAGGCCCCAAGGAGGTCCTTGAGAAATGTTTGTGCAGGCCCTTTCCCAGCAGGTAAAAGTAAATACTCTGGGAAGAATCCCAAGGGAAAGTGGCCTGGCCTTGCTACCGGTAGTTAATCCTTCAGCTGATGAGAGCTCCTTTTAGGGCCTGGGCAAGGTGTTTCAGAAGATACTTACACATGAGCAGAACAAGCACCCACAGCCCATACACACCCGTTTTTCCCCTGAGTTAGTGAAATCAAGCATCCTGATGACACCGATTAAACTTTAAACCCTAGCTCTAGAAATCATCTCTCGCTCATTCTCTCCACACACACAGACCCCACATCTCCCCCATAATCAGCAGCAGAAGACAGTAGCCCAGACCTGACTAACGGTCACACAGCCAGGACCTCTGTCAGGCTAAAGATGACATCTTGACCTAAGTTACATTCTAGCCCCTGAGCCCTAAGGTGGAATGACCCCCTGGCTACTTTCCCATAAAACCAGGCAGAGGGACCCTGGAACAGACCTCAGAACTGTCCTCAAGACCTGCAGAAATGATTTATTACCCTTACCTCACCTCTGACCAATCAGCCCCCAGCACAACCTAGAACCCAACCCACAGTGTCCTGTGATTTTGCCCTATAAAATCTATAACCCACACGCCATCAGGGAGTTCAGGCTTTTGTGCCTTATAATGCTTCCCGTTCTCCTGAGGGGTGCCATTCATCAATAAAACAGCCAACATTGCTCCACGGCCATTCTCGGTGCTTAGTGTTTGGCTCTGCAAGCACCGGGTGGACGAACACTCTGTTTGATAACATTAGTAGCTGTTAAGTATTGACAACTCTGATCCTACAAAAAAAAAAAAAAAGCATTCCAAACCCAAAGGGAATACAGCTCATGCATTCTCTGACTAACACTGGAGGCAGCAGAGCCTCGCAAGATTCTGGCCCTGCAGCCACAGGGAATAAGCTCAGATCTCTGACTGCCTCTTGCCATGATGTTATAATGGAAAATGTTCAGCAAGGTGTTTCCTATTGTGTTCTAAATGCCCATCGTGGGCAGTCCTGGGTGATTCTAGAAAAATATTTCTATGGCTATGGGCTGAATCTTGTCTGTCCCAAATTTATATGTTGAAGCCCTAACCCCCAGTTCCTCAAATTGTGACTGTATTTGAAGACAGGGTCCCTAAAGAAGTAATTAAGTTAAAATGAAGTCGTTAGGGTGGGCCCTAATCCAGTATGACTGGTGTCCTTATAAAAAGAGATTAGGACACAAAGGGAAGACTTGTGAAGACAGAGAGAGAAGGTGGCCATCTATTAACCGAGAGGAGAAATCGATGCTTAATCTGACACCTTAATCTCAGACTTGTAGCCTCCAGAATTATGAGAAAATAAATGTCTTGCTTAAGCCACTAGTCTGTGGCAGTCCTAGCAAACTCAGACATATGTTTTACAATTGACAAAGCTTTTTTTAATACTTGCGCTCACCTAATTTTCACAACAGTACAGATGAGTAGAGAATATTATCCTCATTTTATTGATGAGGAAACCAAGACTAAGCAGCTATTAGCCTAACATCACACTGCTTGTGACTGGCAGAGCCTGAGTCTGAATCCAGACTCTGACTGCACAGCCCACTGTTCATTCCAATAGACTTGCTTCCTATGTGCAAAGTGCTCAGTGCTGTTGTTATCATTCATTTTTCTGCCCATCAGCCATTTAGAGGCAGGTCACAATCGGCATCCTTAATCTGGAGACTGGCTGAGTGATTCCCTCTGGCTTATACAATGAGTTGATGGCAGGAATGGTATTAAAGTGGCTCCTGAGATTCTGGGTCACTGTTAAGTGATGATTTCTTATATCTGCTGTTCACTCAGCCAAATCCAGAGTCAAGAGCTTTCAGGGGGGCGGCTCTGCCCCAGTGGGGAACAGTGACGGCTCCGCCTTCCAGGCCTGCTTCAGGCGAGACTGCCATGTCACTCAGCCAGGAGCCCCTGAAGGAGCCCGTGTTGTTTACATGCCTCAGTGCGGGGGTGGCATTGATTTGGCCCTCAAGGAGCTGCTTCCATCAGTCACCACTTACTGGGAGAATTAAACAGGGAACAGGGTTTGTCTGGGGTTTGCTCTCAACCTAAAACAGTCATGCCTTTTCTGAGAATATTAATTGAAAAGTTGGTATCAAAACAAGCAAAAGAGTCAGACTAGCAAATTCCAGTGGTTTGGGTTCTTTGTTCTTTTTAGGGGGTGGAGTGGAAGTGCATGATAGGGCGGTGAGTAAGATTTTAAAATGATGGGGGATCGTTTCATAAACTATGTAAATGTCTACCCAATGTACTGTATACTTGGAAATAATAATAAAATTAAATTTAAAAAAGATTTTAAAATGATTTTCTTATTCAGGGCATAAACAGTAAGAATCATCAGAATTTTTTTTAAAAAAGGAAAATTGTACCCACAGTCACCCCATTTTTTTCTCCTTTGGTGTTCCTTTTCTTTTCTTGTCCAGATGCACATGTAATGTTTACAGTTATACTCATGGCAAAGATGAGATTTTATATTTTCATTTAACATCGTAATATAAGCATTTTCCCAAGTCACCACATAATCTTCATGATGATATTTTTTAATGGCTGTGTAATACCCCTTGAAGATATAGAACCATCATTTATTCCACCATTATTTCCTTAGTCATTTAGATTATTTCTAATTTTTCGCTTCAAATGATACATTCCCATGCAGACCACAGAAAAACTGCAGATTCTTGACTTAGCTGGGACTTCACTGGTATCGAGCAGTGGCTCCATTTACGGGTGGTGACGGCCATGGTAACCGACAGAGGGGTCAGTGGAGGAAAAGCTGAGTGGGGAGGGTGCCCTGGAAGCCAGTGAGTGGGAGCCAGGCGAGGTCATCCATCCTCCCACCCAGTCTGTCCTGCCTCCCGGAGACTCCTGGCAGCTACTGGGCTGGCACTGAGGTGGGAAGCAGCCTGTGAACACAGACGGTAAATCAGAGGGTCCTGATTCAGCTCCCGCAAGCAGCAAAACCAACAAGCTACCTGCAGAGGCCCTGAGCCTTCAACTCTTCCCTTGCCTCTGGGCATTGAGTCTTCTGAGAAGGACACCCAGGATACTCAGGGGACTCAACCACTAATCCCAGGAGCCCAAGCAGGAGAGAAATGGTGTGTTTTGCTCATTCCATCAAGCTGCAGTCCTCTGACCTGATCCTGGCATATTTTTTGCTCCCCTGCAACTTCTGCCTGAGGGGACAGAAGTCCCAATCCATCCATATCACAGCCTGGGCACAGTCTGTCAGGACTGGAAAATTTCTTCTGGCTCTTGAGACTTCTCATCCTGGAGCTTCTCACCTGACCCCTTTGGGAAAAGCACCCCGTGGATGAGAATTGCTGACGACTTTGGGAAATGAAAACAAGCAGGAAAGCAGAGGACGCTCCCGTTGCATTGAAAGTCAGCTCCATTTGGAGACCTTTCTAAAGGCAAGCGCACCAGTGCAGTCGCTGTAGGCCAGTTTATTGTCTCCCGGTTACAGCATCGGTGCCACCTCTTAGAATGAGTTTTAAAGTCTGTTAGCTAGACAGAATCCTGTGGAATCTCCTGGATCATCCTCTTCATGGTCAATCTCAAGGTCACTCAGGGCTTGCCTCAACTAGTAACAATAGAAGTATCCAACACTGAAGAGTATTTATTGCTCGATACTATGCTAAATGCTTAATATAAAATACCTCAAATAATCTTCACAACCACCCTATGAAAAAAGGATTATTATTACCCCTGTTCTAGCAATGAGAAAACTAAGGCTCAGAAAGGTCAAGTAACTAACCCCAAGTCACAGAGGAGGTCGGTGGCACTAGTTAAGACTCAGATTCAGGTGGGCTGACTTGAGGACACAGGCTCCCCGCTGGGGACACCTCCTCCTGCCAGCCAAAAGTAATAAGAGTAATAGCCAAACCCTTTGTAAATGCCAGACACTTTGCTAAGGCATTTGCCTGCATTCCTTTAGCTCTTGAATGATGAAACAGAATCACAGAGGTTAATTTACTCCCCCAGAGGCACACAGTAAGTGAATATGACAGAAACTATTTTCCTCAAAAATCCAGTGCCTTCTTCTTGTAGACTGCCACTATTAGCTGAGCATGTGACCTTCTAGAATGAAGACTACATTCTCCAGACCTTTTCGAAGCTAGGTGTGTCCATGTGACTACACTGTGGGTAATGGGATGTAAGCAAAACCAGTATGTGCAACTTCCTGGAATTGTCGGCCTTCTTCCCTTTCCTCCTTCCTGTGGGTGGAATGCTGATATGACAGCTGGCACTGGAGGGGTGCCAGCCTGAGCTGTGACATGACCAAGGCCACAAACAGCAGAGCCACAAGGTAGAAAGAGCCTGGATCCCCGAGGACCCCATGGAACCAAGTCAACCCAGCAAGCTTGAAGTGACCACCTTTAAACTTTTACAAGAAAGATAAACATCTACTTTAATCCACTGTTGTTTTGGGTTTTCTCTCATTTGCAGCCAAACCTAATTCTAATTAACATAGTGGCGGAGCTGGAATTTAAACCAGTTTGACTCCAAAGGCCACACTATTTCCACTGCAAAAACTCTATGCCCACATTGATTCACTTTCATTATTACCCATATCTTCTACTCCCTTCCTTTGGAGAGTCATTCAATACATATTTGTTGAGTGCCAGGCTCTGTGCTCGGGAATAAACCAAGAATATAAATAGGAATGAGACTTGGTCAGTGCCCTCAAGGAGTTGGCAGTCCGTCTTGGAAGACAGATGGCTAAGCAAATAAATAAAACACAGTGCAACATGTCCTGTGAGAGGAACCTGAGCCAAATGCTGTGGGAGCACTGTCGGAGGAGTGACTCACCGCCTCGGGGTCAGGAAAGGTGTAGCGGATGATCTGGACGTGCTAAGTGCCTGCAAGAAAGTGCGAAGTGTGCTTGGTTCTCACACACCAGTGCGTTTAAACCACTGGACTCCAGTGACCACTTTTTTGCCTAGAAATGCAGTTCAGTCCTAACAGTGGAATTTCAGCCTCGAATCTCCAGCACTGGAGACCCCTGTGCCCCCTTTGGGAACCCAGGAGGACTTCTGCTTGCTGGGCCCAAAGCCAGGAAGGAAAAAAATGTGTGGGGCCCCTGAGGCCGACACGCCTCACAACAAGATAATGGAAGCAGGAAACAGGAAGGCCCCCGGGGACAGGGCCCCCAGGTTCTCAGCAAAGCTGTGAAAGCCAGAACAGTTCTGGCCATAATTACTCTGCACTTGTACGTGGCGTTTCCAATATGACCTTTTTACCTGTGATTCTAATGGTAGCTGCGGTCACGGCTAATAAAAGCCCGGACCAGGCACTCCAGTTGGAGACGATTAGAAGCCCCCAGAGGTGGCAGCCGGGGTGGCCTCGCTGTTAAGGAGAGCAGCTGATGTCTCAGGATTGGCTTATTTGCCCAGCCGTTGAGGGAATGGGAAGGCTTATCCCACCCAGTGGTCCCCCTTCCCCGCACCCACTGCCGCCTCAGGTAACTCCACGGAACTCTTCCGCGAGCGCCAGCTTTAAATCAAGACAATGAGATCCGCTGGGGGAGAAGAATATCTCCTGGATAATGAGGCCAAGCAGCCCTCTCCCTCACTCAGCGTACATTTACTAAGCGACTACTATGTGTGTGGGGGGGGTGGCGACAGGGGTGGGCAGCATGTAATAGCGAATAAGACCTAAACGAGGCAAATTTACCGTGAAATGAACGAAAGCTGAAGAATTAGGGCCTCCCATATGCACAAGTTCTGAACCGACCCCTAGCAATGTGCTCACACAGTCACATGTTTTTGTAAATGTTTTTTGTGAAGTCTCTTTCCTCTCAGACTCTGTCACACTTCCCCTAGGGTAGGGAGGCACTGAGGTGACCACAGGCATTTGTGGAATCGGGCTAAGGGGAAGCTAAATTGGGGATACAATTGGGTTTGTGTCTTGTGGGAAATTGTGTGTGTGTGTGTGTGTGTGTGTGTGTGTGTGTGTAGTCACTTTTGTGTATAATAAGGTCTTGCTAGCCATCTCACTGTAGGAATAACTTCTAGGAATCCTCCTACTGCCCATGGTGCCAACTCACCTGGCATTGCAACACTAACGAGCAGAGCCAAAGATCATACTGAATTCCAGAGTGTCCTATGGAACCCAGCCCTGGAAGTACGTGGAGGAGAAACAAGATTGAAGTGTACGACAGAGCCAAAAGATGGCCTTCGGGAAATTCCTGCAAGCATCACATCTGTAAGATTCTGAGTGTGGGATTCAGTTTTCACAGATACTGGTGTATACTAGGAATATTCAGTAATACAGTGATACAACTCTATGTTATACTTATTTTTTTTCTTTTCTGATGGGGATTATGCCAAATAGGCCATGGAATTTATCAGATAGAATTCCCACGTGGGCAGGGTGCAGTCTGTAGCAGTCCTACAAACGGCAAGCAAGTCCGGTTGTGAAATCGCATGTTTTATGCATCCCAGCTATCAATAATAAATGTAATTTTTTATGCCCGAGGAAAGACTTCATTCATTTTCTTTTCTCTACATACAAAATATTACAAAATTGTCATATGAAGAGGATATAAAAGAACATTCAGCCAAAAAATGCAGAGGAAGAGACTATTGTACCGATGTGCTAGGCAACTAATAAAATCATTATACTATCTTTTTGTATTTTGTGATATTTGTGATACTTTTCCACTTTAAACGTTTTCTAATTTGGTGTCATTTCTTTTCTCTAAATAAAGTTTCACTTTCGATACCTATTTTTTTTTTTTTCGTAATTTTGTATTTTCCTTAAAGGAGGGCCCTCTGAAATGTCAAAGGTTCAGGTCCCGCAAAACCTAGGTTCACCCCTGGAGCACAGTCCTTCGGTTTTTGTCATGGTCTAACGGGGGAACCCTACTGCCTCCGTTCCCTTGCCACAGGCGCGATCAGTGCCCACTGCGTACCAAGTTCTGCGCCACGGGTGGGCACACAGTGGTGGATGTGGAGAAGGGGACACAGACATCAAAGGAACCAAATCAGACAGGAAGTCATGGGAGAAAACAGAGGGAGAACTTCCTGTAGGAAATACGTTTCAACTGAGACCCAAAGAGTAAGAATTAGCCAGACGAAAAGTAAAAGGCAGAACAGGCCACGCAGAAGGAACAGCGTGAGTGAAGGCCCTGAGGTGGTAAGCGTTTCACACATTACAGGTATTTAGTAAGTATCTATTGAGTTAATAAAAAATACATAAATATTATGATTTGGGCAGGGCTAGGGTCCTATGGGAGCATATAGGAGAGATACTGAACCCTTGCCAAGGGCAGTCAGAAATGAAGGAATGAGGAATAAGAAAAAGGTCATCGGGTTAGAATTGACTTCCTGACTTTCAAGAGGAAGAATAGCATGTACAAAGGCCCTGGGATCAGAGGGAGATCAGAAAGCAGTTCTGTGTGGCTAGACCACAGAGTGGACTGGATTCGGGGAGAAAGGCTTGACTAAAGGGAAGCTGAGAGTAGAAAAGGAAGAAATTTGGAGTAGAGAACTGGCAATTAATGACACTGGACATTAAAACCAGGGACAGACTATGAAAAGCCTTATCAGCCATGGTAAGATGTTCGGGCTTTATGTTGGGTGCTATGGTGAGCTGGTTTTTGGTAAGGAAATGACATGCTCGGATCGGCACCTTAGAAAGATCTGGTTGCAGGTGGAGAGAGGACTGGATGAGGGGGCAGGGCAGGAAGACCAGTGCGGGAGCCGTTAGAGAAATGCAGGCAAGAGAAGGTGGTGGCCTGAGGTGGTGGCGGTTGGGGCAGGGAGAGGTCGACAGAGCCAGAGAGGAGCACTGTGGTGCCTGATGCGGTCAGACAGGCAACATACAAGACTCACGCCAGAGGCCAGTGCCAGGCTGGTCCACGGATCGTCCTCCTTCACGAAGCTAGCCAAGCTCAGGGGAGACTGGGTGCTTGCCTACAAGAGGGTTTCTTTCTAGTAACAGAATTGCCTGCATCTTTGCTTCCTATCTGCTGTTCCCGCCTCAGCCCCTGCTCTCTGTCCTGACTTCTCACTGGGTTTGGCCAATGGGGAGCCAACAGAAGATGGGGGGTGGGGGACAGGGCAGTAAGTCCGCAGTATTTATTCCCCATTACCTCCCGGTGAGACGGCCCGAGCTAACCTGAAACCGTGCACTCAGTGTCTCTGAAGACAACCTTCCCATGTGTAAGTGACGCTTCTCCTTCTTGGTTTCACTGTTTACTTCCCTCCCTTCACTTAGGACCCCAGCTCCACGGACCAGCAGCGGAATCGCCCAACAGCCCTGTGCTCCCCGTGCCTCATCCACAGCTTTGCAAGTCCACCTTCTTGAGTTATTCTAATGTGTGTCATCTAATGCGTTTCCCTTTGGAACCCTGACTGTGTCACACACACCCCTTTGACACCAGGCTATGGTTCCCAGAACACTGTGTACCTCCTTTAAATCAGCACACACCCTGGCTCTGTCCCTTGGGATTTCCCTAGTGCTTAGCCCCACCTTATTCAGCCCCTGGCGCTTCCCTCCAGACCTTGTGAGACCTGGGAAGCCAGTCATCAATGACCAGTGACCAAGCTCCCCCACCTGCCTCTCCTGAGCAGGCTGGATAAACCTGCTACATTATTCTTCTCAGACTCACAATCCTCTTCCTTATGTCTGTTTGGCACACATATATGCATGTCCGTTGTAGCATTTTTGTCTGTTTCTCCCTCCCCCACTCCAAGAGCAGGGACATGGCCTTGTTCACGCTGTAACCCAGTGCCCGGCCAGTGCCTGGGACAGGCTAGTGACTGGATAACTTTTTGTTGATCAGCAGACCAATGACCTCCCATCACTGGTTCACAGCCCCGCAGACAAGGTGGAGCGTCACTGATAGTCTGCAGGTCTGTAATTACAATTCCTTCCGGTTGCCTCGTGACACCTGCCGCTTCCGTGTCGTGAACGTTGGCAGCAAATGCTCAGTCATTCATGTATAGTACTCTTTTGAGGCACTACCTAGGCCTAATTAATATCTTTAGTGGCCCTAAGCCCTAACAAGTTTATAGGGACTGACTTCATGTGAAATTCAAAATAAACACCTTTTCATCTAACAATAAACATCAATTTATGCTAAAAAATTTTAAAGTCACTTTCTAGATTTTCTGCCTGCAAAATTGTCAATCAGCTCATCACAGCTAAATTTCCCTGACTTTCCCTCAGTTTGCTGGTGCCCCCAGGCAATGTGTTGAGTCTGTCTGCTGGGCACCAATTACCATGAGACAAAGGGTAATTCCTTTCGCTCTGTGTGAATTTTACTAGTTTGATTTGGCTAAGTCAAGCCAATGAGGGGCGAGGGTGAATAATCCCTTTTTTTTTCCAGTTTCTTTGGAGGATGGAGGTAGCAAGAGCGTGTCAATTCTCCCTTGCCTCCAAGTGTGTTTTTCAAACATGGAGCTAATACTGTCAGGACAATTCTTTGCATGAGACTAACCTATTCCTTGCAAGACAGTGATCATTTCTGATTTCCAGGTGCTTCATGCTAATAGCACCCCTCGGTCATTGTGACAAAAAAAAATTCTCCCTAGGAAACAACACTCCCTCAGGTTGAGAAGCATCGTGACCCGCGTGGTTGAAAGCTGGTTGAAAAAATGTTCCTTGGATGATCGGTTCTTTATGTCTGGAATAAAGACCCCTTTCTGTCCCTTCCAACTGGACTTGCTGGAACACATTCCATGAGACTTTCCCTGGGCAATACAGACCACGGCTTCTCTCCATGGGGAACAAGCGACAATCTCGGTAGTTAGTGCCACTCGTTGGACATTTTGTCACGCGGGATGACTCCCGTCCTGTCTTCACCTTTAGCATTAATTAATTCCCAGGGCTTGTTCTGGAACATTTCAAACCCTGCATGTGTGTGTCTGATGAAATGACAACTCCCAGAGGGCAGAACCCACATGTTGTACCTCTTTCCTCAGGAGGAGAAGATAAGGTGGGTTTCCCGCTTACGGTGACTCAGAACGAGGCACCTAGCGCTCGCCTTGGGCCAGGACGGGGATGGGGGTTGGAGTCAGACCCAGACTCGGTGCGGCCACCCCTGGGAGCGCGAATTCTGGTGGGGAAGGTGTGCTGCTGGTCCTAAGACACTGCTCTGAGGAGTGACGCTGCCCCCCACCTTATGATGTGGGAGGAAAAAGCAGAATGTCAGGGCAGCAGGAGGCAACAGCCATGTTGCCGAGTCGCAGCCGTCCACAGGGAGCGGACAGGTCACCGGGACCAGGAGGGGAGACTACTCCACGTGACAGCTGGGAAGGCTGTAGTGCCCTTCTGGACCTTCACAGTACCGTGGCAAGGGTGGACTCTGCAGGGAGCCAAGGAGAAAGGAAAGTAAGGCAGAGAGTGGGGCTTTCAAGAATTTCAGAGGAGAGGGAAGAGGACCGTCACAAGAAAGGGCGCCTGGCACATATGCAGCATCCCACACGTGTGGAATCAATCCATCTATTCTTTTTCTAAAGGTTTCTGAACAGTACAGAAGAGACAGAAACAGTGGTTGTGGGCAGAGGTAGAAGAGCCATTGGTAAGAGTGTTTGAAGATAAGAATGAGCCAGGTCTGGCAGGACAGTGTGGGATGCGGGTGAGTTAGTGAGGAAAAGGACACTCTCGTAGGACAGGAATGATGGCACCGGTATGCAGGGAAAAAAAAAAAAAAAAAATTTAAGATTGTTTTTTCCTGGCAATGTTACCTAAACGATGAAACAACGCAGACCCTCCCTCGTTCCTGTAGAGGCATTTGGGTGGATCCCGGCGGCCCTTGAGCCTCTTACAGAAGGCAGGATTTCTGTCACTGGATTAAAATGCCTTCCCCTAGTATGTATGCTATAGCTCTAGCCTACCGAGGGCATTTGAGGGCAGGCTCAGAAAAAGGAGGCAACATTACCAAAGTGTCCAGAAAACCAAAATACCCCCTTCATTCCAAGCACGGAGGTCAGTAATAAAAAGGCGTTTATCACTGATTAATCTGCATCCTGAATACAGAGGTTAGGCAAGAAAAAAAAGAAAAGAAAAAGCCACCGTACACTACATGATGTGCACTCTTCCTTTTTATATCCCCGGCAAAAACAAGCAGGAGACAAATTCCATTTACAAGGACAGCAAAAGCTCAGCGTCCTCTCTGACCCAGGCAGGTCCTCTCCACGCATCATAAATATTTCCATATCATAAACATCACTGATGAGGAAGCAGAAGGCTCTTAATTGGCTGACTCATTTCATGGTGGAAGAAGCTAGGAAAAATGCACGGAATAAGAATAAGACAGGGCGAGGGATCTCCCAGGAGGGAA
>CM053517.1:33873088-33944676 GCA_028627145.1 Eidolon dupreanum | reverse complement strand
GGTACTGTCTTCCGATTAACCTGGGCAGTGACAAGACGTCTTCAACCACCTGTCAATCAACGACTTGACGACTATTAATTGAACACCTTCTACGTGTAGGAAAATCAAAGAAATATGAAAGTCTCTGCCTTCAAGAACCAACCAAAGCATTTAACCCAGCCTGAGCACCTGGACTCTCAGTGTGACTTCAGTACTAATTAGCTGTGTGACCTTGGGCAAGTTACTTCAACTCTCAGGCTTCACTCTCTTCCTGTATGAAATGAGGACTTGAACTAGAGCACCTCTCAGGTCCCCTGCAACCCTTGTTTCTGTGACTCTTAACCCACAGTAATTTTAAGGGTCAACAGTTGGTCTAGATAGTATATGCTAATGTCCTACTGAAGGGATAAGTCCTTTAGCCTGGGGGCACGGGTGGGAATTATCTCACAGGAAGTGAGGTCTAAGCAGTGCCTAGTGGATGCTGGAGGAAGAGATGGTGTCTCAGGGGAGGAAATGAAAATGTGGGGCCGGAGAGGGGACACATAGGGACATTAAGGAGGGAGTAGGACTGAAGAGGAGGGTTAGTGTCCACGGGCAAAGACGACACTGAGAAAAAGTTTTAATTCGAACTTCTGAGAAGCAGGATCCCATGAGAGGTGTTACACACAGAAAGCGTGTGATGAGATGTCTCTAAGGCAATCTATTTGCTGTCGTAAAAGAAAAGAACAGCACAAATAATCACCAACAACAAATTATCATAAAACTATGTGGCAGACTCTAGAATACCCTTGATCTGTGGTTTTCAGGTTAGGGTATTTAGAATTTGAGGGTTCTTGGAAAGGGCCTCAGGGACACTAAGGGGGATAAGGGGAAGCTGAGGGGAGGCCGGGCTGAGGGGAGGCGGGGCTCAGCACCCTTTTCTGTCCCCGCTTAGCTGCAAAGCACTGCTTCTATTGGTTTAATACATGATGGTTCCAGATCAAATCTATTTTGAAATGAGAATTCAACAGACCTCAATTGAATGACATCAATTAATTACAGAAATTAGTAGCCAGACAAATGGTGTCAGGAGGGGGTTGTTTGAGGATAAATAATTTGCTGGGCATATGCCTCCCACAGCAACTGGAGATGGCTGCACATTTTCACCTGTGAGGCCCCAGCTCTGACAAAAACTGAGAGTCTCAGGAAGGGGGTGGATTTGGAGGGCGGCTGTGCCTGTGAGCCAGGAACCGGTCTCACCTGGTGCAACACGCATGTACCGTGGACTTTGAACTACTAGGCCCCGGGGGCCTGATGGAGGCTCAGTCGGGCTCTCTGTCCTGACTTGGTTCCCTCAGCAGGTCCCAGGGCCTCACTTACTTGCCCTGCATTCTAGTAGCTGCCTCCAAGTAGCTCTGGAGTGGAACAGTGTCTCTCCTCTTCGTTATTTGTTACCCTAAACATTCAAGAGCTTTTACCTCTGAAACTAGACCAAGGTCACAAAACCACCACCCTGGAGAAGTTACACACATGCTGGAGAATCTTGCAAATATAGTATTTTAGTTGAGTGCCCTGGCTTTTGTCTCCCTCATGAGAGATAGATAATAACATTCTACCCTCCGCATTTAATCTTAAATGGTCTCATCAATGGCCTCTTTATCGAGACCTGACTCTTAGACGCCTCCAGGGGGAAGCTCTAGACCTCTCCTTGTCACAGGTGCTCCCTGACCTCTGTGCCCCTTGTAAAAGGCTCCCTTTGAGCTCTTCCTCGTAGCTGTTTTCACCCCACTGCTGCTAGTGCATGACCTTATACTATGCCTCCTGGTTACGTAACCCTGCCCACCAGCTCACCCCAACCTATGTCTTAAAAAAAAGCAATCGCTTATTAACTTTCACAGTTTCTCTTGGTCAGGAATTTGGGAAGGACTTGGCTGGGCAGTTCTGGCCCAGGGTCTCTCATGAGGTTGCAGTCATGTCAACTGGGGCTACAGTCATCGGAAGGCTTGGCTGGGGACATCCAACTCCAAAGTGGCTCGTTCACAGGATTGGCAAATCATTGCTGGCTCTTGTCAGAAAACTCAGTTCCTCTCCATGTGGGCCTCTCCATGTCATAGCAGGGCAGCTGGCCTCCCCCAGAGCAAGAAATCCAAGAGACCAAGCCCGATGCTGCAATGACTTTTACGGGCTAGTCTTAAATGTCACACACTATGCCTTCTACCTTATTTTACTGGTCACACGAGGCCAGCCCTGATTCGATGTACAAAGGGACTACACGAGGAGGCAAGGATCATTGGAAATCATCTTGGAGACTGGCTCACCACATTATGAAGGGTCAGAAGATGAGGACGAGGCTCGGGCCATTAGGTAGTTTACAACCTAGTTGGGGAGAGGTTTCTTAAATACTTGTACCTGTAATACAAAAGGATTAATAATAATAATGACAGTACATGCCTTGGAATGCAAACTAGGTCTTGAGTGAGCAAGAAAGATATAGGTTCTACCCTGCCAAAGCTTGTAATCCGGTGGGAATGACAGGTTTCATATAAATAATTGCAGTTGGAATAAAATCCTATCTCCATTCTTTTCTCCTACTATTCACCTCCTTTGTCACTGAGCTTCAACCACGCTGGTCTTTTCTCCATCCCTCCAACAGACTAAGCTCCTACCTCCCTCAGGGCCTTTGCACTTGCTGTTCCCTGGAATACCTTCCAGGTCTTCCCATAGCCAGCTCTATCTCACCAGGCAGGCCTCTGCACTCAGCTGCCTCCCGACCTTTCCTCGTGTATTCGTTCTCACGTCCCCCAACCAGAATGTGAGCTGCACGAGAACAGAGACTGCCAAATCTTCACTGCTGTATCTTCAGACCCGCAGATGAGTGAATGAAGTGCCCATTTTCTGACCAGGTTCTAAAATTGTATAAAATCTTCCTTCTAGAATATTATAAACTGAAGTTCTAGCCCTGTTGTTTCGCTGTCTTGCAAACTAAACCAAGGTTGGTGAATTGCAGACGTATTTTAAGGCCTAACCTTGCTGACTCCTTGACTCTGAGCTAATAGCATCTGTCTGCCACACCTGATTTTCCGCCACTCCTCGATTCAGACGATCCAGTTCGGGCTGACTGTGCTCCTTGTACTTTTTCCTCGGGGGCAGGTCCTCCACTCCTGATTGCCTTCGCTCAGCTCCCCAAACAACTTCTCTCTCATCCAAGGGAAGCGCAGTTCCAGCCTTGTTTTGCTGCACTTGTGTTTTCCGCTTTCCTGGGTTGAAATATTGAAAACAGTTGCTCGTTAACATCCCAGCTTTCCTGCTTTTCAGGAGAAACAAGATGACAAACAGAGACCCCACGCATATTTATTTTGAAAATATGTTTTTTAATTCGAAAGCAAATGGACACTGCCAGTCTGCAGGTCGTTTCACCTGCTGCGGCGTGTGATTAGCCAGGCCTTTTCTCTCTGGGTGGCGATGTCAGCTAATGGACTCACACACCCCATGTATGTTTATCTTCAGTTAATTAAAATGTTGCCAAGTCTTCCTTGCAGTCCTTGTGCACAGCAAGGCAGAGCCATGGCTTGTGGCAACGATCCGCCTGGTAGGCTGGGTGGGGCGGCCAGTCCATTAAATATTAATCTAACAGGGCAATCAGGACTCTGGGCTTCCACCCTTGAAGTCCTCCCGCTGGGAAGTCATAAACCTATGCCAGAGCGACAATCCCTGCCAGGCCTGAGTCAGCATCAGATGCAAATTTTTGGAGCTGTTCTTTGACAATCAATCTGAGCAGAATTCTGGGAGATCTCTCTTAAAAACTGGAATGAATCACATGCACATGTACCTTGGAAGGGGCTGTTCACCATCCTGTGGAATTGCACCTTATAAATGGTAAACGGGCTAGTTTGCCAGCATTTATTTTAAAGTTATGGGTCAGGTTAAGACTAGCAAAGTATCTTGCACTTGAGAGGTTGGTTTTGAAAATCTGCCCCAACCGGGAATGGGGAGGAGATTAAGGGTTTAGTTGGCACCCAAGGCCTCTGCTGCCACATCTTAGAGAATGTGGATGTCGCTGCTCACGTATTTGCCTTCCCACTACCCTCCTCCCTTCAGTCACCACTAGTAGTGTCTTAGCTATTGAATCATTTCAATGGAGACCTTGGCTCAACAAACATGGAAGACAGGAAGGACATTCCACTGTGCGTCGACTTGTGTACCCCAAAAAGACGAAGTCCTAACCCCTGGAATCCATAAATGTGACCTTATTCAGAAGTAGGGTCTTCACAGATGTGGTGAGTTAAGATGAGGTCACACTGGAGTGGGTGGGCCTGATCCAGTGACTGGTGTCCTTGTAAGAAGAGATAACAGAGTCCATCATATGATGTCGGAAGCAGAGACTGGGGTGACGCATCGATGTGGCAAGGAGTGCCCAGGATGGCTGGCAACACCAGACACTAAGAAGAGGCAAGGAAGAGTCCTCCCCTAGAACCTTCGGAGAGAGGCCCTGCGATGCTTTCATGCTGGACTTCCAGCCTCCAGAACTGAGAGGATCAACTTCTGGTGTGTTAGGGCATCAAGGGTGTGGCACTTTGCTATGGCAGCCGAGGGGATGAATACACTCTGCTCCCAGCCCTACTGCTGACTGTCACGGCCAATGTGCCTCTCTGCTGACACCGACGGGCTTGGTCACCCTGATTCCCTTCCCCTTGGGGAGGTCATATATACTGAAATCTCAACTTGCTAGAAGATTTAAAAAATGGGAAGTCAGGCTAAAAAGAAAACCTCATCATATTTCAAGTCTTGCATGTGATTTTTGAAACATCTCAGTCCATGTTCTTGCCTACACGGAGGTCAGTGAACAGAATAAGATGGCTTTTTGATACTGGAGGATGTTGTTCTGCCTCAGGGGTCACCACTCTAAATTCAAGTCTCCCTGGCAGGCATCACAGATAGAGAATAAGATGCTGGCATGAATCTACACTGACCCCAGCTCACACTCTGGAATGGAATTTTTATTTTCACATTCCCAACTAACACTTAGCTTCTGCTAAGTTGAATGTAACCTAAAAGAATAATAAAGTTAAATTGAGGGTTTGAGCTGGGCGAGCTTCTATTAATCAGGAGTCTACAATATTCTGTTTTCCTGAGACAGCTGTGGGAAGGGATCCCCAACTTGAGGTTGGAAGACTTGGACCTGAATTCCAACTCTGGTCATCCTCACGACAGCCTTGGAAGGTACCCGCACCAGGAGGGACTGAGGCCACCCTCTGTCCCACCTCCAAAGAGAACTCAGGACCCAGAAAGGTGGCTTCTTCTTGGCCTTTGTTTTGCTGAGTGGGACGCATCGCCTGAAGGTAGAGATAACCCGTTCTGGGCACCAGAGGGAGTTTTAAGAAGTTATAAAGATTGGCAGGGAAGAGGTCTTTGGGAGGGGAGGTGGAGAAGAAAGGTGTCCGATGGAGAATTTGATTTAGTTTGTATTGAGTGGTGTGTGATCTGCATCTTCTTCCTCATCTGAAAAACAGAGGCAAACTTCCCTCCGGCCAAGGGCTGCCGGATGGATAATGTTAGAGAGTCAAGGTAAAACATCTGGCCTCTCCCTTCCTTCCCCTGCTGAACGAGAACCTGCAGTTTCCCCCACGCTTCTTGAAGAATACAGAGAAAAGGAAAAGCAAACTCCCAAATCTACACGCTGTTTAATGATCAGCTTTGACCTAATTCTACTTCAAAGCGTTTCCTTCTCTTTCCCACCTCCCACTACCTCCCACCCAGCTGCCAAGTATAGAGACTACATGAAAACTCAGGCCAAATGGGAACCTGGAATGATAAAGCCTTTGAGAAAACAGTGTTTGTTTGTTCATGTACCATGTTTTTGCCCCTGTCTTGTTTGATTATCAGAGCCTGTGGGGAAGGAGAAGAATCCTTGCACTTTTTATACACGTCTACACAGGCCTCTTACACCCTTGTTTCACTCCGCAACTCTGAAAAAGGAGAGACTACGGTTTAGAGACTAAATGCTTTGGCTAAGAGGCACATGGCAGAAATGGGGCTAGAACCCAGGTCATCTCATCGATTTCCTTGCCTTTTGCTGTCTCTGGAAGTTTTTATGGGTAATCACTTGCACATCAGTTAAGATGCACTTGGCTGCCAACGACAGAAAATCCAAGTCGCACCGGCTCACGTAACCAGAAACTCAGAGGTTGGGTGGCTTCAGAATCGGCTTAAGATGGTGGCTCTGTGCTCTCTCCCTTGCTTTTTCCCTCCTCTGTGCGTTGATTTCATTTCAGCCTGGCTTCCCTTGTGCCAGAATGATTTATTGCACTCCAAACTCCACGTAAACACATCACAATGTACAGCGGAAAAAGAGTCTCTTCTGGTGTCTCTCTCACGAATGAGGAAGATTCTTTATAAGAAGTCCCAACAGACAATCCCCGTGTGCCTCATTTTCTCAAACCGGAACACATCCTGTGGTGGGCACCTGCCTTCTCTGTGGTCATTCTGGCTCTTTGGAATACACATCCTTTGTCAGGACAGGTTTGAAATGCTAAGCTCCGCCTCCTCAAGGCAGGAGACAGATTTTGCTCTCCTGACACAGACACGGGTCTTTTACTCAAGAGCTGGTGATGCGGGGAGTACAGAGCTTGCCTCCCCTCCTTCACCTCCCCGCCCGTCCCCAGTGCAGTAAAGTTAAGCTCCTGGCACAGAAGTCTTGGTGCCGTCTACAGCGCTGCATCCAGAGCTTGGCGTGGTGGCAGTTTTCTTGTCAGCTGTGACTCGTGGGACGGTTTGGGCCAGCCTGGCCTGGAGCCTGGCTCTCCAGCTCTTTCTCTGATCTGGTGAACAACCCACTGTCCTGAGCTGGCTTCTGTTTTTGCAGCTAAGAACCCAGCTGATGTGCACACCCATTCCTGAGCACATGGCTGGAACCGGGCCCTCCGCTGACCTGTCTACACCTGCGTTTCCTCAGCCACCAGTGGTGGCAAGAGAGTTGGGACTGCACTCACACCAGTCAAGACTAGCTCCGAAGTTCAGGGTAAAGTCAGCTTCCTAGGAAGCACAGCGGGGGCGGGGCAGGCACACGCTATGTGGGAAACCTAAATAAAAATTGGGACTGTATGAGGACGGGAGCATGGCTGCTCATGGGCAGCCAACGTCTACCAAGCCTGCCGTGTGAGAGGCTCTGCAGCCGCATTCACCCTCACAGCTCTACAGGGTCGGCGTTACCCCCTTAAACACACGCAGAGATGTTAAGTAACAAGACAACAGAATTAATAGGCTGGAATTCAAACCAGATCTGACTCCAAAGTCATTTATACGTTGACACATTTATTTTTTTCACTCATGGGTCTATGCATCAGCTGTGGCTCTCTTGGGACCCACTGCATTTGGCTGCAGCTGCAGATTGGGTTCAGGTTAGCTCCATGAACCATCTCATTTTTCTTGGACCAGTGGCTACGCAGTGGCTAACCAAATTCTCAAGGTGGACAGAGTGTGTGGGGCCAACTAAACTGCAAAAGCATATTTAAGCTTTGCTGTCTTCGTGTCCACCAACTCCACTGGCCAAGGCAAATCACAGGGCCATGCCCAGCATCGGTGGTACAGGGAGATATTCTTTATCTACTCTGGGAGCAGGAACTGCAAAGTCGCAGGCAAAGGACATTTTCAGGAAAAAGTGAAAAACTGGGAACAATAATTCAATCTGCATATGGTGTGGGATTCTTTATCCTCAACTACTTTTTGCCCAGGTTCACTCAGGATTTTAACAAGTATTTACTGGGCATCTACTCTGCACCAGGCACTGTTCTAAGCCCTGAGGCCATTATGGGGGAAAACGCATGTTTGTCCCTTGTTCTCGTGGAGCTTGCATCCTAGCGATTCTTCCGACATGGCTGTCTATAACTTTTAGTGGCCTTAACATTTTACCAGCAGAAGCCAGAGAAAGAATGGAGGAAAGGTAGAGATGGGGAGAAAGGGAGTGGCAGGGAATCCTCACCCACTTCTGGATCGGTCTGGAGACACTCTGTGGCTGAACCTCCCTCACCTGCTCTCCCCACCTTCTCCTACATCGTATTTCATCCCACCTGCCTTTCCCATCCGAGGTTCCGCTACTCCAGCAGGCCTGGCCTTTCTCCCTGCAGCAGATGTTTGTCTTTTTGGGGTGTTCATCATTCCCTGCAACTCCACCTTCATATCATTGCCTTAATTTCCCTTTGGGGAAACTGCTCATTGTATAATGCCTCCCTTACGCTAGGGGGGCTGAAGTGGATAGTCATTCCTCTCCCCGGCCGAGCTGGTGGGAGAGAGGGGGTCGACACACGTGCTTCACCAGCTTGGGGCTCCTGCCTGGACTTTGAATAATGGGTGAGAGCCAGAAAAGCAGGCTGCAATGGGGCTCAGGCCCAAGCGTTTCCCTGGGTGGCCCTGCCCGTGGCTCCCTTGTCTGGCCACTGACCTGACCTACCTGTGGCTCAGGTTCCATTTTCCAGGCCCAGACCGTCAGTCTCTGCCTCGTGCCTTCTGGAAGACTCCACTACCCTGCTGATGATTTCTTCTTTGCTCCGGAGGATCAAGGGAAGTTTCTGTTGCTTGCCATCAAGACGCCCAGTCATACTATATGGCACAGCGTATTTGCTCCTAGGAGTATACACTCCTAGGTATATACCTAAGAGAGATGGTAACATGTGACCATGCAAAAACCCGTACACTCGTGTTGATAGCAGCCTTCTTCATAATAGCCCCAAAGTGGAAACAACTCGAATGTCCAGAAAGTGATGAATGAGTCAATAAAATGGGCTATATCTATACAATGGAGTATTATTCTGTATTTTAATGAGCTCCTCGGTGACTCTTGATGTTCAGTCGGGTTTAAAAGCCACTGACTAGATGAGCTCTAAGGCCCCCTCCTCATTAACACTAAGGTTAATTAGGCTCACGGAGCAGAAAGGGGCTTGGAGCAGTCGTGTGCCTTGCTGGTCCAGGGCAGAAGGTCGCCTGCCTGCAAGAGCTCCAGGAGACAACGCCAGCGCCCCTGGTGCTCCTCCAGGGCTTACTCATCCCCGGAGGTAGGAAGTTATACTTTCTATGTAATCAAACACTCCGTCCCCGCAATCTACCTCCTGCTCTGCAGGCTTGGCTCTTCGGGTTGCAGAGAAGCGCTGGCCAGTGTCCACCAGCACAGCCCTTCATGAACTTGAGTGCCACTTGAAGTCAGCCTGGTCCCGACAATATTACCAGTGACATGGCTCTTGACCTTGGCCCTTTCTCTCCATTCCCATTGCTACACCTCTAGTTTAAGCTGTTAATACCTGTCGTTTGGACCATATGCCAACTTCTTATCTAATCTCGTGCCCTCCAGTCTCTCCTCTCTTCAATCTTTTCTTCATGGTCTCCAGCCCACAACCTTCTGCATCTCTCCATCAAAACCCAATTCCTCAGCCTGTCATTCAAGGCCTTTCAGAGCCGAAACCAACCTACATTTTGCTTTCATAGCTTATTACCTTTCTCTCCCATGACCCCCACTGGCAAGAAGCCACCTTGGGCTACAGTAAACTTTCTTGAGCTCCAACTCGGAACACTCACCTAAGGTTCTTACACCTGCTCTCTCTCCATCTGGCTGTAGAACTGTCAAGATTCTACAGAGACATGGAAGCATAAGACTACTCTACCCCTGCCCTTATTCCTCTTTGCCTTCCTTCCTGAGCTAGCACCACATTTTCCCTAAGAGTAGAACTGTTCAAGGTCCATCTTGATCTACTTAAATAAGCACTGTTGACCATTCGACCGTCTTTGCTTCCCAGCTTCCAAATAAACAGCCTCCTCTTCTCATTAGCAACTCAAGCAGGTAAATACCTACCTCTCTTGGGGCTACTCCCCTTTCCTGCCTCAGTGACAGACACTGTTGACTGATCACAGACCTTGCTTCTAAGCCCCAGATGTGATGATATAGATTCAGAATCCATCTCCACACAATCCCTCAGACAGGCATTATCCATCAATCAGAGCTGGCATGCCAGTGGAGACAGCCCTACTGACCATCAATGACCTAGCTGATTAAATAGTGAATGTGTTTACTAGGAAACTCTTGAGATTCAATTTCAACTCTCTTATGGAACCTTAGACTAGGGTAGTCTCTAGTTACATCCTATCTGCTCCAAGCCTTGCAGACTGGAGGATCTGGGTTGTGGGGGAGGATCTATTAGAAGTCTAATTTGGCAGAAAAATTGGAATAAGATTGCTAAGGTCAGAAGAGCTTCCACTAAGAACTGTCCACCCCACCCCACTCCCCATCTCTTTCTCTGGCTAAAACCCACAGAAGAATCTGGTGAGCTGGCTGGTCTCAGCCATAAAGAAGAGCACCTGAGAGGCTACCGAACAAATGACAAAGTCCTTCCAGAAAGATGAATCTCTGGGGCAGACAGCCACAGGAGATGGCCTTGATGTCCCCGGGCAGCAGCAAGGTTTTCAACCTGGCCCGAGCTGGTGGAACCGTGTGCAATGGAACCAAAGACCAACATCTTCGGTCAGATAACAGGCTGCTCCAGTTTCTTCTCTCTCCTTCCCCTCCTCCTCCTCCTAGCTGATCACATTTCCTTGGTGATTTTCATGCTTAGTCAGGAGGTCTTAGGGGACAAGTGTGAATTCCATAGGGACCTCATCCATATAAACTGCTCTGTACTAATGTTATCCTCTGTACCGTGTCTTTCTTCCAGCCCACCATAAACATTTATTGAACACCTACTACGTGCCATGTGGTGAGCATGGCTATAGAGAAGAAAGCCCTTGAACTCTAATTGGAGCCACCGGAGAAGGCCGCGTATTAAGACAATGCCTCTGCTCTGATCAGCAGAAAAACGCATTTCAAGTTGCTTCCTCTCTTATTCAGGCCTCAAAAGAGCTATAACCGAGTTTGGAGAAAACTGACAGCCTGGCAGCTAAAATGCAGGAATGTCAGGAAATTCAAGATCATGAAAAGGTCCCATAGGATGAACACAAACCAGTTCTGAAATCTAGGACATTATAAAGAGGGATAAGAACGCCTCCTAGCCTTTGCTCTTTGCCAGAAACTGCTTTGTTTTATAAATGTTAACTCCCTAAATCCCCACCATAATGAGTTAAACACTTTTATCATCATTCAAAAGATGAGAAACAGAGGCACAAAGAGGTTAACTGACTTGCCCAAGGCCAGAAGCTAGGAAGTGGTTCAGCTGGGATTAGAACCTGTGGAGTCTCAGGGCAGAGTCCTAGGCGACCTGAAATATGGACATTAAAACAGCAACGAAAGTGCTAAAACCTTGGATGGGAGTGCAGTGGAGGGAGCTTTTTACTCCAAGACATTCTATCAGTTGAAGACAGAGGCTTTTGATAGATGGAGGTTCGGAGTGCCAACCACTGTCCCCCTCCCCCGCCCCCCGCCCGCCATATTTTTCAGGAAGGCCTCATAAAGACCAGCCGCTGCCCCAGAGCCACATCTCCTAGTTTCCCTGTGACAGACAGCAGACTGGGGCCCCAGTGCTTGACCCGAAGTACGATGTTCATGTTCTCGAGGGCCAGATGTGCAGACAGATCTGCATGGCTCCTTCTGTGGATTAGCGAACTGCACTTTGACTGGACAAGCACATGACATAATTCGTTCCTAGAGCAGCACTGTCACTGGTCCCAGGAGCCCGAAGCCCTCACTTCCAGTCTGGACTCTACCGCCCTCTGTCCCTTGATTCAGTGTTTTCACCTGTAAATATTTACGCATTCAGTAAACAATTTTGAGCACCTCCTCCTGACCAGGCACCGTGTGCTAAGCCCTGCAACTACGAAGTTGACCTCTGTCGCTGCCCCAAAGGAACTCGCAGTTTGCTGGTGGAGACAGAGGAGGAACGTGAGCTTTATGACGCACGGTGTCCTCACTGTGCTCCTGAGAGCACGGTAGGGCCCCACCCTGTCCCTCCTCCCCCTGGGAGTTTATGAGCAGCAAATGAGATCACACAGGGGAAAGTGCTTTGTAAATAGCAGAAGGTGAGAATGAGGTGTGTGGGGCGGGGGGAGGGATTTTGTCTGCCGTGTGTGCAGACGTTGTGCTGTGCGGCAGCTGGCCAAGCCAAGTGCTCCGTCTGGGGCTGTGAGCCTGGGCGAGGCCTCCTGGACGCGAGGACAAAGCCTGAAGCTCTGGGCTCGCTCCCTCCGCAGGTCAGTCCCAAACCTGGCTGCCCTGGGCTGTCACGGCAGGAACCTAAACCTGCGTTGCTGCTTGGGACTAGGTGCTTTTGCAGCCCTGCACCGACCCCTGACCTATTCAGTGTCTCGGCTCAAACAGTGACAAAGGCCAGGTCTTTCCTCTATTGTGCAGCCCAAGAAGCCGGATTTCTGTGAGTCCCCTTACATAATGATGTGCCTGAGAAATGGTGGCCCCAGGTGACGCCAACACTGCCATTCTCTGTGCTAAAGCGCCACCTAGAGGCCAGTTCTAGCTCAAACAAATGTGGAGGTATGTTTTATGATTTGGCCTTGGGAGGGAAAAAGAGAGGAAAAGAGATGTTCGAAGGACTGAAAGGCAAGCAAAAGGTGGAGGACCCTTCAGAGGACCCATTGGTCCCTTCAACACTGCCCTGTCGTCTGCTGATGAGGTGGTCGAGGGGTGAAATATCTCGGCTCCTCACTGGGACAGGATTTCCTCCATGTCTAGGGACCAGAGTAAGAATGTCACCGTTTTTCACATATTCTAAGATCCCCATCTGACAAGCAAACATGCCAAGGAAACCTTCCAGTTTGCCCTGTAGCCAAACCCCAACCCATCTGCTCTTCTCCTACCCCAAAGTTCAGTCTCTGTCTAGCCTGGGAAAGTGGTTTTTCAGTGGCTAAGCCTTCCTTTGGGGGCACAGGGGGCATTTGCTGTTTCTGCTTATGTTTCTGGAACTGGCTGCCCTCCACTGAGCATGAACACACATTTATCATGGGCCACTTATTCAGAAGTAGCTGGATGAGTCTACAAAGGCCTCAAAGACACACCAATAGTTCAAAATCAACATGGAGTTATTTTTGCCTTAAGGAAATCCAAGCCAGATGGTAGCAGAGTATCAAGAAAAGTAAGCCAAGCTCCCAAACTGAGCGAGGAGTTTTTTAAATCCTCTTACTTTAGGTTTTCCTGTTTGGTTCTTTGCCTGACCAGCAATTTAGCTTCCTACTACTATGCTTATTGAATTGTTACGTATACTTACAAAACAAGACACTGCCCATCCAAGGGTCCTAGTTCACACTGCCTGGGGTGCCCACAGAAGTGACAACACATCTTCGCCTGCAAGTAGCCTCTGGTGTCTCTTCAAACCAATGACAATTCAAATGAGGGGCTGGAGTAAAACCCTGAGGAGCCTTGGGAAAACTGGAATGATGTTTGAGTCTATTTAAAAGTTACAGCTGTTTCTCGTGGATAAGGTACAGTCTGGTGACTGGCCAAAGGGCCCAGAGGAAGTGAAGCTTCCATTTCCTTTACTCACACTCCCAAATAAGTTAGATTTACTAAATCGGAAGTGTTTGCTTCTCCCTGGTAAAAACAATTCCACTTGATGCTCACAGCAATCTTGATGTGCAATCGTGAGATGAGTATTGTCATCATTGCTGTCTTGCAGAGAAGGAAATGGAAGCCATAAGAAATTGAGTAATTTCCCTGTATGCGAAGTAGCCAAGATTTGAACTCAAGTGTTCCAGTTTTTCCGATGCCACCTCTATCTTGGCATGAAACCAACATAGTAAGTACTGAAAGAATATTCTGAAAAGCAATTCAGTTTTCTACAGATTGTTGCAAGAATCTTTACACAATCATTACTGCACTATAAGGAACCGTAACCACTATCAGGTGGAATTTGTGGACCAACGATTACCCCATTCAGGAATAATGTTCAATGGAGTTCAGTGCTCACAATTCATTTTGAGAGCTCAAAGCTTCTCAATTAAACCGAAATAATTCTACTGGCTTTGTTTCCTACTGGATTCCTTTCATTTAAGCCAGACATGATATTTTGTGCCCTTTAAAATCCCATGTAAGTGTTTATAATTCTTCTTCTGATAAAGTGTGTTCCTCCTGGGAGTTAAGAACCACTTAACAGGAAGAAACAAAGACACAATGGGGACAGCGGTGAGGACAGCTCTCTGTGCCTGGACAAACCACAGCACTCCACAGCTGGAGGGGCCTCTCAGAGCATCTGATGACAGTCCGACTGCTCTCTTGGCAGAGGACAGCAAGACCTAGCAGTCAAACGACTCCCCAAGATCAATGGTCAATGGGTGGCAGAGCTGGTCGGAATCCCAGTCCAACTGACTCCTAGCTGATGGTGCATTTCATTTAATCATAGTTTCAGGAGATTCTCTTTCTAAATAAAATCCAGCTTGGAACAAAAATCTCCAGAGTCACTGCTAAAATGGCCTTGGGGAAACTGCTGCTATTCGCCTCTTGAGCTGTTTTGGACAGGAGAGTGGAGGGGAAGGCAGGGGTGGGAGGGGGGCGGAGGAAAGCAATGCTCCATTCTGAGTGCCCTTAACAATAGCTAATAGCAGCCAAAATTTATCCAGCGTTGTGCTGGCCACCGTGCTAAGTACTTTATATGCATTAGCACATCTAATCCTCTCAACAACCATATAAAATAGGCATGTTTATTTTCACTTTACAGATAAGGAGAATGAGGCACATTGCAGCTAAGGAACTGGCTTACGTTCCCACAACTTAAGAGGTGAAGGTAGGTGTGGAAGCCAGCTGTTTCAAAGGCAGTGCTCTGAACCACTGACTTTTAAAAGCCATATGGTAAATGCAGAGCCCAGAGAAACGCAAATTAAATTTTGGCTGAGCACAGGGAATCATACACCAGTGGCCAGCCGTCCCAGCACAAAACTGCAGCCCCCAGGCTAGCTGAAAAGGGGGGTTTCCACCACGGATGGCAGACTGGGGACTTGGGAACTTAGTTTCTTGCTTCTCCTGCCAAAACTCTCTTCCTTGGGGTTGGGGAAAGAGTAGGACAGCAATAAGGCAGGAAACACTGAGGACTGGAGGTGTAGTGGAGACAGAAAGAAAACAGAGCAGGTTTGTCTCCCAAATCAAAGGTGTTCTAAAAGCCACACCGTGCCTTCTAGAGCTACAGAAAAAAATTCTATGCCATTCTTAAATTCTACCACCCTCAACCATTTCACCGGCAAGTCTTGCATCTGCGAGAACTTAAATTAGACACAAGAAAGGACTTCTGGGTAAAATGAACCAGTCATCTCTGTAAAGTAGGATTTCCTTCTACAAGATCTCTTTCCCGGAGTGAGGAAAGTGACGTAGCCGGCCAGCTCTTAAGGCCTTCTCTAAATTCTGCCTTTGGGAGAAACACTGAAACTTTCGACAGGGGAAGACAGAGGTAGTTTCCAAGCTTCTTACCTTCCTGAGTCTGTCTTCTGCCCTCCAGAGACCTTCAGGAAATGCACACATTTGGCAGGTGAAACCAGCAACGAAGGTCTAGAAAAAGTGAGAGAGAAAGCTGGTACTTGGGGAGGAGTAGGGCCCAGGAGGCGAAACTCCTGCCAACACGATGCATTGCTTTCCCCCCAAATCTGCAACTTATTGTGATTTTATGATTCTCCACATGTCAGAAGTTCTCAACATTGCACACTTGAATCTTAACTGTAAGTTCCGTTTCAGTGAGAGCATACGTGTGGTCCCCGAACCATGCCAGGTGCCATGTGTAAAGAACCATGCTCTGGAAGCAGCAGGAATTCACTGTTCAAAGGCAATTCCATTTGTCCTCTGCCCTAGCTGTTTCCGGCATGGAACAGACACCCTTGCACTTGTCTCTAGAGCTTGCACCGAAGAATAAATCATTAGAGCTAGGCTCTATCAATGCTGACTGTAACCACGTGCCTATTGTCTGAGACAGCACTTCACATTGGCTTTGACGGAAGATTTTAAAAAAACACAAAATTAAACTACCTGATCTTGCATGTAACTCAAGAACCATCTGTCATTCCACATATGGGATTCCACTTATTGATTTAAAAACATGGTTTCTTTTTGGGAGGGAATAAAACTGGAACTTAAACGCACTTAGTCTTGAATACTCCAAATACCTCGCTTCTTTGTTCCCAGATGCATTCAACTTACGATCAGTAATGCCGTAAACACGTGTCAGTTTCTCGCTTTCTGGCAAGCATCTCTGTGCTACAGCCGCTTCTCGTTCGAATCTCTGTGAGGCTGGGGATGCGCAGAGCTGCCGGAACCGCCAGCAGGCCAGCCGGTGTTCCCAGTTTCATTTCGTTTCTCTACGGTGCTTTTCTGTATGTAAAGCACTGACTGGAGCAGAGGACAGACAGTATGGCTCGGCAGAAAGAGCATGGGCTTTGGAGCATGTGACCTTAGGCAAATCACACAGCTTGAGCTGTATGAAAATTGTGCCAACCTGGCTGAGTTCTCGAAGATCGCTATTAGTCTGCTCGGACTGCCATGACAAAGTACCACAGACTGGGGTCGGGGCTGGGGGTGCGTAAACGACAGACGTTCGCTTTTCCCACAGTTCTGGGGGCTTGAAGAGAGATGTCGCAGGTTTTTCTTCTGAGGCCTCTCGTATGGGCCTGAGATGGCTGCCTTCCATGTCCTCACAAGGTCCTTCCTCCGTACACAGGCACAGCTGATGTCTCAACTCCCATTTTTATAAGGACACCAGTCACGTTGGATTGGGGCCCACCCTAAAGACCTCATTTTAATTTCATTACCTTTAAAAGACCTTATCTAGTCACATTCTGAGGTTCTGGAGATTAGGGTTTCAACATATGAATTTTGGGGGCACAGAATTCAGTCTGTAACAAAGACTAAATGACAAAGTAGAGGGAAAGAACTGGTGCTCTAGAATCATAAAGCATAATTTCAACTCCACTCCCTTTGCTTGCTAATTATGTGAATTCGGGTAAGTTGCTTAACCCGTTTCATCATCTATAAAGTGGATATATCTCACTCAAAGGGATTGTCGTGAAGATAAAAGTGTTAAGTATGCAAATGGCTTAACAGTATCTGGAAGATGGAGGCTGAATGTATTTGCTATTATTGAATTATTTCTTCCTAGCAATAACTGATTAATGCTTCCTATTGGCTTCTTTTTGTCAGAGTGCTTTGCCACTAGCCTTGGTGATGGTCTATGAACTAAGTGACAAATCTCTGTCCTAGAGACTTTCAGGAACATTTCTTGATCACCTGAATAAAGAAGACAGCAGCAGAGGTGGCGAATGAAATATCCCCAACGAAGCCTTGCTAGTGAGGGCACACAGTCTGCATCAAACCGTCACCCTCCCAGTGTGACCTATGTTCTTCCTCTTCCCTTAGCCTATCTTGTGACAGAATTTCCCTTATGGCAAAAGTCGCAGGCAGCACATCCCGAAAGAACTGGCCAGAAACACAGCATGACTGGAGAACAAGTGGCATATTACAAAGGACACCACCACGCAAGGAAGGAGCTTTAGTGCAACGGGAGGTGGCCGAGTTGAAAAAGTGTTTTAATGGTTGCTTCTAGTCAGGGAGGCCTCTAGACAGAAGCCCAATTCTCCATTTTAACCATTCCAAACCAGCTAGAAAAAAAACCTCCAGAAATAAGACCAATCCCCATCATGACATACAACTTTGTACATGGTCACAGAAGCACGACTCCAAAAATGGTCTGCAGATCTGTGCCCATCTGGTCCATGACAAAGCACAGGAATCAAGAGTAAGCATCTCAACAACAACAACAAAACAATCCAATTTAAAAGTGGGCAGAAGACCTGAATAGATACTTCTTCAAAGAGGAAATACAGATGGCTAATAGACGTATGAAATGATGCTCAAGATCACTAGCCATCAGAGAACTGCTAATTAAAACCACAATGAGATATCACCTCACACCTGTCAGAATGGCTATCGTCAATAAATCAAAGAACAACAAGTGGTGGCGAGGATGTAGAGAAAGGGAACCCTCATATACTGTTGGTAGGATTGCAAATTGGTACAGCCACTATGGAAAACGGTCTGGAGGTTGTTCAAAAAATTAAAAATGGATCTACCTTTGACCCAGAAATTGCACTTCTGTGTATTTATCCAAAGAAAACCAAAACAATTATTCGTAAAGATCTATGCACCCCTATGTTCACTGCAGCACAATTCACACACAATAGCCAAGATATGGAAGCAAACTAAACGCCCATCGACAGACGACTGGATAAAGAAGTTACGGTTCATCTAGACAGTGGAATATTACTCAGACATAAAAATAAAATCCTACCATTCATAACATGAAAGGACCTGGAAGTTATTATCCTGAGTGAAATAAGACAGAGAAAGATAAATACCATATGATTTCACTTATATGCAGAATCTAAGGAACAAAAAGAACAAACTAATCGAAAACAGACTCACGAATATAGAAGATAATCTAGTGACAGCCAGAGGGGAGGGGGGTTGAGGGGCTGGGAGGAAGGGGTGAAGGGTTAAAGGAGTAAAAATTAGTTGACAGAGGGTCACAGGGATGGGAAGCACGGATAGGGAATGCAGTCAGCAGTAAAGTAACAGCTGTGTAGAGCCAGAGAAGAGAAAGAGCAATTAGGGGGATCATTTCATAAACTATATAAATGTCTAACCAATGTACCATATACTTGAAATTAGTAATATTTAAAAAGCATTTTGAAACAGCAGTTTGATGGAGTAGCATCCTATCTATTAAATCTATAACAAAAACTTTCTGCTTATATGTTGTTGTAGAAATTAATTCTTATTGAATTTGACAAAAGTATTGGTCCATGGCAACCAGTCCTGCAGCAGGGAGGGCTTAAGTGCCAGGTTACAAGCCTCTAAATAGGTCTCGAATGTTTAAAAACCTGTCACAACTCAGCAGGATGCTGCTGCTTCGGCCCTAGTACATCACACTCCAGAACAAAAAGCACAGGAAGACCACAGCATTTTTCTTCAGCCCACCCTTAAAGAAGATGATAGTCTGTTCTATCAGGAATAGAGTAAAAATCAGCTTCCAGCGTACATTCTAGTCCAAATTGTCACCATATTGAAAAGGGCTTTTTTATTCAAATGTATATTAAGACTAGACACAACACTGTTCAGAACTGGAAGATATCACATGGAAAAAATCCTGAAAATGAGTCAGAAAATCTGGATTCAAGTCCTGGCTTTACTGCCTAAAAACTTTTTGACATTGTATAAGTGATGTTGCCAGGCCAGTTTCCTTAACTACAAAAAGTGGAGATTAAAATGACCTGCCCAGTTTACATCTTGAGTGTCATGAGACGCAGCAGCACAGCAGAAGTACACAGTAGGATCAGAATTCTGAGTCCGGCCTTTAAAGAACTGACCATCTCAAAGGAAACAGCCCCTAACAGGGTACAATGAGAAAGCTGACCAGAACGCTGATTCTTCAAATATTTTGTTAATCAAAGATTTACCAAATTAGAAAACGCTGCCTTCAAACTCTTCCGTGTGCAAAAAGTACTCTCATTTTCTAAAGAACAATTAAGTCCGTTTGTTTCCACCCCGCCAGGTCAACATGATGAGGGGAGCAGAGGGGCATACCCCGTGCCGGCCCACGGGGCACCTGGCATGCTCAAGGAGGTGACCCTTAAATACAGCAGGAACTAGAGAAGGGCAACTTTTCCCACTTTAACTGGTACAACTATTTGGAGACCCTCTCAAAAAAAACCCACAAACTTAAAAATGCACCATTTCATTCCTGTACTTTAGGCGAGAGAAGACCAGAAAATCATAATGTATTTTAGCTTTATTGAAGACATATTACAGTAGACAAACAAGTAGACAAACACATGCTTTATAAAATATACATTCTCATGTGTGAGAAAATATAAATAGATACCAGGAAAGGGCCAGGGCCGCACTGAGCAACTTGGCTTACAACTCCCTTCAGGTACGTGGAGCACCAGAGCTACTGAGGCGGACATGCTGATGGGGGAGGGGCTGGGGTGCAGAGGGTGGAAACGGTCTCTCAGTGTTCAAGAGGCCACTTTAAGTAGACAAGAAACAGTCCAAGATTGACCACCTGATGATCAATTTCTCTTTCAAGATAGTTTCAGCTGATAACTACTTCTTACATTTGAAAACAGCCTCAAATCAAACTGTTTTTCACCTTCACCCCACACACTGGAGATTACTAGGACTGCTAAAAAAAAACACTCGACACACAACCGTGAGGGAGCAGATCCAAGTATTACTCCTACAGCACACACACACACACACACACACACGTACCCATCAGTACCCACAAAAACTTCAGATGATTCATGGGCTTTCAGGTGTTAAGAGCAGCTTGTAATATATCTCTCAAGTCAAAACTTGTTATTTTTGCAACAAACTAGGCAGTTGTCCAAAACAGAAAGAAAATTAAGGCTAACTGATGTTGGTTTATATTGTACTCCAAATAAAAAGTTATAAATTAGAAGAAGCAGGAGGGAAATACATTTGCCAAACTTAACTGGGAAAGAGACCATGTAATAGAAAAACAAAACATTACTTGCAAATTGCCAAAAGAATCTTAGCTCAACCTTTAAGGTCCAACTGTTTCACAATTACCTTTGTAATCTGCATCAAGAAGCAAAATCAGAAATGGAGGATGTAGCATAAAATGACAGCAAATTTACTTCTGTTGCTCTGTTACTCTCTTGGCATTTCTGTAGATATACAAATGATTAGAAAGGGCGATAACACATTTGAGTAAAATACTGGGTATAACACTAAACACTGCAAGTCCAACCTCATTCAAAATGGAGTACCACTGATTAGAAGGAATAAAAATGAGTAAAAGGGAAGGTTATAATACATTATAAGCTTTAAAAATTTTATTATGGTAATGCCATTTATGTTAATAACTAGTTTTAGAAGAGTAAGCCCAGAGTTTTCAGCCATTAATACAGAACAGACTTTTTGCTCCCCAAACCCCAAAATTCCTTAGTTTAAAAAAAGAAGTCTTAAGCGTTCGATATTTACTATATATAAAGAATTCTGAAAGATTACTTTTTAAGAATGTTGAATTGCTTCTGGAGATTTCCAATGACAAAACAGCGACCTAAAAGTCATCTTGCCCATATTCCATCTCAATGCATAAATTTCTTCAATGCTATTAACATAACTTCCATGTATACTTTTCCGACAAAAACCTGATACTAAATTCAGACAAATCTGTTAATTAGCTTACACAGAATTTTTGGCAACTGTATATACTGTGCCTCCCTGTCTTCTTGAATAAAAAGAGTGAATCACCCTTACTTCATATGACAACCCCTTAAGTAATGACAGACTTTGATCATATCTCCCTTTTCTTAGGAAATAGGTAAGAGTCTAAGTTTCTTGACATCTTAACGTTCCTTTTACAACCTCCCAGTGGGCAATGTGAAGGCTACCGTTTTTAAACAGGAACATTACCTTAAGAAAAATACACATTGAAAGCATCTGTAGATAGCACAGCAGAGGGAAGTGTGCCCTGGGCTGGGCTACTGCCATCTCCTATCCTGTACAGTACCTGTGTACAAGGAAAGCATTTTAGAAGCTGCTGAGTGATAGAAAACCAATGGCTTAGGAGGAGGCCCGGGGCCAGGAAGGCTTGGAGTTCAAGGATCATGTGAGTTCTTCTTCCTGGTAGACTTAAAGAATCAGCCTAGGAGGGGCACAAACAAATGAAAATTTATGCATCCCTCCTGACAGGAAGTGGTAACTGGGAGGCAGGGCAGAGTAGTTGCCTCCGCATTTTAGTCTGTCCTGCTTCCCAACATCTTTGATTAAATTAGCATCAGGCAAATGTTATGCTGATCAGCCACGAATCCTGGTACAGGGTTAAATAACTGCTTAGTCAAAAACATATGCAACAGTGAAAAGTTCCAGGAATTCCTCTTAAGGTTAGAATTTATTAAATTTATTATTTTTTAAGACCAGGGGTAGGCTATTCACAGTTAAACAAATTCTCAACTAGTTTTTTGGTCAAGTTTTTTAGTCATGTAGACGTCTCAACCATCGGAGTTGACGTAACGGAGAACCTGGCCACTGAGACCGACTCCACCACGCTGGCAGCAGAACGACCACCACTAAGCAGAGGCAGCACTCACGCATTTGAAGTTTTCTGCAACGCTGGTCCCCAGCCTGGTTGGTCCTCTCACACGTAACAGCTGATGCTCACTTGCGGCCTAGCTCTAACGCCACCTTTTTTACTCAAGAAAGTCTATCAGACTGTGAGTGAGAGCACTGTAATTACCAGGATGCCCTCGAATACATGTGAAAGGTGAGTCACAAAATGTTACGGACTGGCTGGCTGCAGCAGCACCTCCCGCTGACTCTGATGCTCGGCCGCACCGCGACAGCAGCGTTCAGACTGCTGGTCTCCAGGGCAGTGGGTGGTGTTCAGTGAAGAGTCTGTGTCTACTGACACCGTGCAGAAGCAGAACATTTCTTCTCAGGAGTATTTCCCACACCGTGACTCCCGGTAGAGAGGAAATAAATTTGGCTCAAGTCAGAGGAAGCAGCATCACTCTTGATCCACAATAGCAAACATTTCATGAAGGCAGCTTGTTATTAGAGTAGCGTAGTCCTCCTTGGTCGCCGGAGGAATCACGGATTCATAGAATGGTATGGCTGGAAAGGGCTTTAGAGCATCTAGCAAAACACCCTTGTTTCATAAATGAGAAAATCAGGTAGAGAAGCAAAGGGACTTGCCCTCGATTATACGACCAGTAAGTAGCAGAGCCAGGAACTAAATCCGGTCTCTTGATTCTAAGACAGCACAAATTATACTACCACCTAGTAAGAAGAGGAATCACATATTGAAGAGATGGGAGAACAGTGATATTCAAGAAGTTCGAAGGGAAAATGAACAGAAACTGACAGTTTAAAAAGGAAAAAGAGAAAGGCACAGTGGTATAAAACAGATGAAGAAGTGCTGCTGTCTATTGGAGAACAATTTAGGACTGAAAACTAGTATGAAATTCGGCTAAACTTTCCAACAAAAAGCTGAGAAATTATGTGAGTTCAGAACCTTTGAAATGAACAATGCCTTAGAAATAGATGTTTTCATTTAAGTGATTAAAGTCATCTAGTACATAACTAGTACTTACTAGATTAGAAGACAGAATCTGATAGCCTTTGTAAGGAAATCTGAAAGCACAATGAAAGAACTTTTAGTTCGTTACATTCCACTGGTGTTAAGTCCTTTGTTTGCATAAAGCTTTTTGCTATTGGAAATTCAGAAAAACTTTTTGGCTTAAATAATCACCTGCACAAAACAAGAACCACTCCAAAGCCTTATACAATTTATGCACATTCTTCTACTCCCAAAAGCCCTCTCTCCTTCTTAAGGTACACTGTGCATTGGTAGTACATTAAAAAAAAAAAAAAGAATCAAAGAAAAAAAGCAATCTTTGGTTTCCTCATCAACTAAGTACTCTGTTGAAAGAAGATATTCCCCAAACAAGTTTTCCTTTATCTAGGTGCATATGGCTATGAGAAGACTGCTAATCTTTCGAAAGAGCCTTTTTATGCTAGAAAGGTAAATACTACCTGGTACTTGTAAACAGATGGCAAATGATTAGATGTATGAACCTTTAGGTATGAAGGAAGTGGTTAATTACACCAAGACTGTGTTTGTGTGTACGCAATTACTAGGTACCCTGCCTCTAATATATATATATACTTCTTACCAAATACATTTTTAAAACTTTCAACAGTCTTTAGATTCACTAAACCAAGATATACAAAATCTGTCTGTGGTCTGAGAAGCTGCTGTCAATATTATAACTGGATATTATATATACTTTTGGCATATCAAAAATATTTACATTTTGGCCAACACATATGGTCAATGAATACAAAAATTATTTATAAATGTACATAAATTTACAACGAGAGCCCTAGGTGATCGGGAACCCTCTCCCACCCACCACCCACCCTCCAACAAAAAAAAGATTCACAAGAATACAAAACCCCTTGACCTGGTAACAGTTGGTCAAACCTAGGATTCTTGTCTAAGGCCTTGAATATCAAAGCCCCAGTCTCAACCATATGCTAAAAAACACCAATGAATCCCAGGAACATTTCCCAGAGGACTCCAGTTATTTTTGTTCTTTGGGAGGCGAAACAGAACAGTGATGTCTTCTCAGAACCACTCTGCGGGTGGAGACAATCAGCTCCTTAAGCAGCGAGACTCTTCCTAATACACAAGGCGCACCTGGGCGCATCTCCGTGCAGCCAGCGGGAAACACGTGGTCCTGTATCCTCCTCTGCCCCTGCTGCACACTTTTCACTGGACGTACCCATTCCGTCAGCCGTTACCCTTGTCAGGTATAAGCCCGAACAAATGGCTGGCCCGCCTTGGTGTGGTCAGATGTAAATGTAGACAAAGAGTAAAGCAAACGCCGATTTTGGGGTTTCTTCTGAACTCTGAGGTAGTGAATACAAAATTAATTAATTTGGGTCTTTGCCCAGCTTTCGTCCTGGAGTGAGTTTCACGTGCCCTCACTACCATCTTGAATATTCCGAGTCCTACTAAAATCAAAAGCATGGTCGGGTAACTTGCAACAGGCCATGGGGGAAGTGGCAGGGTCTGGACCACTCTCTGCTAGGCTCTTGTTTTGATGGAGTCGTGGTGACTCCAGGACCGGCTGCTGGGAAAACGGAGGGTGAGTCAGGCCTAATTCCTTGCTTGTGTTCCACAGAGGCCGCTGTAATGTTTCTGAGAATCAGAGACAAGAATTATCAGTAGTGAGAACAAATTCAAAATTAATTTTCTAAAGTTTAATTTTCTTTTACCAAAATCCTCAAAGAAATAAAGATGCCCCATATTCCTGAATAAACACACTGAGATCAAATATATACTTGCCATCTTGTTAGCAATGACTAAAAAAAGAAAAGAACTAGAACTATGGTATTTCAAACTTCTTTACTCAACAAACTTAACCAATCATTTACTGAATCCATGCCATATGTCATCTACTTAGTGGTTTTGCAGCTACAAAAATTTGAAATCTCTTTAGACATATGGAAATAGACTAATAGTATCCATGTTGTAATAAAAAGTTGCATGATACAAAAAAACTGATTCAGAGCAGCCATTACATTTGTAAATAACAATTAAATGCCTATGATAAAAAAAAAAAAAAAACTGTCTTAAAAATAAACCACCATTTCCCTCCCGCTTCCAGCTTGCCAATAATTTTAATGACAAAATAATAACCAAAAGCAGTGATTTTAAATCAGATTATCTGTACTTTTGTTTTAAAAATATGAATTTCTCATTCTCCTTATTTACTGTAGTGGTAAGCTTTCTCCCCAAAAATGGTTTACTAGAGTTAACTTTATGGGGTTGCATTTTGGAAAAAGCTAGTCAAACATTCTGGAAATAAATGCTCAAAAATTAAACAAAAACCCAAGTGAAAAGCAAGCTAAAGCTGGGTTTCTCAAGCTTTAATATGTATACGAACGACCTGGGGATCTTGTTAAAACATCTGGTTCACTAGGCCTGGGGTGGGACCCACGATCTGCATTTCAGACACGCTCCTGGTGATGCTGGTGCTGATGGACCCACTCTGAGTAGCAAGGAGCTAGCACGCCCCAGGTACAGAGCAAGCAATGCACCTCCACTCTCATTTGCTGATTTCCTCACTTACAGATCAGATTAACAATTAAGATATCCCCAAACTTAGGGGAAAATGCACTGCATTTTGGGGTCTACTTAAAGATCTTTGTGTGGTTAGCTCATGAGAAAATGGATTTAGTGCTGGTGCATTTCTTTCATGGACAATGAACTCTGAAGAGACTGATTTTAGTAACGGTACACTTTTCTCTGAACTGTACCCTCTTTAAAATCTTTAGAGTTGGTCTCTTAACACAGCACAACTCAAAAGTCCCACGTCAGATCATTTATTCCTGCCAGACCCATACCTGAAATGTACTATTATACTGTCTTCCTCTAAACCTGCAGTTCTCACCCACTCCCTATTTCCAGCGTTCTTCCATTTCAGGCTGACAGCTGATGAACAGCTTAGATGAGCAGGAAGAAATGGTCAGTAGTAGTTTTTTGTTTTGTTTTACTGACTGAGTTGTTATCGAATGCCTCATCTGTACAATATAACATACACTCCTTTTCCTGGGCTATGTGGGACCAAGGACACTATCCCAAAATTGCTTTCCCACTGATGGCCCTGATGGTAATATCTCAGAGACAAAGGCAAACACCTGCTGAGTGATACTGACACCTAATACTTACCTGACAGCACAGCAACCAAATAAAACATTTTAAAGTCTTCTCAGTAAAAACCTTCACCAAAGTATGCTCAAATTATATCCTTACCATTTCATATCTCCATCATTTAAATAAAGACAGATGAAAAAATTAACACCTATATGAAACTTTTGAAAACTTTTTCTATATGGCTTCTGAATTTTTAGAGGTGTGAACTTGTTCTCACAAAAGCTATTTTCATCCTACAGGTGCACATTCCCTTGTAACTCTAATCTCTAAAATCTCTGGCTCTAGTTTGTACCAGCTACCAGTAGCTAATTATTCCATTATACCAATTTGATTGCTTCCTGTCAAATGAGAATGCCACTTGTATGACAGAAGAAAAAAGCAAGTAGGTGAAAGTGAAAACAAAATACACAGAGTGCACTGTGCCCTTTACCAGTGCTCATTTGTGTGGAGGAGAGTTTCTTCTCACTCATCCTCTCGTGGTTGGTGGGAAAAGCAGACATGTCTTTATCTGTTGACAGTATCAGGCTCTCCAAAGTAGGGGCATCTTGGGAAGAATGTGTCATATATGTCTCTTTGGGCATCTGGACCATGAGGTTGGACAGCGTCTGATCTAGAACATCCTCCTCAGCAATATAGGTGTACGGACAGTATTCTCGGGTCCTGGAGTAGATGTTGGCATTGTCGTAACAATCCGAGCAGATAACCCGGGTACCAGTGCCACCTGAGGACAATATGGGAAAGAATCCAAATATCCTCCAGTTAAAGAACCATCTCTGCCAGTCATTGGTTTTCTTCAACAGTTGCCATCATCGTCATCATACCTGGTATTTATTTTAACACTTACTTTATAAATCAGGTGGAGTTTCAAGGCCTTTCTGTGAATTAACTAATTTAATCCTCACAACACCCTTGTGAGGTAGGTACTATTATTATCCCCATTTTATAGATGGGGTAAGTGCAACACAGAGAAGTTAAGTAACTTGCCCAAAGACGTACTGCCAGAGTGAGAAGCTGCAATCTAAACTCAGTACTCTGGCTCCAGAGCTCATGCTCTTGAATACAACACTAAACCATCTTTGTCTGGCCTTGAACAATGCAATACTCAAGTGAAGGAAGCCAAAATAAGGCCGGCACTGTGCTATTAAGACACGTTTGGCTTAAGCAAACTAAAGCAGAAAACAAGGAATTATGATGAAGCCCGTATTACTTTCACAAGTCAAAAGGTTAAGCAACACTAGAGTTGCTGAAAGGCCCCTAGAGAAAGCCTGTGATGGCCAAGAGTCCTGCCTGACAATTACGTGTTGGCAAAAGTAAAAGTTTAATAATAAGCTCCCTGGACTGTTGTTAGGTGCTTTGTAAATTGAATGAGAGGAAAGACAGTGAGAAATACAGAGTGAGTTACTTATAACAAAATGTTAGAACTGGAAAAGACCTAAAAGTAATTTAGTTTAATCCAGAAGGCAGTGTTTAGTTCCTACAAATTTCAAAAGGTAATGGCTTTTTTCTCTTAAAAGCTAGAAATACCCTTTCCATGGAAAGCCAAAATAAAATTCAGTTTAGCAATTAAATACAGAAGTTCTGTTAACACCAGTCTAAAGAAACCCTCTGAAGAAATGAAACAGATCTTTCATTTGTACAGTACTTGAAGTACTATTCAGATTTGTTGAAAAACTCCGTAAGACTCTTAGGAGAAGTGCTTTATAAAATATTATTTCTTTATTTTAAAAATGAGGAAATTAAAGCTCAGATCTTCAGTAATTTCTTCATGACCCCACAGCTGGAAAGAACAACTAGGAATCACACCCAATTCTTCTATTCCTTAATTCATCTCCCTGTGTTCTCTCACTCAGCCCTGTGTGAAGGGTGGGCTGAGGCAAGACAATCAGTGCTGAGAAGTCGGCTTCATTTAATTAGGGAACATGTTATCTCTCTCTGATGGTCTCCAATATATGCTGAGACTCGCCTTTGCCCTTTAAACTTCAACGAATATCTACGTGCCAGCAGGAGAACAAATCTCCCCTAGACCTGGTCTGAAGGATGCTCATGCCTGAATTATGATAAAGGTACCTGAAAAAAGTTTCTAGAACTTCTCCCTCCCCCAGTAACACTTTGGTTTGGAGCCTCTGCTGGAGAACTTCTCCCTCCCCCAGTAACACTTTGGTTTGGAGCCCCAACTCCATGTTTAAGGTTCTCCTTTCTGTCAGATGATTGTTTTCTGTTAAGACTTTAGTCAATTTTCATTCTATTTTGCACAAGGTCAAACATTTTCACTGAGTATCTTACTTTAAAATATCGCTTCGGGTTATAGGGGAAAACTGTACACTGAAAAATAAACTTAAGAGTGTAAGGCTGAAATTGTAAGCATATGCAACGAAGTCATTACCATCAGTGCCTCTGTGTAAATATCCACTGGCAGGAGGCATAAGTTGCTGGTGACTGCCTGCCTCAGAGTTGCTGTAGCCTTCCTGGGGCTCGGACAGTGTCCCTTGGGAAGACAAATAGCTGGGAATGTCTGCAGGCAGATTAAGCTCCTCTGTGAAAGAGAAATCTGTATGTAACTCTAAAACGAAGTCAGGCGATCTAAGCCAACACTCAGGAGACTATTTTGAAAATGTGTTCCACTTTGATTCTATTACTCAGAAAAATGTTACGTACCTAAAAACTTAACAGCTCTTAGAACTTTCTCCTAAAACCATTGCTCACTAGAATCCTTCTTGAAGCTTCACTTTAAAAGTATTACCAAGAAACAAAACCTGAAGTCTGAGATCTCATCCATAGGCATCTCTCACAAACTATCTGGCTGGGTCTCTTCTCTCACAGGATTTCAGGGTGGCAGGTGTGAAAGACTGATCTCAGTCATGCAGGCTCCACTACTCCCCACCAGGAAATTACAATGGAAATGAGGCCTAGCCATTAAGGAAAGACAGTGCGCCCATGAGGTGTTTCTAAAAGCAAAGTTTTGAGGGAGTTGTCTACAAATTCTTAAGATTATTCATCAGAGATGTTCTATTATATTAAAGAAATAGGACATTTTTAACAGAATTCTTCCTTCAACCACAAATGAAGTGTCAAAGTTCCTTTGCTTTTTACATTTTATAGTTAACACCTATACTACATTCCTGACTCAAGTAGAAGCCATAGGTGTCAACTGGGTACCACTCACCTGTGTTCGTGATACTGTAGTCTTCATTTTTCCTTCTCATGTGGTAAATAACAATGACCCAGATCAAAGAGGTGCCCACAACACAGCAGACCACGACAATGATGACAATGCCAACTGTGGTCCAGCCATCATCTTCATGGCCAATGCTACTCTGGGAAGAGTCACAATTGGGGGATGAAATGACATTTAGGTAAATGTGACCACGTTCTGTCCCAAGGGTATTAGACATAATGCAGGTATATTTTCCAGCATCTTCTAGCCCAGCATCTACAATGATGAGAAGCTGGTTGGCTGCAGCGAAGAAGTGCCGTTCTGTCACAAGCAGTGGTCCGTCATCTTTGGTCCAGTTGAGGCGAGGGGCAGGACTCCCTCCAGCTATGCACTGTAATACCGCAGTTTCCCCTCGGGTTACTGTCTTGTCCTCCAGGGGTCTAATAAATGAGGGTGTCTCTAACAGAAAGATGTAGAAAAAAAATTGTATTAAGCAATTTTGTTCCTTAAGTCCTATTGAATTAGATAATGAGTCTATAATGAAATAAGCCCTTTCATATACTCCTGGGAAGATTAGAAGTTAATGTTTCAGAAAAGCAAAAGCCTCAAAAAATCTAAATCTTATCTCAGTAATTCTATCTTGAGCAAGCTATCCTAAGCTAAGGGATTCAAAAATTTATACACGAAGATGTTTATTATGAAATTAGTTTTAACTTTTAAAAACGAAGGAAAAAAAATCTAAAAATCTAGCAGGAAAATGATTAAGCAAATTATAATACACAGCCACGTGATATTCTATCAACGCCAATGACAGAGTAACCCTAGTTATACAGTATTAAGTGGAAATAAGTATGCATAACTATATGAGTGAAAAAAGTCAACAATGTGACAAAATCTTTAACAAAGTGTTTTAGTGACTTTCCTTTTTCTAACGTTCCATATAAACACAATAAACTTATTTTTCTGATTTTATAAGTAAATAACACAAACCAACACACTTTTAGAAATCTTTACATCTAGAGGAATATAGAACTAAAGTAGAATTTGCCTTAGATTTGAGTCCCATGAAAAAAAGTATTCTGATTTTTTTTTTTAAAAAAAGGCTTGCCACACATTTATCAGAGCATAGGCTTAAGATGAGCACACTGGAAGGGAAACAGGAAACCTAACTAGAAGATGGGTGTTTTTTTATTAACTTTTTTTTTTAATGAACTAGGAGGGAAAACAGTTAAATAATCTGAAGTTCTCTGTGAAGCGTATGTGAAGCAGTATAAAACAACTGCAAACTCACTACTAAGCAGTAGGAAAAAACATGTATGAGTAGAAACCTTACAAATGGAGGTATAACAGGATAAAGAGATTTTAATTTTCAATTTATGTGATAAAGATCTCTGACTGCCCTCAGCATTTCTCCAGATTTCCGTTACCTGATCTGCTAATATCGTAGGCTGACATAACCCTGCAGAAACTGACAAAATAAGATGATAAAGGTATATAAATAAGGATCACAACTGAAATTTCAAACATACACTTCCTGCCATTAAGACCAAAAATAGACCCCTAATAAAAAGCTCCCACAAAAGCAGGGACCCACACAGCAGTAAAGATACCTAACACTGTGAGTGAGGCATTTGCTGAGAGGCCTCCTGCTATATTTTGTGCCATGCAGCTATAGATTCCCATGTCTTCTATCTTCACATTTGCAATGAAGAAGACATCATCCTCGGGCATCACGTGCATGCGTCTTTCTCGAGCCGCAGGAAAGTCAGTACCACCATCTTTCTGCCAGGAAATCTGAGGTGCAGGGTGCCCCTCTGCAGCACATTCTAATCTGGCCATGGCACCAGTGCGAATAGTTAGATCCATTGGAGTTTTCAGAAAAGATGGCATCTCTATTCCAAGAAAGATCACCAAGAGAAAATGAGGGGAGGAAATACACACACAATGTGAGAGATTCTGTTAGGCCAAATAACAACTGTCATTAATACTCCATTTCTTTGAGATGACATGCTCTCTGGACCGATAGTAAATACAGCTTCAGAGGCCATCTCTTCTCCCAAAACCTGAGTACAGTGATGACTAACTCTTCTAGAATGCATGACACACCTATCTGATCTCCCTGATGGGGACAGGGAAAGCAGATGGACACGAACCTTTCTGAACTCCGTATTTTGGAACCTGATATTTACTAGGACTCTCTTACTTAAGAAGACAAAAGGGTGCCTCCCAAACTAACATCTACAAAGCTATCAAGGCAACTTTATGATAAAAAAAAACTCATGCCTTGAAAAAGCTCATAAAACACAGAAGCAAGACACAAGTATATTTTTTGGTTGCACAAAGCCTAAAACATTGCAGTTATTCAATCTAATAGGCAATAAATCAATCAAGCTATTTGGGAGATTTTTACAGCCACAGTGAAGAAGAGCGTTTCTTTCAAAAACAATTCTGTGTGACTACATTTAGACAATAACAATAATCACTGGACCCAGAAATATCCTAAATACTCTCAATTTTTGGAAGGCCCTGTGAACAGTGTCAGGAATAAATTTCAGTTTTCAGGACAAGATTATGGTCCTGGGAAAAAAATGGAGAATTTCAAAAGAATTTTTTTCAAAAGCATAAATAACAGTAAGAGTAACGTATCTCCCTAGGGCCATGAAAATCACCTTTACCCCTCAATCTGTGGTCAATCAGGGACAATAAAAGGACAAACTGACAACCAGTCTATACATCAACACAACTCTAAAGACTAAAACAGTTAAGCTCCCCACCACCACCCTCCAATCAAATGTCAGGTTAAGCCTAATTTTCTCGAGTCCAAAGTTCAAAAAACTGTTAGAAAGCATAATTCCTTACCATTCACAGTCAGTCTGGCCTTATGAGAATAATTAGAACCAAAGTGATTAGTAACAATGCACTGATATTTTCCTTCATCTGTGAAATTCACACTGAAGAGATGTAAGACACTAGTATATTCCAGAGCTTCTCCAGCTTGGTGCTGATAGCGAACAAAATTCTCAATATCGGCATCATACAAGATTTCGCTGTCTTTGCGCCACACGGCAGACATGGGCGAATCGCTGCTGCTCACAGCAGTGCACGTCAGAGTCACGTTCGTGCCTCTTAGAGCAACTGTGGTTTCAGGATGCGTCCTTATCTGTGGCTTGAGAAAATCATCTAAGGGAAAAAATGTGGCAGAAGCCAAGCAAGTTATTTATTTTTGCTTCTACAGATTCAATTTTAAAACAAATAATGTAAAATTGTGCGCTCTGTTTACAAAATGGCATATTAATATTGAAAGGCACTGTCGAGCTAGAATCCAATTCCCTCATTTAAAAATGAGAAAAATGAGGCCCAGAAAGGTCAGATGACTTGTTCAAAGCCATGGAAGCCAGCAGCTGAGCCTGGACTAGATGCCAGTCTCCAGGGTTCAGCATTCTTTCCACTGTCCCTTACTGTCACTTATGCTCAGGATGTCCCTCTTAAACATTACAAGTGAGTTGGAAAAAAGACAACCCTATATCAGAATTTCAAGACAAGTTCTAATCCTATTATCTCTTGTGTGTATGTGTGTGTACACACACACACACACACACACACACACACACACACAATGAGTACATAATACCCATTATCCTTTCTGAGCCAAGATAGAAAATTTGAATTATGAACTTACTATATTTTACAGGAAATACCTATTAATAAAACATTATTTAAAAGTACTTTGTATGTGTATAACTTTTACCTAAAATAGTAAAAAATTACAAATATATCAAATGTCCAACTAAAGACTGGCTTAGGACTGGCTAATAAATTGCAGATTCACAAATAATAAGTGATTCAGAGGAGCAGGCAGATGATTTCTTAACCATTACCTTCATTGGGTGACATTTCATTGTGTCAGAGAAGTGATACATGAAAAAAGAGGTTAAAATATATAGCTAACACTTAAAACCAAATAAAGTGAGAAGGGAATTTGTGGTAATGTAAGCAGAATTTAAACATTATTGGATTCTTTGTAAAAACAACATTAAGTACTTTGTAGGCCTGAAGCATCTTTAAGTAGACTGTGGAAGCAGATGAGAGATGACACAAATCACTGATTCACAAGTTCCACTCCATAAAGCTAAGAATCAGTTATTACACTTTAAAGAAAATGTAAGCGTAAAGGAAATGAAAGTGTAAAGGAAAAATTACCAAGTTTAGAAAGAACAACATAGATGTATACTGGAAATTGTAAGTGCTAGAATCAAGACAATTTCTGACTATCTCCCTTCCCTCCAAAAAACTCCAAAACCCTGCCACTTTAGTTCTAGGAAACTCCACCAAAAATAGAAACCACATGATATTGGTACATCCATACAGTGCTGGTCACAACATAAACTAGTGCTATCTTTTTGAAAAATACCTAGTAGCACTTTTCAAGATCTACTAAAAAAAAAATTCATACTTTTTGAATTAATTCATGTAAAAAATCATACTTTTTTGATCTAGGAATCTTACAACTGAATATTTATTCTAAAGTTAACGATCCCCCTAAAAAGAAAAGGCCTACATTCATAAAGATGTTATTTGACATTAAAAATGATCATTTAAGAACACAGAGGGGAAAAAATGCTTATAATATATTCAGTCAAAGAATATAAAATTTAACCTACAATTACAACTATGAAAATGTTAGAATACAACAAAATAAAAATAAACACTAATGGGAAAGCCTTCTGGTTTTTTAAAATTCTCTTAAAATAAGTGTGTAATACATAAAATTTTAAAACAAAAAGACGAACCACAGACAAAATCTTTCAGATCCACATTCAGGATGCTTTGCCCTGCTAGCCACTCAGGGTGTGCACAGCTCACATTCACGGCATGCTCAAAGTTATTATCAACCAGCCACTGGAGCAACCACTTCAAATGGCAGTCACAGAGCAAGCTGTTTGTGTTCAGGATCCTGCAGAAACAAAGGAAAAGAAGTACTCTTTACTTTCCATTCTAAATTTCTTCAAGCATTAAAAGCTTACCACATATCTATGCATTTTTCTTACCACACACACAAAAAAGTTTAACCTCAATCTAACACGAGAAAAAAAATTTAGACTGCTAGCCTCAATTCTTCAAATATTGTCAGTGTCATATAAACACTTAAATGGGAGCAAAAGCAAGGAGCACATTTTAGACTAAAAAGCCATTAAAATAAATAAAATGCGTGGTCCTTGACTAGAAAAAAAATCTACACTGGGGAAATTTGAGTCTGAACTGCATATTAAATAATATTATTTTATCAATGTTAATTTTATTAGGTGTGATAATAGTGATTATGTAGGAAAATATCCTTGTCCTTAGGAAATAAATGCTGAGATATTCAGGGGTAAACAGTCATGATGTCTGCAACTTACTTTCAAACAGTTAAGCAATAATAGTGTGTGTGTGTGTGTGTGTGTGTGTGTGTGTGTGTGTGTGTGTGTAAAGAGAGAAGGATAGAGATGGAGAGAAGGAAGGAGGGAGGAAGGAAGGAAAAGAGGGAGCTAAGGAGGGAGAACAAATTTAGCAAAAAGTTAACAATTGGTGAATCTAGGTTGAAGGTATACAGATGTTTCTTGTACCTTCCTTTAAATCTTTAAGGTTTAAAATTAACCCAGAAAAGTTTATAAAAAAGCTTACTATATATATTGGAGCACAGAGACACTTTTGTTGTGGAAAGAATATAATTTTTTCCAAATTATTTAATCACAACTGAAAAAACTTCAGCCCTGTGGCAGTGTGTACTACATCTTAAACTAAGAACCAGTGAAAAGTTATTTGTGGTCTATAATAGGCCTATAAAACAGAGCTGAAAAATCAGTGTTTTCTTTTAATGACTCCTCACCTAGTTATAAAGTTTGGTATAAAGTACCAACGATCTGATTCCAAAGAGGTTTCAAACAGTCTTTAAGGGTATCTCAAAAGCCATATTTTATCACAGGTAATTTTAAATAACCAAGCCAAAAGTTGCCTTTTGCATTTAAGAATTCTTACGTTATATTCATTCATTCATAGAGAAATATTTGAGTCTACTATAAGCCAGGCATTGTTCTAGACTATGAAGCTATAGCCCTCACAGAGCTCATGTATTTAGAACCAAGCAACAAACAAATAAATGCAAAGTATAATGTCAGAAAGTAAGTGCTAGCAAGAACAAAGCGAGGCAAAGACAGAGAGAGTAGCTATCGGGAACAAAGCAAATCTATTGAAGAGCTGCAGTAACAGTATAGTGAGGGACAGTGACAGGAATGAGACCAGAGAGCTGGGCAGGGAGGACCAGGCTACACAGCTATTTTATGAACTAAGAACTTAAGTTGTTTTTTTCCTATGTGTGATGGAAAGTCATTGGAAGGTGAACATCAGAGGAGTGACATGGTCTGACTTACGGTCTTAGGTATGGGCTGGACTCATGAGACCTGGACTCTTATCCTAATTCCGCTACTTAATGTCTCTAAAATCTGTTTCTTTTTCTGGAAAATGGGATTGAGAATGCCTACCTCAAAAAATGTTTAAATATTCAGTACAGTGCTGGCCACAGATAACCACTGAATTCACATCAGTTCCCTTCACTTCCATTTCTCTGCATCTTCCCACCCTTTACACACTAACCAACCCTGCCCACAAGGGCCTAACAGAAAACCCTGCATTCTCTCAACAACTATGTGGATACGCATATGCCAAAATATTAACAGTGTCTTTGAGTAGGGATTTGGAGTCTTCCTTTCTCTCTTGGTATAATTGTATTTTCCAATTTTTCTACCACGATTAGACAATTTTAATGCAAATTATTTTTTAATTTATATGTGACTCTCCCATCTCTCTCCAAAAGCAAACCATTATGAAGGATAATGAAAGGTAGATTTTAATATATGTTGATGTAAAAAGTATTATAAATATGACTTAGATTTAAAGTAACTAAAAGCAACCAAAACTTCTCAGTTAAAAGAGCTGGAGTTCCTGCATTAGCAGTTTGTTCAAACCAACTCCCAAATTAAGTGATTCCGCAGAATGAAACTATAGTATTTGCTTTCACTTACTATCTAACTTATATTCTGAACTGTGCTCTCATAACAAAAGTTAAAATTTTCCTGCTGGCTCTCAGATTATCACAGGTAAAAAAATGGTAATACTGATAGGCAGTAAGTTGGGCCCTTACAAGTTACTCTCAGCCTGGGAGAAATAACTCAAAATAGCTCAACAAATGGGGAAAAAAAAAAAAAGAAAGAAAGAGAGAAAGAAAGAAAGAGAGAGAGAGAGAGAAAGAGAGAGAGAGAGAAAGCAAGCAAGCAAGCAAGCAAGCAAGCAAGCAAAAAAGAAAAAGTCACTTAAAAAAACCTGGCAAAAAATAACTAATGATAATTACCATAATATTTTTATTTTTACTATTAATGTTAGTTATCCAACTCTTCCTGTGTGCCAGGCTCTGTGCCGAATACCAGTTCAAAACTTTCCCGTTTCCTTAAGCATTTAAGGTGGGGGATCAGCCCTAACTCCTCACGGCCTGTTGGGCCCTACGAGCTCTGGCGCCTGCTTAGCTCTCGGACCCCACCTCCTCCCACTCTTCCTTGCTCTTGGCTTCCAGCTCCACCAGTGTGTCTGCTGATCTTCGAGCACAAGAAGAAGCTCCTACCTTAGGGCCTTTTCACCTGCTCTTCCCTGGGCCTGGAATGCCCTTCAGCTAGTATTCAACGGGCTGTCACTGGTCCTGGCTCAAATGCTGTTGTTAGAAAAGCCTTCCCTCTCTACTTTATCTAAAGCAGCAATCCCTGTCCCTCTCCGTACCTTTGACCCAGCTTGACTTTTCTTCAGAACATTTACTACCAGATAAGATATTATATATGTACTGGTTCATTATTTATCTTCCTTATCAGAATTTACTGTAATATGCTATGAGGACAGAGAGTTTGTCTTGTTCACTGCTGTGAACAGTACTTTGCAAAGCAAATATTTCTTGAATAAAAAAATTAATCCCATTTTATCCTCACTAACCCTGAGGAAGGTGCTATTACCAACTTGAAGGGAAACTGAGTCTGAGGCTAACAGAAATACCCAATGTCACACAGTTGTAGACAATGGAGCAAGAATTGGAACCTAGTCAGTTTGAACTCAAACATTTTCATTGTATCTCAAACTACCTGTGGTGAAGATCAGTTTTTAAAATTTTCCACTCTGTTGCAGATTAATACTTTTAAAGAAGTCAACCAAAGTGTCGCAGTTATGTCAAACTGTTCTAAAAGTTTCTAAACACTTACTGAGTTTCTGTCCTAATCTCATCATGAACCAGTTCTAGTCCACAGACCTTTCTCTGAGTAGCCTTCAGGCAAAGCAAGATAGATTGTTACTATCCCTTGCTTTTTACCACTGGCTGAATATTAGAATCACTAGAGATTAACATTAATACTAATATCTGACTAGCCACGCCTCCACCTGGGAGATCTCTAAACCAGTAAGAGCAATTTTTAAAAAAATCATAAATAAAAGGATATAAAATGGTATGTATTTTTCTACTATAACTATTGTACAGTTTTTGAACATTTTAATAGTTTGGGCAAACAGATCAGAGACATCCTCTCTGACTATTAGACTGAGAGTGCTAGATCATCTCCCAGAGATCATGTAAGACCTTGTAACCCACCCTATGGGGTAAGGATTAGAAATGTACGTTCCCAATAGTCCAAACAGGAACAGGGGGGAAAAAGGAAAAAGAAAAAAAAAGGAACAGCAAGGAACATGTGAAGCATAAGGGACAGTGCTAAGCTCCAACTACAAGCATCGGCAGCTCAGGCAAAACAAAGGTCTTGGGGTCGCACGCTCTGGGCTTTTTGATGTTGAGTTATTTTTAAACTATATCCCGCCACTGAAGCAACGGCACAGTAACACTTGCTTTTTCCTGCCTGGATTGTGTGCCTCTGAAAACATCTGGGTTGCATTCATCACACCTTAAGCACAAGCATGGATAATGATCTAATTGGTGATTAAAAAAGGACTTAAGCTACGTACAGTTCTTTCAAGCGAGTCTGGGAAAAAGCATTTTCTTGGATAGACATTATAGCATTGTTGTTCAAATCTCTGAAATGAAGAGAAACGAAACATTACCAGTCACCATTTCCACAATTAAGTTCTATAAACACTTTAAATGGTCATGAAAACCTCAGCTAATAGCGAAGATTATTTATATAGTGAGTAAAATATATGCAAAATACTTACAGATGCTCAAGGGATTCAAGACCAATGAATGCTTTCTTTGTAATTGACTTAATCCGATTTCCTTGTAAGATTCTGAAACACAAACAGATCTTTCTAACAAAGCTCTCCACTAAAGAAAATTAAATTCATTAAACCAAACATTTACCTATAAAAGATGAAAATAAGCTTAACATGCATGTTTAAGAATGCTGTGAACCTTAATGATGAACTAATGCAAAGCACAGAATGAAGGTTTCTATTAGATGTTAGAGCTCAACAAGTTACCTGAACAAACATCCTGACCACTGATACGCTGGCAAGTTTCATAAGAAACTGGATTCCATCCCCAGTTTCTCCCTTCTTAGTAAAAGATCAAATCAAAGAAATTCAGACACATGTGATGCCTTGAAGAACTTCTCATGGAAGACCTAAAATCTTACTTGAGCGAATCCTCTTGCTAGGTGAATTACCCGTGAATCTCACATGAGTAACAGGTTATTGGTTCGACTCTGGTTTCTCAGTGCATTGCTTTTACTTAAATAGAAATTCTAGTTCCATAAACAGCTCCTCTTTAAGTGCCTCTGAATAGAAATGCTCTCTGAATAGAAAATGCCCTACCACAAAAAAAAAAAAAAAAGAAAAAGTAACCCAAAACAAAAAACTTAACAAACAACAAAGTTTCTTCTTTTAGTGAATAAGTTAGAAGACTCAGACTGTCCAGCTATGGCAAATAGACATGATCCAGTCGCATTTACAACCGGTTCTTGAAAATATACTTTTATAGACATATGTAAATATTATAAATACATACAATTTAGTGAGACTTGTGAGTCCGGCAAAGGCTTCACTAGCATCTTCTATGGCCCATGAGATTTCATTGTTTCTTAAGTTTCTACAAAAACGTCAGGGAAAGACAGTTCATGTTAGTCAACGTGACCATTACACCATCAAGCACCAACCTGGCATGGCAACGCTAATTCTGATCCTTATTTTAACAGCTAAATTTAGTGAAGGCTCTTCTTTTTAAAGAGTATCTGCAGTAAGCATGTAAAAACTGATTCTCACAAGCTAAGAATTAAGGTAGCCTTGATAAATAAATTAAGCAATCTGCTAAGAGTATCAATTGTCCTAGCTAATAGCCCCTAATTGTGTTAGCATATTAAAAATCATAGTCAGGGTCCTGCAAAGAGCAGGAAGATTTCAAGATGCAGGGGATATGGCTTACAAATCTGATTTCAGACTAATGGGATTTCTGGGTGACCCAAGCCTTCCCCTGGGTCCTTAACCTAAAATGGCTGACAAAGAGTAATGTCAATACAGTTTCACAGCTCCACAGCAATTAAACACGCCCCATGGGAAGCAAGAATGTGCTAGAGTGATCACGCTGTTTTCTTTAAAAGGAAAAGTATGGATCTTTTAAAATACACTGTTCCATTCTCAGAGGAAATGCAATTGTACCACACCATGTCTCCTGATAGAAGAAATATCAGTTAAAGATATTTAATCTCTTTTGCTTCTTTTAGTTGTCTCATAATAAAACATAAAGCTTTAGCTTTATAAGACATATGTAAAGTTATGTGAATAATAGTAACAGACAGGAGATCATTCCTCTTTTGGCTACCATTAGTGAAATGAAAGCTAATGAAGCTCATTTTTTCTAAGGAACAAACACTGAAACAGCCCATGGCTCAAGCCTTCAGGACTTACCCCTCTTCCACAACACAGCATAAACAGAACTCACTCACCAAATGAGTAAGTATACCGACTCCAACAAGAGCACCGGTCTAAAGCCAGAATTTCTCAGATCTGATCCTCACTGTGCCTTAATCATCTCTCTGGCATTAGACAATCATTTACTTCTACAATTACTTTACTAAACTTTACTGTTACAAGTAATAATCAGTGGTATACTGAAAGAACGTGTTTGCCATCCCTTGACTGCTAAAAGGCAATCTGCATCTGATAACTAATCTAGTTTCACCTCTGATAATGTAGAAAATGGGGGCGGGGGAAGGGAGGAAATCACTTTAAAATTTTCAAGTCCAAATCTGAAGGAAGACTGGCTCATTAAGTTAAAAAAAAAAAAATCAAACACACACTCATGCACATATATATGCCTTCACGAGTTTCATGCTTTCATTCTCATTGATGGTTAGGCCCCAAAGTTGGGAGCCTGCCTCTTTTCTGAGACCATTTATCAATTTTGAACCTGATGACCAAAAAGTCCCCTATTTAGGAACCTTAAGAATCTACTAATTACTCTTTTTCTCACTCTGCTCTATGTTTGAGAATACCGTATTTCATTAAAAAAGCTCTTCATTCAATTATATTCCATCAAACATTCAACTTCAGAAACACAGAATTATAGAGTTGCAATTTCATTTAACCTTTAGCAACCTTCTAATCCTATGTCCATCTATGTCTTAGACTGGGTGAAGAGACAAACTGACACCAAGGAAAAAGTTAAGTGATTTTATTCATTTGGCAGTATGGTAAAAGCAGATGAACACTAATGTCAAATGGACCTGGGTTCTAATCCTGGCCCAAACATTTACAAACTGTAACTTCAAATGAATCCTTTTAATCTCTCTGAACCTCTTCCTCCTGATAAGGAAAAGAGCAATAATATCCTAGTATTCTGAAAGCATATCAGCTCATTAACAAATGTTATTTTTTTCTGTCCAAAGTCACGCAGCAAGTAGTAACAATGAACAGGTCTCCTGTTAGAGCTACATATCCTGCATCCTGCAGCCTTTTGAATGAGATGTGGTGGTTCTGGTACACTACTGGTAGTTCAAGGTCAGAGGAACAAGAAACTGTGCATTTCTGACACTAGTAACTATGCTGTATTCCACAATGGCTGGCACAATAAGAAATGTTTTGCTGTTTAGTTGACTAATTCAGAATTAAAGTACAAACTGAACTGGCTAGAGATAAATAAGATTTAGGAACAAGAACAGAGACAAGTATGATTGTCTTGTATTGAGGCATGAGACAGAAGAACCACAAAATGTTAATATATATAAATTTGCAGACTGATTAATTGCTTTAATCTATTTGCTTTACTGCATTAAAAAAAGTTAGCAAAAAAAAAAAAAAAAACAGATGTACTTACAGTGTCTGAAGATTGGAAAGAAACCTAAATACACCATCAGCAATGTGAGTGACTCTGTTGTCCCCTAAATTCAATCTCTCCAGTAAGCTCAGACCCACGAAGGCAGATTCATCCAGGCGGGTCAACTGGTTATAGGACAAATCACTGAAAAAATAAAAACCATGAAAAGTAAGGAATTCACTGTATTTTTGTTCAACTTTCATATTTTTATTCTATTTACATGATAAATTTAGAGCTTTCAACAAGCTTCTAATAAAGAGGGATGTTAAATTTCATTACTGGCCCTGGAAATGATTTATTCCAACTTGCTCTAGTCTCACAGCCTCCACTGAAATGCCATCCAACACTCACAGTTCGGAAAGTCTTTGGCAGAATTCCCATGCATCGGGACTGATTCGTTCAACAGCATTCTGGCTCACATAGAGCTGTTGTAGCATTCGCAAGCCATACAACCATCCCTTGTTCACTTCTGTAAGGTTATTATGCTCCAGTTCTCTGCACAATTAGAGACAGAAAGGAAAAATATATTTCATAACAAGCACTGCAATGAGAAGATTCCAAAAATCTTCATTTAGTATTGCTCAGAGAAACATACATCTTTGTCAAACCAAGTGAGCCAACAAGAAATAACGCAGCCATGTCGCTTTTATAAACTGTAAAATTATAAATTAAATCAATTTTAATTCTAGACAATATTCACATCTTACTTCGGATACAGTGCTAGACAGCAGTAAAACCACCCAAAATATCAGAGCTATAAAATCAAGGCACCAAGAGGTATAGTATACCTGTTCTGGGTAAATTCTGATAATTTCCATCAGCCAAAACATTAAGATTAGAATATAAACTATTTAGCTAAAATGTCTGTCAGAATAATAAAGAAATGCCAGTTGGATAAAAAAACTTAAGAGAGCTTTGTGTACCCTGATTTCCCATCAGAGAAGCGGGACAGGACTATGTGCCTCGGTGTAATTAAAGCAGCTACCCTGGCTGTTTGGCACTAATGAGTCCCAGTCACACCCTCCCCACCAATCTCCTAGTCCAGCTCACAGTACTTACAGTTCCTCCATGTTATCCAAGCCGAAAAAAGCTCCATCCTTAAGTTTGCTAATTCCATTCCGCTGCATTTTCAAAGATCGTAAGGAGTCAAGCCCCTGGAATGTGAGACCTTCCACAACTTTAATCCTGTTTCTTTTAAGTTCCCTTTAACAAAAATAGTTTTACAGACAGAAAATTGGTTTGCTGATTTGCTCTAATAATAATTAAAAAGAAAAAGACACTGTAAGAAAAAAACAATCTTCTTATAATCCAACTATTTAATTACTCACAAGAATTGGAGATGAGGTAGCTTGAAGATCTTGGGTGGAATCATACTTATTCTGTTCCGGTTTAACTTTACCACTAATAAGGAACTTGATAAATTATCGAAGCAACCAGCCTCCAAGATGGTTATCCTATTATTACTCAAATTCCTAAAATGAACAGGATTACAACCAAAATAATTTAGTGGAACAAAAAAATTCTGCCACTGGAAAGTTGCCCAAAGTCTATGACTGAGCTCCAGCTCTCTCACTTAGCAGCTATATACAACCTTACAAATCATCTAACTGCTTTGTTTCTACGACTACAAAATAAGAATAACTGCTTCATTTGGATTGAAACAGTATGTGTGAATATGCTTGTAAACTGCAAAACACTAACACACACGCTAATTATCCTCATTATTATATAGGGTAAAATCACTGTTTGACAAACCAATCCTATTTATCTTTTACAAAACTATTAGTAAAATACAATCCCGAATTAAATCTCAAAAATTACACTGGATACTTAACAATCTTATCTGACAATAGTGCACTCTTTAAGGGGAGGAAAAAAAAAAACAAAAAATCCCCAAACTGACCATAGGTTTGTTTCATGTAAGTATATCACAATCATAACAGACACTTCTAGGAAGATAAGTATAATTGAACAGTAAACATACACTTTAAAATCTATTTAAACTCTTTGAACTTACAGGTATTTAAGCTGCATTCGAGGAAACGAAGATGTCTTGATTTCTGATATTATATTTGAGCTGAGATCTAAACTCTCAAGAGCAGGGTAAAACTGGAACGCCTCTGCATTTATGTCTGGGATTATATTATGGACTCTACAAAACAAAGATTATATTCAAGCTACTGCCATCTCAGGACACGAGGATGTTAAATAATTGGGATCAACAATAAGAATACCCAAAATAAAACCCAAAAAACTGTGTACTACTTACAATCTAAGTAAAATATTTGAAATCATATTTACTTACAATGATAGTAGAGTAATATTGGAGGTTGGTTCTCCAAAATATGGGATTTCTGTTAGCTCATTATAATTCAGTTTCCTAGGCAGGAGGAAAAATAGATTTCAAAGTTTACTAAGAGATATGCTACCTCTTGAGTTCTGGTTTACTGGCTAATATGTATTCTTTACGACAGGTGCTACATTTGAAAAAAGCTTATGACTCAGAATGAGTCAGACTAAACGCATCATATTGAGAAATCAGAGATCTTATTAAGAAATGCTTTTTCATTGTGTAGATCTACAATTCATCTCACTATTTTAAAGGTTAAGAAATATTATGCACATTAAATATATTTAATCCCAACAAAGTTCTTTTAATAGTTACATTTATGACAGCTAATATGATTTTTTCTTAAAGGAATGAATCCATCTCTTATGTATTTATAATAAAAAATATTTAAAAATTTTAAAAATACAAACATGTGTACGTGTGTATATATGTGTGTGTGTGTATATATATATTTTTAAAGTCATTCAAAGTGAGAAAGGGTTGCTTGAGAGCACATATGAAATTAATTTGCCCTCCCAGAGACAGAACTTATGATTAGTTTTACAGAAGCCAAGACGCATCACTATCTGATCTCAACAGCTCTTTAAACAGATTGTCTCAAATGTTTTAGTAGAAAACCTAATATAATCACATTTCATTAACCTGGTTTTCATTCACTGAACAACCCCAACAATCTAGAATACAGGAAAAAAAAAAAAAGCAAAAGGCCAAAGTTACAAAGTCCATGCAATAAAAAATTTATGTACATCTCAATGAAGCATTTTCACACCTTCCCTCGGTGCCTACTCTTTTAGCTTATAAGCTTGTCAACTGTATATTCACTCCACAGCAGGTCAGAAGCAGTAAATGTGGGGCAGGTAAAGAGATTGCAGGGACCGTGAGCACACAAAGTGGTTACCCTTCAGCAAATTAAAAAGGAAAACAGATCTGAGTGTTATGGGAGGGTTCATGGTAGAGGCAAAGCAGGCTCAGTAGCTGTGTCTCTGGGAACATCAAAATGTAAAAACCAATATTAATAATATTGTAGAAAATGTCCTCCAAAGAATACATAATAAGACATCTCAGTATTAAAGGGAAAAGTTCAGCGAAATGGAAAATTGAATCCTATTAACCACATTGCGAATGATGCCAAAAATATTTATTTAATATAAATCTACTTCAGATAGGATGCTTCCATCTTAGATAAGTCAAGATATTAAAAAAAGGTTTTCACAACAGAGAGTTTCACTGGCTTAAACTTTGGCGAAAAACAAACAAAACATATTTACTCTCAAGAGAGGAAAAAATCTTTTGGCCCCAAGGAAGAAGAGTATTTCTACACAGTTTGAATTTTGAAACCACCAACGCAATGGCACAATGCCCACAGAATTTGTGATAACAAAACCAAAAATGACAGTTCAAGTTTTTAAAAAATGTCTTCACAATTTTTTCTTTCAGTATTTTCACAGCACTTCTGGATTGAACATCCTCAAATTCATAATTCACCAAATCAAAGAATTTAATGTAAATTTAAATAAGTAAAATAACTCACACTTCTTGTAATGTTTGAGATTCCAAACTGATGTTCCAGTTAGACAGCCGATTATGACTCAAATCCCTAAGAGAGGACAAAAGATCATTCTTAGTTTAGTGTTGAAAAGCAGATTTAAAGGAAAAAAAACAACTACGACACAAATCTAAAAGCCTATCGAATGTGAATCTGAGTAGTACAAAAAGAAAGTTTATAAAGGATGAATAAAAATTTATCTAGATTTCACAATAGCTATTTTACTTTTTCATTTTTATGAGGTTTTGGTTTTTTTACTAAATATGGTTCAATAATAAAAAAATATAAATATATACACAGCAAAAAGTCTCCCAGCCTTGTCTCCAGCCATCCAATTTACCTCCCCAACCACAACAAATGAAAATATACCATTTCATGTGAAGCCTGCCAGGTATTTTATGCGTGTACAAGCAAATTTTTATAAAAATAGTTGATTTACACATTATTTTGCCCTTAGTTTTTTCACTTAACAGTACATCTTATAATTACATAGCAATATTATAGTTTCTTCATCCATTTCAGTGATATTTTATTGATGTACTATTTTTATATACTTTTGAAAGGAATATACTTTTTAAAGTTATATGTACTTTATAAAGTAATACATGTTTACATAACATATAGTACAATTACAACATTGTAATTATAGTATATTACACTTTAGCTGTAGATAAACTTGAAGACAGATTTCACAAGTCAAAATAGTGAGTTTCTATATTAGAACTGGGGTTGACCACATCCTTAATGTGGTCTTCCTGAAAGTAAACCATCTAACATCAGGGAAGAAAATTCATCTCACTCAAAATAATGCTGCTGATGGTGGTGGTGGTGGTAGCAGTTAACATTTAAGTGACAGGTACTCTTCTGGACACTTTATACATATTCACTGCCTAAATACACACAACCACTTTATGAGACAAATACTTTTACAATCCTCACTTTCCTGATACAGAAATAAATAGGCAGAGAGATTAATAATTTGTCAATCCAAGGTCACACAGCTAATAAGTGAGGAAGCCATAAACTTGAAATTCCATCTCACTTCCAGCGAATAGTTTATTAGATATCACAGAGATTTCACTGAAATTAGCCACGACTCTGAATATTTAAACAGGCTTAAAAAAATTCACCTTGGTACTTCCGGGCATCTTTACAGGCTGAGGTGGAATCTAGCCCACACAAGCTGTCTACCCAAGAGATGTATTATACATTACAATATGGCTAGCGACAGGAGCACACTAGAGAAACATCACAGATCACTTTGTCTCACTGCGCCACCACAGGCAGTTGACAGATGTATGCAGGTTTGAATGATATCTCTATCACAGAACAATTTGTTCTCAGCTAGATTCATGTCATTCCACCTATGAAACCTAGCCATTTTCACTTAAGAGCGTAACTTATAACCAAGACCAGATCAAACCATCACTTTACCAGTTCTAAAACCTTCATTCCAAGATATTTGGTACCAGGTGTCAGCTCAAAGACCCTCATGAACGGAGAGGCATGTTGGGAAATGTAAGAGAGAAAAAAATATGAATTTATTCCACATAAAAATCTCATTTAGATACTTTATCCAATTCATACTTGCTACTAAAAACACAGAATTTCATACAAAAGATGTTTAGTGTGGTTTCAAATGAAGGAGAAATTCAGCTGTTCTCATTTAAATTAGATATCCCATACTCTGCTCCAAGGTGGTAGTCCCGCAAATGGAGAGCTAATATCTGTGTGGCAGACTAGCATGCTATGATTTACTTCTACATTTTGTAATTGTTAAATTTATTTTTTCCTTTTACAGATTAAGGGCTTTTGCTTTAATAACAGTGCTTCTAATGCCTTTCCAAACCCCAACCTCCTTGGCAGTGTAACTTGACTATTCTCATCCACTATGCTTCTCTCATGGATGTCAGTGATGACCAGATCATCAGCTTTAAAGAAAATCATTATTAAAGAGGTCAAAGGCAATCAAATTATATTCAACTGGCTATAAACTTGGTAAACTCAACATGGTACAAACCACTTTGTATTCATTATCAGTGAAAACCATCCAGTGTCTCTACTGGGGGAAAGAATAAATTTCTGTGTCTTTGAAGAACCTCTAAGGCATTTCAATGGAACCCAAAGGAACCTGAAATACTTTGGAGCCTTTCTACAGGATAATGCTGTCTTAAAAATAAGTGTTAGTACTGTCACAGAAAGCAACTAGTATAAATCAGTGAAGCTGTTTATCAAAATTCCAGGTGTCTAACTAGAATTATATGGATTGATCTGATCACGCATTTATACAATAAAGTTACTGAACCATGTGTCAGGTACTGTGCTAAGTGCCAGGGTTACACACACTGCCAATTTTACTAACCTTTTTCTTTGACTGTTTTGAAAGCAACAGTTAAAGTACTCCAAAAAAGGCTGAAGACGACTGATACTTCAAAAGGATGAAAAACTCTAAGATTAGGAATCTGGATAGTTTTTAAAAAGTCTCTCACTATTCCCCTCAGTGCCCTATCGTTAATTCCATTTAGTATGCATATGCTAATGCTGGTCTGTCTTTTTTTTTTAAAGCAGGAGTCCTGAAATAGAGAAATGTCTTCCAAAGATTTCCCCCTTGACATATCCCTTCAATGTACTTACAAACTTGAAGTAATCTAATGCTTGAGAAACATAACCTAAAGAATCTAGAACTCTGTAACAGTCAGTAATCTTTGCTTTATTTTTTAACACCACTAATATCTGAATATTTATGGATAGGATGTTCAGAGAGTGAAGGTCTCCGAGAAGGCCTTATCTCAGTGTTGTAAACTCAGCTCCCACTCATGCTAATCCACAGGGATGTATCTGTACTAAATGATGAATTATTAAGGTTCTTGATATCGTGTGGAGCCAGAGGTGCCATTAATGTAGCCTTTAGTATCATCAGGGTGTAAATTATTCACAGGATGTGCAGAGCAATCACTAGTTTGAGGAGAATCGGTTCTGCAAGCTAATTGCAAAGAAGTCCTAGAGCATAGAGACGCAAGGGATTATCTTCTGCCCAGTCACACGGGTTCACTTGAGTCATCCTCAATCTCGGTTTCCAGAACCTGCAGCACTAACAGGCTGAACTGTGAACTTAAACAATAGCAAAACTTCTTCAAAGGGGCCCTTTGCAAGTTAAAAGATAAGAACATATCGTATGCAATAGTTTGCGTATGACAATGCTTCATGTTATTTATCCAGCACAATTTAACATTTTTTTTGTGTGTGTGAATGGAAATGCCTATCTTGTTAGAGTATATCTAGCATAATTTACTTTTAAAAATAATCCTCTGGATTAAGATTAGAGTACTGTGATTTAATAGGCTGATGATCATGAGTACACCTGGAGTATACTAAAGACGACTGCAAAACAACTCTTACAATTCTGTCTGCTCTTAGGTTTGCTTTTTCTCTACCACTAACAGCTTACCAAAAGCTGTCCCTTCTTGGAACTGTCAGCCTTCCTGTCTCTAACAGTGCTGCTTGAAATTTTTCTGATTTGTTGCTTCTAATCAACTGTCACAGGCCAGGAAACTCCGATGTCTGTTAGAACTGGCTGAAACAGGAGTAAATGAGATCTGAGAGTCTTGAGAGGCTCCTTTATGAACAAATGCATCCTGGAAGCATTTGCTTGTTGGTTGCTTTTTGGCTGGAAATATTAAGTAAATGTCTTTAGGATAAATAAGATTTTATTACAGCATGAAGCATAATGCTATTCCAAATTTCTATCCTTTATTTTCACTACTTATTTGTAATACGCTGTACACTTTTTCTATGAATCCAAAAAGTTGGAGGCAGTAGGAAGATGAAGGCATTCATTTCAAGGGCATGTTTTATTTTCTTCCCTTATCTTTCCTTGAATTCTTAATGACTGAAAATATTGCTTTATTGGGGGAAATAGGACGACGACAAACCAGGAAATAGAAATCCTATGGTTACATTTAAGAAGAGAGTTTTTGCATGCTCTGGGACACTGAGCAAGTCATTTAACCTCTCTAAACTTGAGTCTCCTCTACTATTAAATGACAATACTAGTACCAACCTCAATGGATTGCTTAGATTAATAGGATATAAATAAAATGCTTTTCATGTAGGTCAGTGGGTAAAAAGTAGATTATTATATAATACTAGATTTGAAATAGGATGGGCCAGTACTATTACCTTTTCTGAGTATGTGTTGCACATGCAGGCATAATCCACATCCCAAGGTAAAACCTTAATTAACCGGAAGGACTCACCTACAATAACTTAAAAGTAAACTAAATATTGCTTCTGGATTCCAATTTCATAGGCTCACATTTTCTGTTTACCACTTCCCCAGATACACCAAGATAAAGATGAAATATGATAAAATCCTTAATGTAATGAAAGAAGAGTATATTATATACACTTTAGAATGATTGCTGGAAGTGAAGCAGGTCATTTTGTATATTAGATTCTGTAAACACAATGGCAGCGCATCTCCCTTCCCCCTAAATATGCATTAGGGATTTACCAGTAGGTCTGTTTCTTTTCAAGAATAAAACTAGTGTTTCTGCTAGTGCCTAGAAACATAGGGTACGTGACAAAATCCATAATGCCTTTGGAGTATCCCAACTTCAGAAATGCATAGCTGGTGTACAGGTTGAAATGAAGTTGTAGACTATTAAAAACTCCTCAAACAGCTGCAAGCCATAATGTCAGCTATAATGTCGCCCTTCAATCAACTGATTATTCATTAATATTTAGTGAATATCTAATAGATGCTGCAAAGCCCTATTAAAAACGAGAGGATCAGAATAAATGAAGATTACTTGTGCATGCAAAAGTTTTTGTGAATTTTAGTGCAGTTAGACAAAACATCTCAGACAGTATGAGATGGGAGCTAGGGTTAGTAGTAATTTAATGTGCCTATATTTAGAATTTTTATTTAGTTCTTATTTATTTTTCACACTGTACAACCCCCTTCAGTGCTCACAGTCCACAGGTAAGGGGCTGGGCAATGGTTCGAGGCTGCAGGTTACTCTGGCATGGGTCCACTATGAGAGGCCCACAAAGAAGGGCCCGCCATAAATCCGTTACCATGCCTGAATTTTTCTTTTTTTTTAAAAGATGATCTTAAAAAACAAATAATTAGCTAAGATAATGCCCTGATTCATTCACGATATTTACTACAGAGAATGAGGTACCTTGAAAAGAAATCATCCAGAGAAGTAAATGAGAAAGGATTGCTTTACTTTGAGTTTCTCCTGATCTCCCTTGAAACGCATAGCCACACACTTTCCATATTTATTTACTGTGTTCATTCAACAAGTATTTTTGAGTACCTACTGCTGGTCACAGTTCACCTACAGCAATGAATAAACAGATATTTACATTGTACTAAAAAGAAGACAAAGTAAAATATAAAGCAAGTCAGAAGATGCCTGCTAAAGAGAAAAATAAAGCCAAGAAGAGGGGTCAGGAAAGGAGAGAAACCTAAAAGTCCTGAGATTCCTGAAGAGAATGGCAAATAAGAACCAAGGGCGTAATGAGACTGGTGCTGATGGTCTCCCATCTCATACAGTTGGGGGGTGAGGACATGAGGGTGGAGAATCTTTCTAGGAACAATGTAAACTTGGAACACGGTGATACTATCCAGATCAAAAAGTTTCCTCTTGATCCCCGCCTAGGGAGGCCTGGAGGCCTAGAGGCCAAGGGAGAAGTCCTACCTGGGTTGATCGCAGAGACAACCAGGTTGCTAACCTGCTGTGTGCTCAGCCCCACAGCCAATCTCACTTCTCTGTAAGAAGCATGGTGAAAATATGGGCACAGAATGAAAGGAGGAAATGGAAAATAAAGGTAAATAGCAACAAATGGGATAAACATGAAAGAAAATCTAATCTGTATCTTTTTTCCTTTCTCAATGTCTTTACTTTTAGACATGAAGGGAAAATCTTATAGGGACACATGAAAAAGACAGACAGGATTCACAGGTAAAAGTGAAGACAATTTAATCAGAAAGCTTAAAAGCCTGTTAGCTGTTGAAGCTGAAGTTCTGAGTGTGACATGTTGCAAGCTGAAAGGAATGGTAATTAGTATTCCTCTCCTTCCTCGCCCTCTCCTCCAACAGAATCCATACCGACCTCCTCATAATCCTTCCCAAGGTCAGCCATGTCCTCACAGGCCTCAGAAAACTCTCCTTCCTCCATGCTCTCACCTATGTGCCAGTAAACGAAGGCACACTTGGCACATGTCAGGTCAAACTTGTGGTCCAGGCAAGCTCAGGCCTCAGCAACAGATGTGTTGTTGCTCAGCACACACACAGCTCGCTGTACTGTGGCCAGGTCTCCATCAGGTACCACAGTGGGAGGCTGGTAATCAATGCCAACTTTGAAGCCAGTGGGGCACCAGTCCACAAACTGGATGCTGCGCTGGCCTTGGTGGCAATGGCAGCACTGACATCTTTGGGAACCATGTCCCCATGGTACAACAGGCAGCAAGCCATGTATTTACTGTGGCAAGGGTCACATTTCACCATCTGGTTGGCTGGCTCAAAGCACACACTGGTGACCTCCACCACAGAAAGCTGTTCATGGTAGGCTTTCTCAGCAGAGATGACGGGGGCACACATGGCCAGAGGGAAATGGATGCGGGCATAGGACACCGGGTTGGTCTGGAATTGTCAGATCAACATTCAGGGCTCCATCAGATCTCCGGGAAGGAATGCCAAAGGATACAATGTAATCTATCAGTCTATTCATGTTAGTGTAGGTTGGGCGCTCAATATCGAGGTTTCCATGACAGATGTCACAGATGGCCTCGCTGTCAACTATGAAGGCAGAGTACTCCAGGGTGGTGTGGGTGCTGAGGATGAAGTTGTAGGGTACAGTTACAGATGTGCAACCTGAGAGGCGGGGTAAATGGAGAACTCCAGCTTGGACTTCTTGCCATAATCGACAGAGACGTTCCATCAGCATGGAGGTGAACCCAGAACCAGATCCCCAACCAAAGCTGTGGAAAACCCAGAAGCCCTGAAGACCTGTGCACTGGTCAGCCAGCTCCCAAATCCGATCCAAGACAAGGCCAGTGATCTCCTTGCCAATGGAGTGCCCATGAGCACAGTTACTGGTAGTGTCTTTCTTGCCTGTGATGAGCTGCTGGGGGAGAGGGGTAGCTTACAGCAGAACAATATACATGAAAAATGTCTTCCAGGCTAGGCCACTCAGGTTTTCAGGCTTCCATTCAATCTTATCGGGTTCCGAAAGAGGAGTGGTCTAGGCAAAGACATAGCTTCACCCTTTCAGTCAACTAGCGTAACAACTAAGAGACAGTACCATCTCTTACTCTGAGCCCTTCTCGAGGCATTACTCTCAGATTTACCTCTCTGTACAACCATTTATTCATTCCTTTACCCTCAGTTACTACTGCTCCTCCTCTCCATTTATAGCCAAATTCTTCCACCATTGGAAGGGACGGTTCAGCCACTAGACTGTAAACAGCAATACTAGTCAAGCAAGACCTCCCTTCAGTTCACTCCATTCAGTCAGGGTAAAGTTAGAGACGCAGAACTATTGTGCTATTTTTACCACAGGCAATGTATCAGCACTCACTGTTAACCTCAATTTGTCCAGATGGGGTGAAAGCACAACCCACCCCGTGAGGCCCTTAGGAATTCTGACACAAACTTTGAAAATATAGTTTCTTGCTTAGGAATCACCTGTTTCTAGCATCTGTATCTGCAGCCTTAGTCCTATGACCACTTCATTAAGAAAAAAAGAAAAGTTGAGGTGATGTGGGGAGAAATAAAAAAGTACCGTCATTACGCCATACTCTTCCCTTGGTAAGAACTGCTATCCAGCTTCCTTCTCCACCTCGTCTTCCTCATACCCACCAGAAAGAGGACTCTACCGAGGGGGGCAACTCCTTCAGCCCCACTAAATGTTGAGGGAGCACACTCCATGAAGGTATGTAAGCCAGCCCTTCCCATCTTTATCTCCCCCAGTTTTAAACAACCAGTGTTTTAACTGCCCATTCCAATTCTCTATCAAACTACTACAGCAGGTCCTCAAACATCATCTCATTATGACACTGACGAGATGCCACCGAACTTGTTTATATCAACTAAGCTATTACAGTAAAACTGGTTTCATTGTATGTTACTTCACCACAGCTCCAAAAACCTACCAATGACATTAGGTGAGGACCTACTGTACTCTGCGAAGGATATCGCTCTGCCCGTCGTTGGGCATTATGGGCTGTAAACTGTATTCCTTCGTCTGCGGAAATGATGGCCAGCCATCCCAACTGGTACAATGATCTCCTGTTCTGGTTCTTTTATAGCACTCTGAGCACTTGCATCTACCATTGGAAAAAGAAAGCCAAGTCCACAGTCAGCGTCTATCCCTGTCAGGGCCCATTTGCAGCCCCTAGGGCTACCAGCAACAGTACCACCTGCCAGCTATGTTCGGGGCCTTTCCACCAGGAATCTGCCACACAGCCATCTGTGGTCTCTCTTTTGCTGGTATTCTGAGCCTCAAAGGCTCATTTCATGGGCCCAAGGGGCCACCTCCAGCAAGCACACAGGGATATCTGCTTGTTGATTCCAATCACCTTCCAAACCTGGGAAGGGGTTCCTCTGATGGGCATACAACATGTCCTATTTTAAGGCACCCCTCAAATCCTCACAGTGATTTCCACAGGGCTGTCTATGCATCCCTTTAATAAGCCAGGTTTCCACGGCTCTTCTGCCTGACCATATGGCCAGGCTATTGGCCACTGCCCATGAGTCAATAAAAACCCAAACACAGAAGCTTTTACCACTGTTCAATTCTATTACGGCTAGGAAAACGACATACATTTCAGCCTACCAGGCTAATTTGTCTTCTCCTTCCTCAGAGTGGTGGAAGATGTTGTCCATTCATCTTGGAACTACCATCCACAAACAAAGCAGTTTCCTGTTTGTCAGTTATGAGCTGTTCATAGGCCCAAGTGACAACAGAATCCAGCAGCTCCTCACACAGTTCCAGAATCGGTCCCAGGGGAAAAGAGGCTCTTTGCTCTCGAGTATCTACCTTCTCCTTGCACTCCCCAGACAGCACAATCCTATATAAACCATTTCTGTTTTATTACGGACTCTTCTGGGTACTGCCCACTCTACTGCAATTTGTCTGACATTACTTGAGACATCATTAGTGTTTCAGGTTTCGAGATTATTTTATGACTCTTAGTCATCGTGGCAGTTTCAGTTAATGTCCAATTGCGAGCCAGCAATTGTCCTTCTAATGGAAGTTCTGTAGTCCAAAGTCTAGCAGTCGTTGCTGGGAGGCACTCGCAGGCTTTTGCCCTGAGCCCCAGTCTGCAGGACGCACAGGGCTATCACACAACCTGTCCATACCAGCACTCCAACTTCTATTCCACACTGTGTGGGCCTGAGCAATCCTACTGGTTCCCGTTCAGCATGTCCAGTTAATACTGCTTGAAGGGTGGATTTACGTGCCTTCGGTTTTGAAATACTTGGTAGAAAAAACATTCCCCAGCTGGATACAATGTCCAACTCTGTAATACAATCAGGTAAAAGCCTATTCGAACATACCAATTCTCCTACAAACATACCTTGCACTTCTAACTGTAAACTTTACTGACAGGTTTTGGTTTTACAATATTAGTTAGAAGTATTGCCCAGCCAGACATAACATCCATTCCCATAAAATAGTCTGATAAGGGAGACACAATTTCTTTACAGAAAGCCTATTTGAACATTCCAACTTTCACAATCCTATCAACCCTTATAATTTTGTGTTCTCTGTTACCTCATGACTTCACCAAGGGTTGGGTACCACAGAGAAAAAAGCTCCCCTATCAAGGAATTCTGAAAAGTTCTTTTCTCCAACTCTTGATCATTCTACCCACTGCAAAAGATTTTGGATCCCCTCCCACCCCACCCAACCCTCCCAGCAACCGAGGGGTTGAGCCAAAGAACCCTGGCCCTTTGGTCAATTTTTATCTCATTTAATCTGCCTAACCAAAGCCCCAAGCGACTGCTAGTCAGATTTCTTATTGTGACCTCTGCCTCTGGACTTTTAAATTTCTCCAAACTGGAGTAGAGCTGAGTGGTTTTGGGCCTTTAATGTGAGGGGACCAGAAGGTGGTCCCTTTGGCCTGCCCAATCTTAAGTAGTGCTATATTAAAACCTTTGTTTTAACCTCATCGATATCTGCTTTATTCATCCGATTTCTTAATAACTATCTAAAGCTGTCCATATTCTCCTGGGTAAGTCCCATGATTCTTCCCTTTTTTTTTCTGTTTTGCTCCAAACAGTATTTTCTTCATTCACCCTGTTTCTTATTAATCACTTAAACTTTTCTGCCTTGTTGAGACCATTCCCTTGACTCTCTCCTTTGCTTTTCCTTATTCTTCTGTTAATTAGCCCAATTTTTTTATTAGCATCTATAAGACCCAGGGGAAGCTGAAACAGCAAACACATAAGGCTTCTTCAACTATCCCTTGGTTTTGCAGCAGTAAGGTTATATGGGGTGTAAATGGAAGAGTCCTCATTAACCACAGCATTTATCAGCAGGTGAATAGCCCCATTATCGTAAAGATAATCGCAACAAGGCTTGTATACAAAGTCTACCATCTGCTTCATCAGCGGTGTTTGACTTGACATTTATAAGGAGAATCGGGCAGTCTCCTTTTTCAGGGAAAACAGATCTTACAGTGGCTTTTACCCAGTCTACCAGGCTGGCTGTTCCCTCGGGTATAACTTGTTTTGTGTCTGGATTACATATAGCCATCTGTAGTTGTTCTATAATGAGCTATAAATCCTGCATCAACCCAAACATGCTCTTCCTCACTGCAGCATCTAAAACCAGATACTGCTCCTAAATTAATTATTCTATTGATCCATTTTGCTAAAGGTTTTTCAGGAAGCTGATGTTACTGATGCGCAAAATGAAACAATTCCTTCACACTACACTCCATGGTTTCAAATAGTTTCTTGGTTTTGTCCTTCCCTCACATCAACCACCTTCTTGGTGACCAGAGGTCTTACAGGTACTTTCTCTTATCCTTGCATAATTTTTCTCTTGAGTGCTAGCTTAAAGCTAGTGGCCAAAGCTCAGACTCACTCAAATCTGAACTTGGTCTAGCATCAAAGTCCAACCCAGAATGTTCTTTTAATTTCATTTTAGCTACTATTACAGATAATAACCAAGGGAGTGAACATTTCACCTTTTTCTTATTAATTTCCATTTCCTTATGCGTCCAGTGAACCAATGTACTGGGAATTGAATTTCCACTGGTAACTTTTACCTTTAGTAACTGAGAGCAGCACCCATGAGAGACCATGTGCCCACCACGAATCAAAGTTCCGCATCCCCCACCCTTCTATCCTTTTGCTTCCCAAACCACACGTTTCCATGAGCCAGGGCCATTCTAGCAAATCTCATGTCTGTGACACCAAATGTCTAGGAAAACTCTCTGTGTTAAGAGAAAATATTCAATGGAACTTGTTAAAACCCACTAAGGAAGACCTTACTCAAGGTGGTACAAGTTATCTCTATAGGTACAGGAAGCACTGCAATAAAATTTTTCAGTGGGGGAAAAGGACTGGACTCAACTCCAAATGACATGGGCAAGTGGGAATTCACAGCCAGGGAGCAGGGTAGTCAGCCAAGGCCAGGAGACAGAAAATTACTAATAGGAAACGACGGGAGTCAGGGGGTTCTCACTGAACAGGACTAAATTCTAAGTGAATTCCTCCTGAAGACGGACACCACCCTGCAGGGTGGAAGAAAGGAAACTCCCCCAGGTGATCAAGGGTGATCACATATCGAGGGTGGGGCTTCTCATTAAACTAACCTAAAAGGTTCTCAAACTGCATTTTACAAGGAGATAAACAGATGGGCCTAGGAGAAGGACTTTTAGGAGTCTGACCAAAATTTGGTCAAGAAAAGCATCTCTGTCAGTACCTTCTCTTGTTCAAGGAAAGAAGAGACATTTTTCTTTTCTCTGAACAGAATCAGTCTATTTTCTCATTCGGTAGCCTTTTGTTCACTAAGGACCAGGTGAACAATCTGTTGGGACTTGGTGGTGCCAGTAGTCAGGCAATTAATAAGGGGAGTTTCCATGAAAGTAAAAGAAAAACAAAAGTTAATAGTTAGGAACTCAGTTTCTGGGTCCAGAGGATGCCAGGTGAGATTCTGAGACTTGAGTCTGAAGCGTCTTTAAATGGTAGGGTGAGAATGACGGAGGCTTTCTGAAGAATTTTCCTGGTTTGCAGTTTGGATGTCTCTGGTGATAGCATCGTGTTCTGGTGAACTCTGAGAGAGGGCCATACAGCAGGAGGCACACAGGCTGCCCATACATGGTCTGTTGTGGTAATTTGTTTTTCATGTGTATAGGAAGTCGGCCAGCTTCGGCTTTCAGGGTTTCAGGAAAAGCGCAGTTGCAGTTCTCAGTAATGTCACATCAGGAGAGTGGGAGAAAAACTGGAAACATGAGTTTGCAAAGTTATGGCCAGATACTGGAGGAAACTAGAATTGAGAATTTGGTGAAAACTGGCAAAAATGTACAAGATAGACCCCTAAAAGGGTACATTACAGTTCTGCACTGAAATGAAAAAATTCTCTCTACAGTCAACCTTTTAATTCTTGTTTACAAAATAATTCTAGTCTCTTTCGATTTGTACTATTTACATAAATACAGCAAGAACAGTGACTGGCCATATAGGCCAGTTTTTCCAAGAACATGGCTCCATGAGGTCAACCTTAGTCCCTTTAACCAGAATCTATGTACATTACTCTCTGGTCAAAGCCCTGGTAATAACCAATGTTTAATAATAACCAATGTTTCCAACTGTATCCTGTTACTAGAATTGATTCCTATTGAACTTACACAAAATTAACTATATTGTCATGAAAATAAGAATGAATACTCATTAAGAGTTTCTGAATTCTGAAGCAATCAGGAAGAAAAAGTAATTGCTTCTTATTTATTCACAAAGGTGTAGTCCACCAGATTGGTGTGAGCTACAGACAGCTTAAGAGAAAATATAAAAAGGATTCTTTAAATCTGGAAAATGAAACCAGCAATATTTCAGAGAGTTGCAAAAAAATTATAACCATCCTCATCAGTTCATTCAGTCCCGTGCAGTTAACTCTTGTGCTGCCTGATCTGGGGTTGGCAGCTTTAGGAATCCATCACTTTCTTCATTACTTCTGGGAACTTAGTAAAAGGTCTGAAAGCTATTCAACTGAGGCCCATGCAGAGCATTCATGCCTGTAGCTGAATGTATGCTTTCAGAGAAGACTGAGAGTAAAATAAAGATTTGTCTGTAACTGAAAAAGACTTAAAACAGCTGTGGTTAAAGTTCTGATGAAGAGTTCATTTGAAAAGGAAAATTAGTTACTTCTGTGGTATATGGCATTTTGACACAAAAACCTAACAAGGGTACTGACACTTCTATGAACTTCATGCATTTCTGGAATACCTATTATTAGTAACATATATCCATACATATATAATCTAAGAAAGTTTGTCATTATTTCTTACTTGACAATGTTTCCTAGGTATTTAACTATGGGATAAACCTTATTAGTTTAATATCTCTCTTTTACAAAGTGAAAGACTAATCCACTGAGATTTTCCAGGGCCCCTAAAAAATCTCTAAGTGACTTTGAGGTCAACAAGACTCCATTCAGAACGTGATTTGGGGAAGTTGTCAAAAATGTCAAAAGGTTTTAAACACTTAACTAAATAAGATCACGGGTCACTGTGAAACAATACTTAGATATCCATTTAAACAAAATGACAAACTATTTCAAAGGCAAAAGAGAAAGTTACATAGTTGTAAAGAAAATCTTAGCTCTTTTAATATTGAGAAGACAAATTTTCTTAAATAATCATAGATATGATAAAGACAACACGAAGCACAGGAAATTATTTTGATGATGCAAAATCTGTTTCCCAGGCAGACTATTTAAAAGATAAAGAAAAATCTTTTTATAATTTCTTAATAAGAGCGGACAAATATGCCAGGAAAACTTTGGTGTTCTAGTTTTCCATCAGTACTCTTTTGATTTTAAAATTCAACTTTTTTTTAACTTATAAATAAATCCATTTAATCTTAGACAATTAACCACACATAAAATTCCTGTTCTAAAAATCTACAACCATTTTTCTAATATAATTTAGTCTTTGTCCTCTATTTCTCCTTCTTCATTCCAGAACTAGTCAGTCTACCTTAGAATAAAATTACTTTTTTCCCCTGACAAAAACACATCCTTCATTTCTTGCATACTCTGCATAAGATCATTTCTCTTCATTCTTTTAATTTCTAATAGTTTCATTTATGTGTGAAAGTATAAGTGATTATAATTTTTAACTATCAGTAATCTTTCTTTTACAGAGAAAACTATGAAGTAGACAACTGTGGTCTGTCCTATATCAGTACTCTACAGATTAATTTATGAAATATAATTTCACAATTTCTAGAGGCATGAAATACCTCACAGTATATATCTTCCATGTGCCAAAGGATGTGTTTACTAACAGATCTAAATGTCTTTAGCTTCTCTATATAAACAAGATGCCAAAAATATATAAACTTAAACTTAAGTTCAGTAATGAAGGTTTCAGTAGTTTATCTTACTTAGAAATGACCTAGATTTTTATTTTTAGGCAGACATAACACCAAACAAAGCTAGCCATCATCTTAAGTTATATTCCTATTAACTAGTTTTATAACACATGCATGTTAGGCTGGCATCACAAAAGCAAATATCTAAAAAGGTTAAATATGTGGTCTTTCCCTTTATTCTTCTTTATGTATTTCTGTGCTTGACATAACTCAAGCAATTCATTTCTATTGTACATTTTAGTCTTAGTTTAGATTTATAGTTCTATAATCTTAAACACCTAGTACAGATAACAAGCTTGTTTGACTAGTGAATTGAAGTAGAAAAAAAATGTCTACATTATATTTAATGCTGACAATTCTGAAAGCATGCCTGTTTTTATTTTACCGACAACTTTCAAATTAGTTTTGCTTACAGAAAATTATCCTAGATCATGTGAAGTTAAAACATGGGGTTAGTTTCTCCATTTCTGAGAGCTTTGGGAATACTTAATTTATATAAACACTCATTTATCTCTAAGCCAATTTGAACAGAACTCCTTTAAGGGATTTTATAAATTAATTTGGTAATACCATCCAGAGGCATAAAAATACCACGCATCAATAACATACATATACATACACAGACATGAAATACAGACACAGAGATCTTATAGTTTTCATTCTAAAATTTTAGCCAAGAGTTAGTAAAACACAGTAATACAAACTCACTGATTTATTATATAAAATAATTAGCTCTGTCTTTTCTCAACTTTATATTTTTATGCAAATTATGTTTCTGGCAAATAGGACGAGTTAAAGTTATCTGTTTACCAACTGTGCAGAGAACAGCTTTAAGACCTTCCCTTGCCCTGTGGACCAATTCTTTGTGAGTGACCAGGGAGATGTCAGGAAGCTGTCTGGATGTCTCCAAAGCCCACACAACTAACCAAAACACCCCGTCTATTTCCAGTTAGCCTTTTTCATTTTCAGCCTCAAGGAGCTGTTTTGGGAAGCCCCTAAATCCCTTGATGGTCCCCAGCAGAGGGCAGGGGACCAGAAGTTCAAGTGGCAAGAGAGGCTGGCATGGAAAAAGGTCTGGTGGGTGCAGACAGAGGGATGGAGGAGGAAGGGGTTTGCAAGGGGATATATCAAAAGGTTCAAGGAACCAAGGGGATGACTAGAGGTTACATAAGAGGAAAAAGGAGGAACACAAGCAACATAAAAGGAGCCGTCTTGGATGAGCAAGTCTGAGGAGATCTCAAGTATCCCAAAGAGGTCAATGAAATTCCATATTATTCTCAGCAAAAGCATGCCAATAAGAACGGAGACAGACGGAGGGAATATAGTCAGCAGGGGTTCAATGAGGGAGTTTGAGTCAACTGAGAAGTTCTAAGATCCAACAGAGAAAACTGAGAGATGTCACAGCGAGCCAGCAAGAAAGACTGCCAGTGCAAGGAGTCATGAAATAATGAGAGAGAGGCAGAGATTCAAGGAATAATCCCCACTCGGGGGAAAAAAAGAGCCAGGAAGAGAGACTTGCAGCCCAGTAAGTACCTCTCAAACAAAGAAGCCTAGGGCTATACCCGAGCTTCTAACAACTGCTTGCCTGGGACTCTAACTGAGCTTCTTACAACAGGGAAACCTGGGACTCTAACCCAGACTGTGTTATCTGGGACTCTATCCCATCTTCTGGAGCATACTCAGACTCTTAAGAATCAAAATCTGTCCTTACCAGCTTCCACGGACGTTTGTCCAAAGCAATGGTTCAGGAGTCGGACTCACCAATGGATCCCCGATCAATCAGTCAGGAGTGAGGAAAAAGGCTTCAAAGGTATGCATTTAGGGTCCTGGGTGAGAGGTCCGGGGGTCCAGTGATGAATCTGATCCTATCGAAGCTGTGGCACCATAACTGTTAAAAGGAAAAAAATATTCAATGATACTTTATAAAGCATGGTAAGGAAGACTTTAGGGGATAGCAAGCTATCTCAATGGGCACACAGATCACTGCAATTAAATTTTTCAGTGGGGGAGAGAGGTTGGGCTCAACTCCTAATACTTTATGGGTATGTGGGAATTTATAGCTAAGTAGCCATGTTGGGGTTAGTGGATGGAAAATATTAAGAGAAAAACATCAGGAAAAAGGAAATTCTGACTAAACAGACCTAATGAGATTCTTGCTACAAAGAGGTCAGGGTGCTGAGACATCACCTGGGAGATGGTACAGGGGAGGAACGCATTCAGATATGAAAGGTGGGAGCTTCCTGCTAAACTGATTTAGCAGGGTTCTTGCTAAAACTGCACTTTACAAGGATGTGCAAGGATGGTCTAGGAGAAGGTTCAGGAGCCTGACTAGACTTTGGTCAAGCAAAATTCATTTCTGATACTAACTGGAGTTAGTGTAGATCTCACCTGGTAAGGGCTCAGTCTCACAAGACTGCCCACTCCTTCTGACACCAATCACAAGTAGTAGGACCTCATGTTATTCACAAGTTATATCCAACTTAGCTAAAATCGGAGGTTCCCATGACCCCTTGTAGAATCAATCACATACTAGAACATCTCACAGAATTCAGGGACACACTTACATTGACTGATTTATTATACAATAAAGGCTACAATACAGGACTCAGACAAATAATCATATGAAAAGATACAGGAGCTTCCATTGCCATAGAGTTGGGTGCATCACCCTCCTGGCATGTACATGTGTTCACCAAGAAGCTCTTTGAACTCCATACTTTTGGGATTTTTATGGAGACTTCATCTCACAGACATAACCGATTAACTCAGTCCCTCGTCCCTCTCCCCTTCCAGGATGAAGGTGAGTGGGGCTGAAAGTTCCAAGCTTCTAATCATGGTTTGATCTTTCTGGTGACCAGACCTCATCCTGAAGCTATCCAGGAGCCCACCAACAGTTGCTTCATTAGATCAAAAGCCATTCCTATCGCCCAGGAATTCCAAGGGATTTAGGAGCTCTGTGTCAGGAATCAGGGTCAAAGACCAAATATTAGAAAGAAAGATGCTTCTAGTATTCTCATCACTTAGGAATTACAAGGGTTTCAGGAGCTCTGTGCCAAGAATTAGGGGCAAATACATATATTTCAAAAACTAGAATTAATGAATTCTGTCTACAATCTTTTTGATGCTGTCCACAAGTTTGAGCATTTAAGGTTGAATCACTAATATATTTAAACCATTACATATGATTTAAAAATTCAAAATTACATAAAGAAACCCACATGTACCTGGTGGTTTTACAGCTGAAGGCAACTGTCGAAGACTGTTACATCTCTCAGTTTAAAACAGCACAATCCCATCTTTTAATATTTTAAGAGTTCTTCTGCTAATGTAAGACTTCCATCCAATTACATTTCTACAACAGAATTGCTCTCCAAGGCATTTCACTTCAACTGAAAATGTCAATTTCATTACACGACATTTAAAATTTTTGAACGTCATTTGGTTTTAGGCACTTTGTCTTGATTAAACAAAAATCAAACCTAGACACAAAATAAATATATCTGATATAAAACTATTTCTAATTATTGTTTACCCAACAATGGAAGAGCTTAAAAAAGAGGCTATATTTATTTCAATCACTGCTAAATTGTGTTGTTTTTAAACCTGCACCTGATTTATTGTCATTATCAGGTAGCTGTTCCAAGAATTTCTTAGAAAAAGGCACCTGCTACATTACAAAGATGCTGTGCTAGGTATAATTCAGACTACATTGCACACTGATATGAATCCTTGAATTTTATTTGCATCAACAGAAGCAAAACTAGTTACAAGGAATTTATGGTGTAGCTTTCTTTCCTAGCTACCCAAAACTATTTGCAAATGTATAAATATTTTATACCTCTGCAGCAGAGAAGGACCTTCTATTTGTATTCTATTCCCACTGAGAAAACAGCTCCTCACATTTTAAGTACACCTCAAGCTATTCTTTTTTTGTTGACAATTCTTTTTTAGAGGCAACTCTATTAGAAATCTGTCCATTAATAAATGAACTATTCAGTTAGCAGCAGAGAAATAACTGTATGTTAGTGGTTAAGAAGCTTCATACTTGCAGTATTTAATGTCTACTGTTGCTCCTACTGCCATCAGGCTGATTCAGACTAATGAGCTCTCCAAGTGCCACTGTCTAACACGGGCCTGTCAAAATGAGTGTAGTCTCCAGAATACATCCAGTCACTGTACTTGTTTCTCACACATAAAGCGGACCAATCTTTAGGTTCTTTGCCACAAAAAATGCACTGAAAACAATTACAGCATCACATGATTCTGGAAAGAATACGCCCTCCCTTCTTTATGGTGAAAAGAGCAAGAATGCTGCTTATAAAGATTTTTCCGGGGTAGTACTGGATCTCCTAAAACATTTAGTTTCAATGTTAAGTATCAAGCTGCAGTACAAACTGAGCCCAAATGAGAACTAGAGACAAAGACAGTTTATGGGTCTTTGGTGATCGTGGTTATAAAAATCACGTGCCTGGGGCCCATTCATGCTGAGGTACACACGGAATGATGCGGCCCAGTGGGCGAGGTGCCCGAAGCAACCAAAGTCAGTGCCGGAACCCAGGATCACCGAGCCCTTAATAATATCCTCGCCCCAGCTCCTTTCCAGCCCAGGACCCACAGACTTCCTGGCCTCAAGAATCTTAACTCTGGTCTTCATACAAGCCTCCAGGATTTTCAGGCTCCCCCGACTTCCCCGCAAAAAAAAAAAAAAAATGTTCACAACGTTGTAATGGCATTTCCCTTCAGAACTTAGGCTACAACCACGCCCTGAGGTCAGGCCTGTCTCCCTCCTGTCCCCCTTGAAAGACGAACTCCCCTTTCTTTAGACTCCACCACTACCCGACAACTCTACTCACAGGCTGGTGGCGTCGGGGGGCAGCGGGCTAGACAGCGCCCTCCAGCTCAGCGCTGGTAGTTTCCTGCGACTGCAGTCCAGCAAGGAGATGTGGCAGGAGCAGGGCGCGGGGCAGAGGCCTGCCCGGGCGGCCGGCAGCAGCAGGAGGGCCTGGGCGAGGAAAAGGAGCCAGGAAAGTGGTCCAGACCCACACTCCAGCAGCGGCTCCTCCCGGACGCCTCGGGGCGCCGGCGCCATTTTCCCCCCCGACCCGGACCCAAACGAGAAGAGACGCCAGCTAGAAGAGGCGGATCGGAGGAGACGTGAGACGGATGCGCGACCACCCGAGGCCCCTGCTGTGGCCTGTACCCTCTAAAGGAAAGCGACGGACGGGCACGGCACGACAGCGGGGGCGGCGTCCGAGGACACACGGCTGAAACACTGCGGACAGCGCTCCTTCGCCCCGCCCCGCGGCGCAACGTCCTCACGCACAGGAGCCAACCAATCGTTGCCACAGGATGAGACGGCGAAGGGGCGGGACTCCAAGGGGGGCGGGGGCGGGGGCGGGGACCGCGGGTTCCTTAAGGAGGACTTTAAGGTGTCCCGCACTTTCGGGCGCACCTCTGGGATTCTGATGCCGTTTTTCCGCTGGAGGGCGCAGTGGCATCTTAAGAAGGAGTGGGACCCTGGGTATACCTACTATAGTAATAAAACAGGATCTTTTATCTTCTCTAGGCTCCAAGAAAGGGGAATGGCAGAAGGGCTGCTTTCCAAGTCGTAGACACGAACTGGAGCCTCCTCTGCCCTCTCCTGCTTGTCCGCAGCTGGTGCAGTCCTGCAACTGGGCGGCAACTCCCGCTCTCCTAACCCGAAAATGTCATCGGTATCAGTTGATGGACCCGTAAACTCCTGAAGGCAGAAGCCCTCTTATTTATCTGTGTACCTCCAGTTTCTGTTCCAGCTTAGAGTTCAATAAATGTTGATGAGACAGTACCTGCAAGGCATATTTCTAAGGAAAATACTCTTTCCTCTGTTTGGAGAATTCTGTCCTATGTACACATCCACTCCAGAAAAGCAAATGGGACATGTAAATAGAGTGTTGAATAAAGCAAAAGGGACATGTAAATAAAGAGAGTGTTGAACAGTCGACAAAATGAAGGCTGCGTGTGAGGAAATTTTTTATTTATCCTGAAGCAGAGACTATGGAAAACCTACGAGGAACAGTGGGTTTTGCTCACTTAGGTTTGTATTATATCCGAGATTATGAATAAGACTTTTTGAATAATAATGATGTTTTGCTTATATGTAGTATTTTTATTTTCAAAGAGTCTTTGCATCTGTTACCTTGTTTGGTTCCTCAATGACTGTGAAATTGACAAGACAGTTAATTGCTGATGAAGAAACAAGCCCAGAGAGTGTTTTGACTCTCGTAATTTAAAAAACTGAGCAAGTTAAAAAGAATAATGCCTAGGTCACTGGGCTGTCCTAGGGAGTAAGTGAAATCTGTCTTTCCATGGCAGGTTTGGAATCACAATTATGCTTTTAAAAATCTTTCCTTTTTTTTTTCTTTTTTCTTTTTTTTATTTTATAATATTGAACTATTTCTTGGAATCAAAGATATACCCAATGCTCCAACCTAAACCAAACTTTCAAAACCAAGACGGCAGAATGAAAGCGATGCTTAGCCTCCAACCCCAGGCTGCTGAGTGTGCTTAACAGCCTCCACAAAGAAGCTGCGTATAGGCAGAAGCCCCGCAAAAAAATGGAGCATCTTAGAATCTCTCTACATTATAGTTTCAGAGCTGCCATCTGGGCCCATTAGAAATTCATACTCTCTACCCTGTGTCCTCACCAATTGCAGGTCACAACAATCAGGAGTCCCTCCCAGCTCTTAATTCATTGTGCACATTATTTTTTACCATTCTGAAAGCATTTATATGTGCCTTATATAGCTTTATACTCCCCATGTGTGCTAGCAGAGTACCTGATACATAATAGACACTTGATAAATGTTTGAAAAATGAATAGTTAACGAGATTACGTTACACTAGACTGAGTTCCCAATTTTTTAAAACTTATTATGAAAAATATCAACATATATATACCAATAAACAAAATCAGAGAATAAGCCCCAATAAATCCAACTAGTTTTAGCAAATACATGTTTTTAATAATTTGGTGATCCATTTCTCATTAACAATGGAATGAAGAGTATGTATATTCATTGCCTTAGCATTACCTAATTAATCTTTGGGTGCCAAAGTACCCGGGCAGATTTTAGAGTTTAATATAACCCATAAGCAGAAAACACCCCAGCTCCAGAATCCTAAAGAAAACTGCTGACTTTGGGTTCCTGACTCAAGACTTTTGTATGGGTGGTATAAACACCGGCTCTTTAAACTTTAGCCTCCCCATCTCCCATTATCTCTGAACTTTACTGTTTGCTAAATCCTAGCTAACTAATCTGGTCAACTACATTCTCTTAAACTAGAAATCTTAGGATCAAGCAAGCTTTCCCCTCTATCCATCCTATTACATCCAATCACTCGGCTCTGTTGATTTCCCCCCAGGATTGTCTCAGATCTTTCCCCGCTTCTCCATCCCCACTGCTACTTCATTCAGACCTTCATCTATGATAGGTATTAATGTGATAACCTCTGAACCTCTGTCCTCCAGTCTCTTCCCTCTCCATGTCAGCAGAATTATTTTTCCAGAACATATCGATATAGGTATGTTGTTAGCTTCTTCCTACATACAATACTTGATCTTCCCAGTGGTTTTTATTTTAATTTGGGTTTTCCCAAGTTTTATAAGGAACATGGATTATTCTTATTTCATAAAACAAAAAAATATTTATAATTAATGATCCCCCCCCCCCGTTGCCTATAAGATCAAATTCCAAATTCTTTATCCTACCATTGAAGACTCCACAATCAGGCCCCAACCTAACTACCTCCTACATTTCCCATATCTTCTCATCATTTTCTCCATATTCTAGCCACAGGAAATTATTTGCCTTTCATAAATTGGGCCATATATATCTATACTTATTTGTATCTGCTGTTCATTCTACTGGTTACTTTCCCCACCTTCTCTGGCCAAGCACTACCTACTCTCCTTATAGATACTTCCTCTATAAAGATTTATCTGACTCTTCTAGGCATTTAGCGTTTTCCTCCTCAATTCTACAACTATAGTCCATGGTATTCAGTTGTGTATGTGTGTGTGTGTGTGTGTGTGTGTATACACCTGATACTTTCATTCTATCTCACTGTCTTCAAAATACCTTTTTCTAGTTGTCCTCCCACTAAGAAATCCCCATATTTCTTTTATATCCCTGGTGCTACATGCAGTGTCTGGAATATAAGAGATAGTAAATGAATATTTGTTACTGTATAAATTATGGTTATCTTCACTATTTCTCTACTGAATAAGCCCAAATCTCTATAGAATGTCTTTTTTCTCCTTCCATCTGTATCATCCTACATTCCTTTTCTTGCTAGAGCAAAGAAGAAATAATGATAATTACTATTCGTTAACAGAAAATCTAAAGCTAGAAAAAAATAGATAAATTGAACTTCATTAAAATTAAAAATGTGTATCAAAAGACACTATCAACAGAGTGAAAATACAACCTATGGAAGGGGAGAAAATATTTGCAAAGCATATATCTGATAAGAGATTCATATCCAGAGTATGTAAAAAGCTCCTGCAACTCAATAAAAAAATTTGAAAAATAGGCAAAGGACATAAACATGTCTCCAAAAAAGATATACAATGGCCAATAAGCACATGAAAAGATGCTCAACATCCCTACTCATTAAGGAAATGCTAATCAAAACCACAATGAGATAGTACTTTATAATCCATCAAGATGGCTATTATCAAAAATAAAAAATTAGTGTTGGCAAGGATGTGGAGAAATTGGAACTCTTGTGAATTGCTGGTGGAAATGTAAAATGGTACAGCCACTGTGGAAAGTGGTATGGAATTTCCTCAAAAAATTAAACATAGAATTATCATGTGATCTAGCAGTTCCACTTCAGGCTATATGTCCAAAAGAACTGAAAACAAGGACTTGAAGAGATATTTGCATGCCTATGTTCATTGCAGTATTATTCACATTAACCAAAAGGCAGAAGCAACCGAACTGTCCATCAAGACATTAATGGAGAAAGAAAATATGGTATATTATATTCCTACAATGGAATATTTTTCACCCTTAAAAATGAAGGGAATTCTGACACATGCTACAACAAAGATGAAACTTGATGATTATACTAAGTGAAATAAACCAGTCACAAAGAACAAATGTTAATTCCACTTACTTGGGGTAGCCAGAGTAGTCAAATTCATAGAGACAGAAAATAAAATGGTAGTCTCTAGGGCCTAAGAGGATGAGGGGACGGGGGTTACTGTTTGACAAGTACCGAGTTTTAGTTTGGGATGATGATAAAGTTCTGGAGATGGGTAGTGATGGTTGCACAACAATGTGAATGTACTTAGTGCCATTGAACTGTATACTTAAAAATAATTAAAATGGTGAATTTTATGTTATGTATATCTTACCACAGTTTTTAAAAAAATCTAAAACCAGAAATCTGAGACTCATCTTTGAGTCTTTCCTTTCCTTTCATTCTCCATCTACTCCCCAGGGCTACCCCACATCCGTTCCATCAGCAAATCCAAAATATATCTTAAAACTGACAGCTTTTTCCATTTCCATTACCACCACACCTGCCCAAGCCACAATTGTCTCTCACCTATTCCACTTCAGTCACTTTCTAACTGAACAAATTTTAGACTACATTATCAGATAGAGTGTGTGTGTGTGTGTGTGTGTGTGTGTGTGTGTGTGTGTACTGAAGTCATATGGTTTTTCTTCTTTAACATATATACTATATGATATATAATATAGGTCACACATGTCATATGAGATATATCACATATGTGTGAAAAACATAGTATTCCACAAACCCTTTGCCAACTTGGCACACAATGTACTTCCTTAAGCTGATAAAGTGTATTTACCAAAACCTGCAGTAAACTTCATACTTCATAGTGAAACATTTAAAATACTCATTTTACATTAAGATCAAGAAAGTGATGGCTATCACTAATTCTATACGACATTGAACTGGATAGAGGTCATAACCAGCGTAAGCAAAGAGACTAAATGTGTAAAGATTTGAAAGGAAGAAACAATACTACCCTTAACCACATGGGATATGATTGTCCAAAGAAAAAAGCCAAAAGAATCTTCAGGTAAATGACTGGAACTAGTAAAAAGCTTTAACGAGGTTGTGACTAAAAGACTAACATATTAGAATCAATAGTATTCTAATAAATCAGTGATTATAAAATGTAATTTTTAAAAGATAGCATATGCAATAGCAATAAACTCTAAAAGATACCTAGATCAAACAAAGTGCCAGAGAAAAGGTACATGGAGAACATCATAAAACATTATTGAAAAGTATTTTTTTAAAAGACCTAAGCAGATGCAGAGTTATACTATGCTTTTAGAATGAAAGAATGACTATTATTAAAGATGTTAATTTTCCCAGGTTTATTTATAGATTTAATGCAATCCCAATAAAAATCCCAAGTGTACATGGTAGTGCAAGGGGAGAACAATAGCAAAGATACTATTGGGGAAAAAATGTAGAAGAACTCGATTTACCTGATATCAAGATAGGATTTTAAAGCTATAGCAATTAAAAAGTTTAGCATTGCCACAGAGCAAGTTAATCAGACTTTTGGTACATATCAAAGACTTAACCAGACATTTGATTTATGATACAGGTAGATTTCAGATCAGGAAAGAAAGGACAGGCTTTTTAATAAACGGGGCTGAGATCATTAGATAATCATAGAGAAAAAAATTAAATGGGGTCTTTCTTACACCACATTCAAAAATCAAGACTGAAAAATGAAAGGCAAAACCATGAAACTTTTATTATTTTTTAATTTAATTTTATTTTTAAATTACAATTGACATTCAATATTATATTAGTTTCAGATGTATGGCATAGTAATTAGACATTTATATAATTTATGAAGTGATCTCCCCGATAAGTCTAGTACTGGCCTGGCACCATATATAGTTATTACAATACTCTTGACTATAAACCCTATGCTATACTTTACATCCCTGTGACTAATTATAACTGCCAACAAAACCAAGAAGCTTTTAGAAGAGAATAGTAGTGACTATCTTTACTATTTTCTACTCCAAAATTCTCACTTGGAGTAGAAAAGGATCTCTTAAAATATTTTTTTAAAAAAATTTCATTAACCATAAAATAAAATAATCATAAATTCGAATACACTAAAATAAATTTTCACTTGCAAAAGACACTATAAAAAAATGTTTGCAATATACACAATCAAGAAAGGACCCAGAATTCACAAAGAATTCCTATAAATCAATGAGATTAAAGCAAACAACCCAAAAGAAAAATGAGCAGAAGATTATAATGTGCACTTTAAATGAGGGGGGAAATATACAGGTAGCCAAAAAGCACATAAAACATTGCTCAATCTCATTATTTGTTAGGGAAATGGAATATTAAAAGTACGATGAAATACCACTACTCA
>CM053517.1:33766008-33872588 GCA_028627145.1 Eidolon dupreanum | reverse complement strand
CATTCACCTTGGGCTGAGGCCAGCATAGAGGCTCATAATTCTAGGTGGTGAACAGGAGTGCTGACAGTGCAGCAGGTATGAGCCAAATGTCAGCAGAATGAGTTTGATATGAACCCCCTTTTGCCTAAATATATGCCTGAACAAGTATGTATATCACTGGTTGAGGAAATAACTGGGCTGACTTCACATCAAACCATGCACCCCCCTCTCACACACGCCCTTGCCCCTTCCCCCATCCTCAGCATAAGGGGTCAAAACGCTGACTCCACTGTGTACCCAACAAACCAACCTGTCCCTGGACTGCTTGAGCTTCTGAGCTAACTCGTTAGTCCCATTATCCTTTATCCTTTTAAGTTTGGGTTCCTGCTCTCATTCTGGATGAGGCACTTGTGATGTTTAATAGGCTCTTGGGAACCTCAGGGTTTGGTTATTCTCAGCAGTCAGCAGGAGCAGTCGTGCGTTTCGGGGCCCTCCAGCCTCACCCAGTTTAACAGCCTTCCAGGCCTGGAATGTACCCACAAACTCTTTGTCTGAGTGAAAGCCTAGAAAACTTGCGTGCGTGCCTGTATGTGTGTAGGTACACACGCGCGCATGCGCGGGAGAGCCGAAGCCCCGTGCAAAGAAGGCCAGAGGCCCCGTGGAGGTCATTATCTCCAGGACAGAAGCTTCCAGTCCCTGAATGGGACCCTGGTGCTCTGCCAGACAGCCAGACTCACTCTGTATAATAAAGTTCTCACTGATTATCCTGATGATGATGTCCCAGGAGCCAGGGCCCAGGGAGGTCCGTCTGCTGCCAACCCCGGTTCCTTGTTCCGTTCCCTGGAGGAAATGGGGATGTCCCTGCAGCTGCCCCCATCTCACTTCCCCAGCATAATGCACATCCCCAAGGGACCCTGCTCCTGGTACTAAACTGAAATGACAGTAACAGTTTATTAATTGGACTAATGAGATGCCTAGGCAGGGAGAGAGAGAAGCTGGAAGAGTGAGAAGGGACTAAACATAGGAACATTCTACAGCACAGGAGTTGAAGACTAAATTTCAGGTTGAAACCAGCAGCTCACTTTCTGAGAGTTTTAGGAGAGGGCAGGCATGAATTTGGAAGGCGGTTTTACAAAACTTGTATTTTTCTATAAGAAACATGCTAATTTTTCATCGACAAATTGCGACAAGCCCATTTCCTGAATGCCTATGTTCCAGGCACTCTACTGTTTTATGTGCATTATCTCGGATAATCTTCATAAGATCCACGAGATGGGAATCTTTATATTCATTCTGCCCATAAGAAAACTGAGGTTCGAAGAGGTTTGCCCAAAGTCACACTTGTAATAAAAAACAGAGCCCAAAGTCTTAACCACTGCCATTATGGGAAGTGATGGGAAATGAAGCTCCAAGCATGCATCAGTGTAGCAATGACTGAGCATCTCTCTACTTTAGGCAGAGAGTGCTAACTAAGCCTCTTACAGGTAACAGCACCAGCAATCTTATAATACAGATAGGTTTATTTTCCCTGTCTTACAAATAAGGAAATTTAGGTTCAGAGAGAAGTAATTTGCCTAAGGCCACACAACTAGGAAGTGTCAGAGTAGGAATTTGCTGTCCGTCTCCTCCCAGTTCTTAATCTGCTTCATTGCCTCCCTTCAGCTCTCTGTCTCGAGCTCCTGCAGGCATTTTGCATAAGAGAAGGCTATCTGCAGGAATAGTGAGAAGTGTTATTTTTCTATAGAGGAAGCTCCAGTTTGACAAACAGGATCAGGGTCACCATGAGATTTAGCCTGGGGACCTGAGGCTCTAAACAAGTGTGGAGGACATGTTGCCAGGACCAGGGCAGGGGACGCCTATAATGCCTGCAATTTCTTCAGGGCCACCTAAATCCGCCTCATTCCCCAGTGGAGGCAGAGGCTTGAGAGAGCTGTTAATAGCATGAAGTTTTCCTCAACACTTTAAGATTTAAATTGTTTTCTTGCCAATGAGGCCAATGGGGAAATCTCCACCGGTAGCTGCGTCTTTACTGTTTGTCCTCCTGAAGTAGTTTCAGCTGTCCAGTCATCAGGAACCTGCTGCTTAAGCAGCTGGCCAACGACTGCAAAACAGCAGGAGAAGGGGCTGGCAGGCAGTGGTCAGTGTCCTCCTAGGACTCCAGGCCTGCCTCGCAGAGAGGAGCCAACAGTAACTTGTTTTGTAGTAAAAAAAAAAAAAAAAAAAAAAAAAAGTTAGTATGTAAATTGCAAAAAAAAAAAAATAAAAAAAAATCCTCTCCCACTCTTTCCCTCTCTTTCTCTCCTTTCCTCTGCTTTCTATTAAATTCACAACCTCTGACCTGTGCACATTACACAGAGCTCCAAAGGTTTGTCAGTAGATGAGAAAATAAGGGAGGGGAATTTAGGGCTCGGCTGGGACACACAGAGATGCAAAATTATGCTATAAAAGATAATGACACATCATCTATATTTACTAGAGTTCATATGTACAGCTCATTAGCCAGCAAATAATGTACAGTGAAGACTTCTTGCTAGGTTTGGGATCTCATTTGATCCTCATATAATCGTGCACCCAGAAAAAGCAAGCATTATCTCCCTATGTTAGAGATAATAGAGAAGGAAGCTAACAAATTTGGGTGATTTGTCTAAGTCACAGTGCCAGTCAAAAGTGGAACTCTAAATCAGTGTTCTCTCTCTTGTACTACATCCATAACTTTTATATGTGTGTAAAACATAGGTGTGTGTGTGTGTATAGATATAAAAGCTAAGTGCACAATGTATAATTTGTGAACATATATTTGGATCATATCCCATTTTCTACCTACAGATATATACTAGGTGCAATCTCCATGCATAATACAATATGTACAAAATGTGGTAGATGGTACAGAAGACACTAAGAGGTGGCTTAAAAAAAAAAACCACCTGAATGTCACCTTGCAGGCCCTGACAAATCCCTAACAAAAGCATGTCTGGGACTAAAAAGGATTGGGAAAAGAACTATAAATGAGGTCTCTTATAGTTATGGTTCTGGAACAAAAACAATGTGCAAAATGGGTTAAGTGCATGCAAGTTTGGAGTCAGATACACCTGGGTTCAAGTCCTATCTTAACCACATACTAGATGCATGACCTTGGACGATTAAGTTCTCTGCACCTCAGGTTTCTTATCTGTGAAAGTGATAATATTCTCTATTTCATAAGATGGCTGAGTGGATGAAATAAGATAATTCATGTAAAACACCTTATATTGTGCCTGGAACATGTAAGCCTCAATAAGTGTTAGTTACTATTAATTTTAATTATATGTTTGCCTAATTCTTATTTATTTAGATTCAACATAGTTCAGCTGTACATAAAACAAAGCCTTTGACTGAAGAAGTGACAATAATGAAAGATTAAAGCAGTGGTCCTCAGCCCTGGCTGCCTACTAGAATCATCTGGCGAGCTAACAACACAACACTGATGTCTAGGCCAATGAAATCAGAATCTCCAAAGATGCTGAGAATTACCGGATTACACAGAGGTTGCCATGAGTGCGAGGTTTGAGAGGCTCTAAGAATCAGTGGATGAGGTTATGTGGAAACCAACACTTTAACTGAGCGAGTCCTCTGAACCTCTGACACCTGACTGCAGAGGGTGGTTGTCGTTGACCCGTTTCCACTTTCCCAGTAGCCCTGTTTTACATTTGGAGATCTGGGTGGTCCCAGGAAAGTGGACTCCTTCCCTGACTTTAGAGGTCAAGCAGGAGACCCCTGAAGGCTAAGGTAACCACTGCATTTTCTCCATAGCCACTAGGACGCATGTGACCAAAGCTATTGTAATGGGGTGGCTCCCAGGTGATGGGACTGTTGATGGGAGTGCTGGGACAAGGTGCTGTCTTTCCTGTTGAGTGTGAACGAGAAAGCAGCTCTGTGAGCTGTTTGTAACCATCTTGGGACCCCAGATTTAGTAAAAAGACAGCAGAGAAGAAAGAAAGGCATGGTTTCCTCTAAAGCTAGCTGCCTCCGGCCTTTCTAACATCACAGGCTGATCAATTCTGTGCTCAAGTCTATTTCTCTGTTAGTTGCAACTGAAAGCGTCCCAATAGGGTATTCCTATGAGGGTAGTGATAACAATGGGCAAGGAAGCGTGCCTCATGTTTCTAGTTAACAAGAAAAAGCAAGTATTTTGCTAGAGCCTCTTCCTGCCCCTTCTAGAACAAACAGCCCGGGGTTGACTCTGCTAAGCAAAAGCAAATAAACAATAAACTAACAGTAGTAACTCCTCTTCGTTCAAAGTCATAACCAGTCTGAGCTCAGGGGCTCCTAAACTTACGACAAAAGTCTAAGGTCCTCCTCATTACGCTGTCGAGGTGGAGTTACCCCAGTGGCATCATTGCAGATCCAACCCTGTCACTCTGCTCATGCATTTTCCATGGCCCCTCAACACCCATTAAGGCCTCTCACAAGCGGCCTCCATTCTTACCTCCCCCTGCCCCACCCTATTCACTTTTTACATTTATCTGCTTTTCTCCAAATCTGATACGCTTTCATGTTTCATCCTCCAGTGCCTTCTGCACATGGCGTTCCCTTTGCCAGCCATACTCGCTCCCCCTTCTCTACATGGCAAACCCCTCCTATCCCCTGAGGTCCAGCTCAAATGCCACTCTCCCCATACTCCCAAGGCAGAGCACTGGTGACTTCCTTGGTCCTTTCATGGTGCTCTGCACACACCTTCATTATAGTGCTTCTCACATGCTAGGATCCATGCGTCTCTGTGACAGCCTTCCTCACCGGCCATGAGTCCCTCAACTGCAGGGCATCTATCTTTTTCATTTTAGTATCCCTAAAGAGGCAGTATAAAGTGATGGTTAAATAAACTGGTTTCGGAGGAAGGTTGTCTAGATTAAAATCCCAGCTCAACCATTTATCAGCTCTGTTACCATGGGTAAGTCACTGAACTTCTCTTTGCCTCAATTTCCTCACCTGTAAAATGAGAATTTAAAATATCATAAATGACTATTAGGATTAAAGAAGATGCTGCACCTGAAGTCTCCTGGCAGAGTGCTTTGCACAGGTTAGCTATGATAACGACAATTACAACTGACAACAAAGATCATCAGCACCCACCCTGGTGCCTTGCACGTTCCAAGTACAAAGTACATGGTGCTGAAAGCAAACTGTGAGACCAGATTTCCTAACCTAAAGACTTATAATTCAAACCCAGAGAGGTAGAATGTTATTGCTAGTCTCTCATTACTGCTGAGTGCCAAAGACTTTTTGACTTCAAGGAAGAGGAATGTGCGGGAACCTTTGAAAAAGCTGACAGTTCAGCATTTGCAGTTCTCAGTAACTAGGCCACCTCTGTACAGCTCCTTCTAGCAGACTTTTTTGTTCTACATACAACCAACCATCTTGAAGTTTTTCCAAATCCATTAATTTCTGGGCTCCACACGACCTGACATTTTTGCTTGTGTAAATAGTTTTATTTTTTTTAAGTTTTTTAAAACTTTTTTAAATAAAAATTTTAAACAGCAATACCTTCACCATAGTTTTTTTTAGCACATTTCCAGATTACACTGGAAACCGAAAGGGATAAGTTCGCTCACGAGTAAGCAATACTTTCAGCATAGTTTTAGCATGGGGAATTCTCAGTCAAAGGTAGAGGCCAAATATATTAAGTTATTGCGACACTTATTGTCGTCTTCAGGAGTAAAAGTAAGGAAAAGTCAATTTCGTAAATTGTTTTGGCATGTTGGTAAACATTGCTACTGGTTCAAGCCAGAGGGAAAATCCCAATTAAATGCTAAAGTGCGGAAACAAGTCATGAGAGCTTTGTGGAGAGCTCATCAACAGGGGGATCCCATCCCTGTTTCTGTTTGGTCTTTAAGCACTTTAATTTTTCAGGCTTTACAGCCTCTACAATCTGACTCTGAGGGTGCTGCAGCTGACTTGACAGCACGCCAAGAAAAACTTGAACCTGTTTATGAAGATCCTATAGAAATAGAGTCTGATAATGAGCGAGAGGAATCTAGTGAGTCCTCATCTGAAGAGGAATGGGCAGGCCGCATTCCTCCTAATAGAGTCATATCAGGTTCTTTTGGCCCAAGTAAAAACAATAAATCAGGGGTTGAAGCAACTGCAATTGGGGCCAACTGGAGGATATTTTCAAGAACCAAGAAAGCCCTCTGCACCACCTGTAAATACTTTATTTGGGGCAGAGCCTTCAGTTGCTGGTCCTGCTTCATTTACTTTTCCCCTTTAACCTGATTTGGCTAAGGAAATAATTAATGAAGAGAGTATCGAGAAAATCTTCCTAGACAGATAGCTACTCCTCAGCTGATGGGGTTCCCTATAGTGAGACAGGCATTTCCCCGCAAAGCTCAATTTCCTCAAGGGGGTATCAATGTGAATTACACTCCTTTGGAGCATAAATTCCTGAGAATACTTAAAGAATCTACCAATCAATATGGTATGTAGTCCACTTATGTGACAGGTCTTTTAAACAGTATAGCCAGCCACAAAATGACAATTGTTAGTGTCAGATTGGGAAGCTATTATAAAAACTCCCCTTATTTACAAATGAAAACCTGGTGGAAAGAGGAAGCCCAACAGGTGGCTCATAGAAACGCTACACGAACTCCTCCAACAGCTACTCTTGAAGAGCTGACAGGTACAGGAAACTTTACTACTCTTGAACAGCAATGTCATTCGACTGAAGAAACCTTGTTACAAGTGCAAGTAATAGTGTTAAGAGCTTGGTCTCGAGTCGAGCCACCTGGGAAGCAGCCTCAGTTGTTCACTAAAATTACACAGAGTCCTGGGGAGAGTTACACTGATTTTTTGTCTCAGCTATGTATGGCCATTGTCAGGGCGGTGGCTCTTCCTGAAGTCCAAAAATTACTCTTAGAATCTCTAGTTTATAAAAATACAAATACAGAGTGCCTTAAAGCCTCTGACAAAAGAAAAATTAGAAGCGTTACAGCAACTAGTGGACGAACAATTGGCCAGTAATCATATTAAACCCTCCTCTTCTCCATGGAATTCACCAGTATTTGTTATTTAAAAAAAAAAAAAAAAAGTCAGGAAAATGGAGAATGTTAACAGATTTACAAAGAATTAATGCTGTCATTCAGCCTATGGGGACTTTGCAACCTGGGCTCCCTAACCCCACATTAATTCCCCAAAATTGGTTTTTAAAAATTATAAATTTAAAAGATTGTTTTTATACTATTTCTTTACAGCTTCGGGGGGGGGGGAAAGTTTACATTTACAATTCCTATTCTAAACGATGCTCAGCCTACTCAGTGATATCAATGAAAAGTATTACCCCAAGGCATGCTTAATAGTCCAAACATGTGCCAAGCATTTGTGAATATGCCTTTGCAAGAAGCAAGGGAAAAGTTCCCTCAGGGACTTGTGTATCACTACATGGATGATATTCTTTTTGGGCATAAACAGAAAAAAAAATTAGAAAATATGTTTTCATTTGGAAAAACTGCTCTGAAAAAGTATGGGCTCGGGATAGCTCCTGAGAAAATACAAGATTCTGTTCCTTATCAATATCTAGGATATAAAATTTTACAACAAAAAAATTACTCCTCAAAAGAAATTAGACGGGATGCTCTCAATACTCCTAATGATTTTCAAAAATTATTGGGCGAAATCAATTGACTCCATCCTTCCCTCGGTATCTCCACATATGCTTTAACTAATTTGTTCTCTATTTTAGAAGGGCCCACTGCATTGGACAGTCCTTGGAAATAACGCGTTGGTGGAAAAGAAATTTTAAATGCTGTATTATTGAAAGACACTCTTGTAGTCACAAACTTACATTGCTCAGGTTTCATTATTGTGTGGTAAGGGTTCTTTCTCTAACTTAAAATTTAAAAACTGTTAATGATTTCCTTTTTCTTTTATTGGTTAATTAGTCTAAAACTTAGGACATTTTAACATGGAGTCAATAGTGAAGATAACATAATTTTGTATTAAAGATGAGAAAAGTAATGACTAAATTACAAATTTCAGTGCTTTTTAAGGTATCTTTCTGTTCCTGTTTTTATTGACCGATCACTGGGGGTCTGTGGAGAGTCTGGACACAGTCATATCTCCCAGACCATGCCAGGCCACAGGACGCCGCCTCCTGTGCCCTGTTGTTGGGTTCTGTTTATTGTCTTTAGTCTTGTCTAGGTTGTAGGTGGCGAACTTCTTTAGGTCCACCTACATCCCAGTAATTGTTCTTATTCTTAGACGTCTGAGTGTCTGTTTTGTGTTCTCTGCACAAGCGATGGGGAGAAACCAAAGTTCACAGAGGACACCCTTGGGGTGTCTCCTGTGACATTTCAAAGAAGGATATGCTTATAAAGCAAAAAGGGAGGATATGGAATACCCCAAAACAAAGGCTTAATAGAGCATTATATATTTTAAATCTTTTAAATCAACAGCAGCTCATCGGCATTGGGTGAAACAGGCCAGTGAGCCTTTGCAGCAGCCAGTATACTACAAGGATCTGAAAGGGGATTGGGTGTCTGCTGAGGTACTGAAATGGGGCCGAGGTTTTGCTTATATCTCTACAAGAACAGAGAAGCTTTGGGTCCCAGCTAAGAATGTCAGGCTCCGGGAGCAGAGAGAAGTGGTGGGTTGTCAGTGAGTCAGGTCAGAAAATGACTCCAACTTCCCTATTCCTTACAACGACAGCCCTAATTACAACACAGGTAAGTGGGTTACAAACTGAGATAGGAAACTATTCATATTGGGCATATGTGCCCAATCCCCCTTTAAATAAGGCAGTGGGATGGGGAGATACTTCAGTGGTAATTTATATTAATGCTTCTAATTGGATGCCTGGACCTTATGATGCTAGAGGGCCTCTCAGGCCTGAAGAAGAAGGGAGAGTGATTGAGAACTATACAGTGGGAATGGAAGGGATGCCAATTTGCATGGGAGCTGGAGAGCACTGTTTACAGCTGGGTGCTCAAGCGTGGTTCACTATTTTATAGACCTCTGAACAGAAAGAATGCTGGGGTAGATCACTTGTTTTTGTTAAGTATGGAAGGATTTAAAAATGTTACAGAACCTGTGGATAACACCTCTCCACCAGATTTGCCGTGGTGTGCCACTCCGAAAGTTCAGACGCTTAAACATTGGGTTCAGTGGACTCAGTGTCAAGCTGAACAGGCTCGGGTTTTAGTTAATACTTCCTACGGAAGAGTCATTGATTGGAGTCCTTCTGGCTCCGCCTGAGCGAAAGGAGGAAAGGTAAATTTGTGGTGACACCGAAAGATAGAGAATGGTTTGGTAAACATTTCATCAGACAAAATTAACAATAACACAGTTACCTGACATGATGGAGGGTTTTCCCTTCCATCCACCCAACTACTCCATCAAGGACTACAAAATCATATATGGAAATTAGGACTTCTTGCTTTATTTCCCATGCATTCCTAGAAGGGTTCTGTAAATCAATCTGGGAGTTCTTCTCCTATCAGCTTTCATGAAAATGTTACTCACTTTGCTCGAGCCTGTGTTTGGCTTTCCTATATCATTATGAAGAGTACAGTGGGGTGAAATGAAACTTTAGGTTATGTTTCGTGTAAATACTGTTCCTTTTACACTTGTATTAACTCTTCTATTCCTTTTAACAAGTCACATGAAAGCTTATATATTCTTAAAACTAGAACTGGAGTATGGATGCCGGTTAGATTGTCTCGACCCTGGCAGGACTCCCCTGCCACTATGATATTACAACAACTAATGGACCATGTTGAGAGAAGAGCTAAAAGATTTCTTGGCATGTTGATCGCTGCGATTGTGGGTATCATTGCTGTTGCTGCTGCTGCTGCTGCTGCTGCTGCTGCGGCTGGAGTGGCTGCATCAATCTGTACAGACTGCTGAATATGTTAGAACTTGACATCAGGATGCTGAACAATTATGGACTTCTCAAAGACAAATTGACTCTATTGCAAAGTCAAGTGACAGAATTACAGCAAGCAGTTATATTGTTAGATCAAATTGTTAGTTTGCAGAAGCAGGTGCAACTTAAATGTGATCGGAATACTACTTCTTTTTGTATAACTCCTGTACTATATAATGAAAGTAGGTTTGAATGGGATAAAGTAAGACAACATATTTTGGGGTATGGTAATGCTTCAGGTTTAGTTAGACTTACAAACACATATTGCTGACACTTTTCAAAACCATCTCCCTGAATTACAGGGGATCACAGTGCTACAAAACATGGTCAATGGTATTGAAGACTTACAGCTTATTCCACAAATTCATAGGTTAATTAATGGGCTATTGCTTCTTGGGTAGTAATTTGTTTGTTACTTGTTTTTCTTTGTTTAGTCTGGAAGAGATTCTCAAGAAGCCAAAGATTAAGAGAGACTCAGGCCACTGTGTTCTCAGTAATGCTGAATAAAATTCAGCAAAAAGAAAAAGGGGTTATGTTGTAAGAGATGCCTGCAGTCCTGGCGGGATGCCTGGTGCTTGGAGCAACAAGGTCATCAGAAGAAGGTGTGGACTTGCACACAAGGACACATTGTAGGGAGGGCACACACGCCTGACCTATTCTGGGACTTCTTGCTCTAGGGGCAAGGATAAGAAAAGGAGAGGAAATGGCTGATAACATGGTGGTGGCCTTGAAGCTGAATCTGGGAGTTGGCTATAGTTTGTAATTACTAACCTGATAGTAACTAATAATAACAAAGCCCGCTTTGTGAGAGAGAGAATAAAAAGCCATGGAGCGGGGTGGGGGATGCTAGCATTGCCATTTCTTGCCATTCATCCCCTCTCCCTTATCCATGTTAATACATTTCCAGACTCCAGCTCTTCTTCCTAACTGTCTCTGAAATAGTCTGGCTTCTTCTACACAGCATAATTATTTTGAAATCAATTATGTCATTGTACATATCAATATTGCATTCCATTTTATTGCTGAGTAATAAATATCCCATGGTATGGATGTACCTCCATATTTACCCATTCATTACCCATTTCCATTTTTTGTCTACTACAAATAGAACCACTCTGAATGTTTGTGTACAAGTCTTTGTAGACACATGAGCCAGTCTTATGTGAATAACTGTTCAAACAACAGCAACAGCTGTCAGTGACTGAGGACAGGAGGTGGGTAGAGTGATTATGGTAATGTGAGCTATTTCTTTTTGACATGTCTAGCTAACATTTGCATAAAAATCTTAAACATTAAATTATCCAAACATTTACATACAGAAATCATCAAGTTAACTGTAAAACTTAGATTTCACCAGTCCAAGTTTCCACCTAGTATAGCCCCAACTCACATATCATCACTTCTGGGAGGAATCCATAGTCACAAGGCATCTTGAATACACTTTACAAGAAACTCTGAAACACTAGCAAGAAACCCCAAGAGTAGAAACCTCCTCGGTCACTGCCATGTTCCAGCACCTAGAGCCTGGACACACACACACACACACACACACACACACACACACACACACACACACTTTTTCTAAGCAGCTTATTCCATTATTAGACAGTTCTACTGAATATAAAGTCCTTATGTGTAGCAGATACCGACCAAACTTTTTGTCCTAATTATGTCCTCTGGAGCTACACGTTCCATACGAAACTAAAAATATTTAAAAATACATAGCCAAACTCTAACCATTATGTTAGTAAGGCACAGTTTCATTTAGGACTCAGAGGGAACAGAGTTTGCCATCCCAAAATGTTGCTTTTTTGAGATATCGATTTTTTTAAGCTGGTAATTTTTAAGGAATGAAAGACTTGGGAAAAGCCTTTGACCTTCCCCGTAAATGCCTAAAAGAATCTAATAGAGGACACGCTCCAGGAAGGGAGGGAGCTATCATCACAGATAACTACAATATGATCTAGGTGTGATAGGCAGGGAGGAAACTAGCAAGGCCCACTTATTCTTGGCCCAAGGCAGCATATAAGCTTCAATAACTGCCTGTCCTTGGGTCCCCTGTTCTCATGGAACTCCCACGTGTACAAATGTAATAAATATGGTCATTTTCTCCTATTAATCTGTCTCATGTAATTTTGATTATTAGTCCAGCCAGAAGAATTTAGAAGGGTAAAAGTAAAATTATTTTTCCTTCCCCCTGGGACCATGCTGATCAGATCATGCTTCTCAAAGGCAGTGTAATAGTGGCTAAGCATATGGGTGGGAAAGTCTGCCAGATCTGTCTTCAAATCTTAATTATAGCTGTATGATTTAGGGCAAATGCTTAATCTTATTATGCCCCAGATTCTTCATTTGTGAAATGAGGGTAGTAATAGCTATCATACAAGACTGTGGCAAGAAATAAATGAGAAAATGCACATACTAAAGCCTCTTGCACTGTGTTAGCATGCTTGACTATCCCCTCATTTTTAAAGGATTTCTCTAAGGAGTGGCATACCAAACCATATTCAGAGCTCCAGATGAGGCCACCCAGAGAAAAGTTCTTTTATTTTTTTGTTTGTTTTTAGCCATTATGCTAAAAATAATGAACACACCCATCCCACCAGGGTTTTTCATAGATTTTCCTTTCAAACATCATCCAAAAGCTCATACCTGTTCAATCTGTTTCTAAACTTAATTGCAGGATGCAATAATATTCTTATTGGTTTGAAGTACTTATTCCAAAATAATAATATCTTTTTAAATCTTGACTCTGTTATCTAATTCATTAAATATTTCCCCCAAATTTGTCATCTACAAATTTAATAAAATGCTTAAGTCCTTGATAAAAAAATGCAAATATCACCCTAATTTACACATCTAGTAACTTTATCATAAAATATTTCTAGAAAACTTACACTCATTCTAAATGTCAACGTCTTTCTTTATGAAGTGCCCACAGAACACCTATTTAATACAGTATTCTGGGATTTTTTTTCCCACTGTGATTGGCATCCTATTTCCTAGTATGAGATTCTAGAATCCGCCCTTTTCCCACATATAAAATTTACGTTTTCATGTTTCCTTCTGACACCCTTTTATTTTTATCACAACTTCTCAAGTTTGAAAGTTAAAATACATATGTTTCAAAGTTAAAGTATATATAACTTTGTGCTCAAAGATAGAAAATTGCTGGTAGATCCATAGTCCCATCAACAAATTATTTGACTACTATGGAATATAATTCTCTGGGCCCAGGGATTTGGGGGCATCCTTAAAAAGCTCATTTATCACCTCCTTACTCTCTCTGACTCTAATTTCTTATCAGCTTCGTTCTTCATGTCGTTATACTTGCTGTGCTCGTCACTTTCTACCTTGCAGTGTCTGCAGCGTTTGGCCTCAGTGCTCCTTTAGTTTGGGAAGGAAAAAATAAAACAAACAAAAATCAGTCCTGGCCCATATTCCTCCTTGTTTTGTCTCTCCATTAATGTTACATTTGATAACTTCAAATTTATTTGTCAGGAATTCGATGTATAAGTTTTTGAAACTTTTCAATTACTGTCATTTAAATAAACAATGGCACGCCAATATCTAGTGATGTTTCAAAATACATTCGCCATGAGCAACTTTAGGCAAATTATACTCTCTGTGCCTCAGTTTCTTCATTCGTTAAAAAGTGAATATTACTGACTTCATAAGATTATAATGAGGATTAAATAAATTTGTGCTTATAACATATTTAGAATAGCATATAATACATAGCAAGTGTTATGTGTTGTTTTATCGTTAGCCCAAGGCATTTGTGTGTGTAATAGACTTTACTGAAGATTTGGGGAGAGAAAGGCATTTACATTTTTAGAAACAAAAAACTCAAACTGATTTGATCATCATTTCTTCCCCCAAAGCCTCCCTGCTTATCCAATTTTCAGGCCTCCCTTCCTTTGACCTGCGGGAGCTCAGCTCCCCTTACTATTATGCAAAACAACTGACCTTTCCTACTCAACCCCAGGCCTTAGCAGAATTAACGTGTGACTGTGCTCTGCTAACCTGTGAGCATTCTTCTCAGCTCAAATCCCTCAAGGGCCACTTAGAAAGCTCTTTTCCTTTCCCTTTCCCCAGCTGTCATTGAGATTTATTTCTCTCAACAATTTGCATTTTGTCACCTTCCTAAGAAGGAAGAAGCAGCAACACTCCCTGCTTTAAATGGCAATTTGAATTATTGAGACTTACATATAAACACTTTAAATACATACTTTAAGCACACTTTAAAACACACATTTTAAACATTTTAAAATGTATTTTATTTTCTTCCTTAACAGAAATTTCAACAGTGTGTTGTCTAAGTATTGATGAACAGTGAGGTTTTGAATGATAATCAGTTTCCTAATTCTGAGAAAGAAGTCAGGAAGGATAGAGTTTGCTCATTCACATAAAATATAAATATAGCACTGATTCAGCTTGGGAGGGGCAGGATGTAAAGCTGACCTTGAGGACCACTGCTTTCTCAACTTCAGTGAACTGCTGGACAGCATCCCCTCCACTCTGAGCCACTCCTTACAGCTGTTTTCCTCCCAAAAAGGACCTGGCCAGGCCTGAGGAAGCCCCCTGCTCTTGGATTATTTAGAAGAATGATGGGAGGGTCTAGAAGGAGATAAAGGACATCCTGCTACTAAAGGCAATTGAGGAGTCAATGGAAAATTAAAAGATGAGACTGTATTTATACTCCAAGCTAAAAAGCATGTCATACTGGTTAAACCTGATTACACAACCAAGTGTCCCAAAACTTCATTAGCATAAGACTACAGATTCAGGTCACATTTCTTTAATATTTACATTTCGAAGACTCCAAATTTTCTCCTCTGGAATATGAGAAGCTGACGCTCATTGGATTCTCCCTTTACTGTCCTGTTTGTGGCAGGAATTCAGGAAGAAAGCCAACATGGTCCTGGCATTTTCGGGTTTCCTCCTCAAATACATTTGTCACCCTTGCTGCTGCTTCACAGGTCCAAGGCCATCTGAGGACTGGCTCCTCCCCAATACTGCTGCTGCTCTCTCCCAGGTGTCTCTCTCCAACCTGGACACAAGGTTTTCCAACCTTTCCCCAAAGAACAGCTTAGACCAGCAAATGGGTGTCGAAAAAAGCCTGATGGAAGCCTTGAGAAGCATGGAAGGAATGACCCCTTCTGAGAATCAAGGAAGGAATGACAGTGCAGTGGGGGGAAACCTAAACTGGAGAGGACACACCACTGCTCCTCGCATTTGTTAGTCTGCACACCTAGGAGACCCTCCAGAGCTGGCTTCATGACTTTTGACCTGTGCAACCACAGGCCCCCATGCTTACAAGGGTCTCACACTTAATGTTCTGTGGCTGCCATCCTGATATTCTTAATAATTTTTGAACAAGATTACCTGTATTTTCATTTTGCTCTGAGGCACTACTCACAGCTTCTATTTTTTTTTTTAATTGACATGTGATTGCTATACAACACTGTATTAGTTTCAGGTGTACAACATAATGATCTGATATTTGTATAGACTGCGAAATGATCACCGTGATGTCTAGTTGACATCCATCACCATATAGTGTTACAATCGCGACCTCTATTAACCATTCTTTTCTCTAACCCCCTATCGGCCCATGTTTGCAGAGACCAGGCCATCCTCATGAGCCCAAGTGTGTACGATTATGTTCTATCTTCTTGGAGTTGTGGTCCAGCGCCAGGCACAAAATGGCTCCAGAGATGTGCCCCCCTGCTCAAAATAAGGGCAACCACACAGGTTTTTTACAGGAGATGAAATTCTCCTTCAAGTTCCATAGTCGTAAGGCAGTGTTTAAAGTACTTTGATTTTAATACAAATAAATAAGCAGTCTATATCTGAGGTCACATAGACAAAATTATCCAAATGTGTACTCCAGATATTTGGTCCCATGTAGACCAAAAACGAAGCAAACAATCATATTTTTATCTAAAGATACCTGTTTTAGTTGAGGGGCTTAGCATCACGTGGACTGGCTTAGTCTGCACCTGAGGATGTTTTGGGGAGAAGCCAGAGTGTTTCACACCAGAACAGGATGAAAACTGTGATGGCTGCTCTCATCTCGTCCCCAGCTACACGCCCCTCTCCACGCCCCTCTCCTCATCTCTGCCATCTCCCACTCTCTCCTTCTCCTTCCTTCCCCCACTCCGTCTCAGCCCTTTTAGGGCAGTTTAAGTAATTTTCCAGACCTGACCCTGAAGGTTTCTCCCCAGGAGTCCTACAGTCTCCGGAAGTCCCATGGGTGGGAGGTACAGGGGTGTGTGGCCCACTGGTGGCCAGCTCCGGTCAGAGCCGGGAAGGGGCAAAAGCAAGGACTAGGAGGAAATGGGTCACTGCCCCGTTGTTGGCAGCAGCAACTGCTGTGCTACAGCTTTTATTCTGGGAACAAGTCTTTGCTCTCTTCACCAGTGACCCACATGAACCGTAATTCCCAGTAGCAATGAAATGGGGCAATAAAGAAGGGCTGACTCCACATCCATGGGGTAAGAGTTCCCTGGCAAGAGGAGACAGAAAGATATAGTGCTTTCACCAAGACAAAAGAAACAACGAGACTCTGAAAAAATGAGATTTTTTTTCTGAAAGTCTGAGACTTGACTAACTACCCCTAGATGTCTCCACACCAATAAATTCCATCCATTTTTTTCAAATCCTTCTTCCTATTTTCAACACCCCTTCTTTTCGAGGTGAGGTAAGGGTGAGCCTGAAGGGGAAAAGAGTGGCCAAATCAAGCAGGGAGTGTGGAATCATGGGAGCCGATGATCTTGGCAGAACTCCGCTGTTGGGCTTGGATGGGTCCTGGAACCACCCAATGAACTGGCTATTTCTTCCTCCCCAGCAAACAAGATTTTAACAAGATGCTTCTACTGCCTGAAATGGTGAGTCTGTGACCTCGTGGCCTTAGTCACATCTTCTCTACCACCCCAGCCCCTGGAACTTTTCTCCTTCCCAGAGTATTATTTATCAGTGGGCAGCAGAGGGCGATCTGGCCCTGGAGAAAGACGGGGTCGACTCCCCACCTCGAGCCAAGCCGAGATTGCTAATGACTTGCAGCTCCATCAACATGAAGCTAACTCTTCACAAAGGAACATTGTCACTCACCATTTTCCTCTTCATTCTTGAAAGCTCCACTGCCTTAGCTAACCCCCTCCCCCTCCCTCCCGCCTTCATTCTTGCTCATTTTCCTCTCCCAACCTCTTGGAAGCTGCAGGAAATGAACAAGGTCCACGGTAGAGAAAATCAAATTCCAGGGCCCTGCTGAGGGAAGCTGCAGGGAAATGACCAAGTAGCATTAGCAGCTGCAGGAGCTACAGGCAGCTATGACAGTGTGTGTGTGTGTGTGTGTGTGTGTGTGTGTGTCCAATACAGCAGCACTTTCCAAACTTTAGTATGCCTAGAGAGCTTGTTAAAATATAGTTTCCTGGGCATCACCCAGGAATTCTGATTTAGGAGGTTTGGAGTGGGACCCAAGAATCTGCATTCTTAACACTCCGGAGACAGTCTAATGCTGCCAGTGGTGGACCAGATCTTGAGTAGCACTGTTATGCACCAAATACAGTGAAGAGATTGTATAGATCTGGGTCAGGGGCTTGCTTGCATAAAATCCTGATAAGACAAACTCCCCCAGAATGGTCAGTCCAGATCCTTCTAAATCCAGGCCAGAAGATTTCACAGATCTGCCTGCTGCTGCTCCCTCCCCTTAGAAAAGGAGCAGAGAATGTATCAACCCAGGCATTGTTTGGAGGAGGCTGAGTTCAGATAATAGGTTGGTTTTCCATTGACTGTTTCTTTCATTCCAACTGGCAGAACAATCACACTGGGCCCCTCCTTCAACCCTGGGCTAGAGATGAAGATTCTACCTCCAGGACCCTGGCTGTGAGGCCCATGTCTTCTCCTTAGCACCCTGCAAACCTCAGAACCTCCAGAGTCACAGAGAAGGGTGGAATGAGCTGGTTACCCTCAAGACAGTTGAGCACCCAAAGACCACTCACTTCTGTTCATGCACCAGAAAGACAGGGAAGTACGAGTGTGCACCTCTTAACACCCCCCACCCCCATTATGACTGTCTGAAATCAGCAGGATACTTCTCTTCCTTTTTTTCCACTCCAAGTTTCTCTAAATGGCCCAACATTCAATTCAACAAACATCCTCTGAGCACCTGCTCTGTCCATGCCTGTGACAGACACTGGGGATGTATAATCTCTGATAAACCTAGTCCTAGCCCTCAAGGAGACCAACGTTTAACTGGAGAGAAAGACTAACAAATGTGAGAACAAATGTACCAAAATACAGAAAGAGCATGGAGATAGCAAAAGCACCCTTAAGGCCATGGGAGGAGAGGGAAGGCATCCTGAAAGAAGGGATTGTACTGAGATTTGAAGGGTGAATATGAGTTCACCAAGGAGACAAAAGAGCAAAGCCAAGAGAAGGGGCCATGTGAGTCTTGGGGTCTGAAGACAATGGGGGTGATGCTGAAATATCAAGTGCAGTCTGGGGTGGGGCTCCTTTCATAGCGCCGGTATGTCAGCCCAGTTCGAACCTTTATCACCACCCCTAAACCAAAAGGGAGACCCGACTGGGTTGATGGGTTGATGGTTAAACCCCTATAAGAATGTCAGCAGGAGGCTCCTCCCCTGCTAAGACCTCTTCATCCCAGGGGAGGACACCTGGCGGGGGAGGGGCACGTTTCCCTCTGCAGGGCCACTGTCTGAGCCGGAAGAGGCCTGCGGATCTGGGATCTGAAGCTCAGTTTCCCCATGTGGAACAGTCTCGTAGGCTCTGGCAGCTACGGAGCTGGCAGCTCCACAGAAGACAAACAATACGGGCAGAAACCAGAAAAGAGCCGAAAAGACCAGTTTCCGAGCACAAGAAAGCCACCTCCAGTGACTCCAGGATGGCTCAGGAGGACCTTGAAGGGGCTGGAAATTGTGTAAATGCGGTGGAGTGGGGGACAAAGAGCACTGCCTGGTCAGTGTTACCGTGACCCAGTTTCTTCCCTTTGGCAGGTGTGGGAAATCAATTTCCAGATCCTCAGTATCCATTCGTGTTCTTCCCTAGAACTGACGTGCCTCAGAGGGCATCTGCAGCTCTAATTTTCTTTTCCCATCTCCTTTCTCAATTGCTCTCTTCCAGCTTAACCAAAAACCAAAACCCAAACGGCTTACCTCTCACTCCTCTCCGTTCCTGCTAAATGATGCATTGCTCTGGGGTATAAAAACCACTGGCTCATCAAAGGGACAATTCCACAATTATTTTAAGCAAGGAACCATCCATCTCCTTAAGAGACAAATTTCCAATAAATTTTCACTTCTTAAGAAAACAATCCTTATTAATTATAAAACTTTATAATATCTGTTGTTTTGATAAATGCTACTAATAGTAATATGTTCTAAACAACTAGAACTTTATGTCACCAGAAATATTTTAAAAATGAATTTCAATTGATGTTTTTTTGTTGTTGCAGAAACGTATGTATAACAGGATCGATAAAATGCTTTCGGTCACTCAATTATATTAAAACAAGATTACATGGCAGAAGAATGGAAATATGGTTTCAAAGAAAAAAAGAAACAATATAAAACTTCTAATTTTGAGAGTTTAGCCATGAAGTAGCTAAATTGTTGATGGTAATATCAACTTACTATGATATTTATATGAATCTTTTAAGTTTACTAAAGAGTGATTTCATAATTTTATTATACTAATATTTACAGAAAGCCAATAATTGTATTTTACAGCTCTTACAACTCTTTAAGCTTACAGTGAAAAATGTTAGATGTCAACTTTAAAATGTACAAGTGAGTACATGGTTTTTTAAAACTCTTCTAGAAAGATATAGGAGAAAAATATTCCAGGCCAACGTCATTTCCAGGAGAGAAAATCTAGCAGGGCTGTGACTCAGAACCACTACAAGACTCTTTTCCAGGGCAGGGCCAGACCAGTCTTCAAATTCCTCTGCAGCTGCTTCCGCCCCTATTCCCAGCAACCCACACTAGTAACTCACCTTGGAGACACCATAACTCACCTTGGAGTCACATACTCCACGTGGTTGCTGACTCAGTCATGTACACAATACGTGGATACCCTTGAGCAAGGTACTTAACCTCTCAATTTCTAATTTATAAAAGGGAAAAATAGTTACTGCTTCTATTTCTACTACTTTTTCTAGTGCTACCACTACTTTTAAATTTACGTCAATTACCTTAAAATGCACCTGGCAATGGAAACCACTAATGTTACTTGAAAACTCATTGAACGAAAGAGGAAGAATAAGAAAGAGAGAGGTCAAGTCAGATGTCAAAGATTATTTGGTCACTTCTAAAGAGCTGGAACCCTAGAATGCCAGCATTTAGTCTATCCACCTCTAATTCCTGGCAGTGACTCAGAGCTTGTCAAAAAATCTAGAGGGATAGCCAAAACATCTTTTCCTAACATGGGCATTGAGAACAGTCCACTCTTTCATGGTTTTCTGTTAAGCACTGTCCACAGCATCACGGCCGGAGCAGGGAGCCTGGGCTTACACACTAAGGTCTCTTGTCTCTTTGTCCTAAGGCTAACTGAGCTCCTCCAATAACAGAACACAGCAGGTACCTGGGAAAATCTCCTAGAACTTCTCATCTGTTCATGAAATCCTAAAAATCTTTGTTTTTAAGAATATGACAACTAGAAGGACCTTAAGACTGTCTTCCTTTGAGGCCCAAACCCTTCCCATCAGTCATTCTGCAGCAGGGTTTCAGAGACCCACTTCCATCTCTCTCTGGTTTGATCCCCTCAAAGCTGCCTGGCCTTGTCACCTTGAAACAAAGACAGGTGGGTAATGGGAAAGCACTTTTGACTCTACCGACCAGTGATTCTCAAACTTTTTTAGCTCATGCTTCTCTTTGATTATAAATAATAATAAACTTTTATGCCTTCCTTTAATGTGAATTGAAACAATGGGATTAAAATATGTTTTCAGTTTATACTGATTTGCCTCCTCGGGAAGATCTGGGCTCCTGCAGAAAATCATTCCACCCTTTTATCCAACTCACCCCAGACCTCACATTGCAAAACACATTTCTTGGCTCCAAGGGTATGTGAAGTACCTGAGGCAAACCACCAAAGATGGACAGAAAAAGGCATAAGCCAGACTGCAGCCAGCAGTAATCAGGCCGAGCGCCTGCGTATATCCGTGGGTGCTCCAGGATGGGAGTGGGGAGCATTTAGGGGGAGGGGAGTTGTATACAACACAAGGAGAAGAGCAGGGGTGGGGCTGGAGGAAATAGCTCATGAAAATGCCAGCTTTCTTCCCAAAGCAGAGAAATAAAGGCAACAGACAGGTCAGAGATTTAAGGCCAAGACAGTGGGAAAGGGCCAAACTGCACAATTCTCTGTAGGATTTCCCTTTTGTACCTTTTGATTATTTCTTTTTTTTACCCTCAGAAGTAACTGGATGTTTTGGAAGATCCTGAAAATGCCTGAGACAAAAGCAGAAGAAAGTGTAAGCTGGTTCCAAATGTGTCAGTCTCTTCCCCCTGAGTGAGGACTATGCCCGGCTAGAGCTTGGAGGGCTTCGGGGCTGCAGGCACAGGCAGGAGGGAAAGGAAAAGAACCGAAGGCCCTGCTCCCAGAAAGCTCACCTTCTAATGGGGAGCCATGAGTCATGCCTGGGAAAGACCCGCCCAAACCGGGTTTGGTGAGTATAAATATTGAATATGTAAGTGCTAGGAGGGAAGTTTTTCCTTTAATAGGATTTGACACAGGGATTCACTGTGGGCGACTGGTCAAGGAAAGCTCTGTGATGCTCTGCCATCACTGCACTGAAGCATCTATTCTTTTCATCCCTCCAATATTCCCCTCCACCACCACAGCTGCCACAGAAATTGCCCTAAGGCACTACTTTAATGAGGTCAGTCCTCAACTAAGCATCTGCCATACCTCTGTAGTTAAGCACAGACCTCTAACCTCTCCAAGAGGAACCCACCTTATCGCCCTTTCTCCCCGATGTGGAGATAGCTGTGCTCATTGTTGCCTGAACTCCCCAGCAGCTTTGGCTCCTCCCACCTTTCTTTACTCCTTATCCTCTATCTGGAATGTCCTCTTTCCGTTCCCTCCCATCTCAAAGGCTTCTCCTTCCTTTGGAGCCTCCCCTAATCCTCTCCTAATTCCCTCAGCATTCTTTCCTCTGAAATTTGGGACTCTTATCATTTGCTGCCTGGGGTTAAGATTCTTTGTTAAAAAAAAACAAAAAACAAAAAACAAACAACTTTTTTTTTTTTTTTTACCAGTTATCAGATTGTTAACTCTTTAAGGGTAGGTTGGATGTCTTACTCTAGATGATATGCTCTTACCTCACTTAAAACGTTGAATTGAACCAGAGCTGAATAACCCACCTTTCCCGGCAAGCCCTTATTCATACTTATTCTTCTACCAATCCCCTTCCAAGTGAAACAGAGTTGATTTTTCCTATTTTAATGAACAGGGCACAGAGCGAGGCCCGGAAAATAATAATTGGTCCAGAGGCCCCTGGAGGTAGGAGTGTGACAGAGGCCAATATGAACACTTCCAGACCAAAGCAAATCAGTGATGACTCTGCTTGTCACTCTCCTGTCTGGTTAGCCTCTCTTGTCCCAAGGCTGTGGTGACAGCCTGGAATGGATTAAACCCTGAATAGCAACTGCAGGTCCCAAGGCCTGAGAGGAAATAAGTCTCTTTAACTCTCTCCTAAAAGAATCTTTAAAAATGAAAAGAGTAAAGGGAAATTTAGCTCCCCGAGAAATTTACTGCAATGTAAAGTCATACACAGCTTTAAATTCAATGTTTTTCTTCTCTGGAGATACCCTGGACAGCCTGTCTCTGCTGTTTTTCATCATATAAATTGCTTTGCCTGAAAGGCAAGTGGGGGTAAATATAGCAGCAGTATCTCTGATGTAACATTCTCTGACCAGGCCTGAACATGCCCTTGACATTGTCCCTTAAAAAGGAAAGAAAAGGAGAGACAGTATGTCCTTGCTATTATGCACAAAAAGAAACTACTATTCCCAGCCATTATCAGGGTACAGGGGGAACGGAGCGGTGAGTAATAAAGAATAAAAATAAGAAGTGAGGGACGCCAGTGATTTGTTAGGTGTCCTGTGTTTGGCTTCTCTGGCCGGTGGACCAGAGCCAAAGCCAGTCAATCAGCAGTATTTACAGAGGTGGAGGCGGCCAGACACCCTGCACTGGAAACCACACGCGGTTCAACCCCCAGCTCTGCCCGTAGCATTTTGAAAAGTATCCTGCCTAAAATATTTTGAAGTTACTGAATCCCACTTTCTCCTTACTCTTTCCAGTCTTTTTTTTTTTTTTTTTTTTTTTAGGCAACAACTTAAGGTTAGCAAGGAAATTTTAATTTGAAAATGGTCTCGAATATACACCAAAATGATAATTGTGGTCATCTCTGGTGAGAGAACTCAGTGGGTGGGGGTGAGTGGAGGATGGCACAGAACTCTTTGCTCTATATTGTTGGATCCTTTCACAATGAGAATGATTTAGTGAATTACATGTGTAATTACATATGTAATTATTTTAAGTAGAAAAGGAATGGGGAAACAGCTCACCTGTGATTCATACATGAAACTTGATTTAGACATATTATGAACTCTAAGTTCCCCCCCAAGTAAAATATCTGTTTGGTATGTTAACTGTGATGATTTTATTTCCAGTGTCTAGGATAATGTCTCAACTCTTTTTTAAAAATTTTACACTGCTAATATAAAATTTAAATTATGCACCACACACAAATATACAATTTATATACGTAAAAACTATTTATAGCCATTTTATTTGTAAATACATAAATTACACACACACTTTCGGTATTGATTACTTTGTTTTCTAGTGATAGTACTGCTGCCTTGCATACCTTCCCCATTTAAAGACCACTAGTCAAAATAACAGAGCAATTCTGTGCTTGGAGTTAATGTACATAAAATCCCTCACATAATGCTTGACATGTGTTAGTGCTCTATTGAAACTAGGACTCTTTCTCTCCTTCCCCTTGTCTGAGCAGAGGACAGAGTTGACATCAAAGAATTTTGATTTGTAAGCATCTGGCCTAGAAAAGTTAGAGCTAGGAAGTGTTAGGTATTATTTCACCAATTCTCTGTATCTTAAGACAGGAAAACTGAGGCCCAGGGAGAGTTGCTTGCTTAATAAAAGATACAAATCCACAGAGTGGCAGAGCTAAGTATCTTAATGAACTCCTCTAAACTTCCACTACTTCTGGGTCATTTCTAAACTAATTAAAATGACTAATTTACTAGTTTTTGTATTAACTGTCTTCTCTTTTCCCTTCTCTTAGTGTGTCTAGTTCGGAACTTTGATTATCCACTTACATGTGCCTGTAGAAGTAAAACTTCAGAGGAGACAGACATACAATAAAATCTTTAATAATCAAATTAAGTACTAGGCTGAAGGCATCTGACTTCTCCCAGATCACAGCACACTTACTGAACAGCAGGTGCGGTTTATTATTATTATTATTATTATTATTATTATTATTATTAGCATTATTACGATTAGCTTAGCCTCATTAACATCATCAGCCTCATCAGTTTGGCTTGTGTGTGTGAATTAGGTTTTAATAATGTGTTTAAAAACCTGAGCCCCGAGGGAGTAAGCCAGCAGCCAGGAGACTCCTCAATCCCCAGGTGGCTCTGATGCTGAGCCCCTTGTGCTAATGATGGGGAGGATTTCCAGAGGGAAACTCCCAGCCCCCAGCTTGCTGCTGGGGTTGAGCTCTGAGAAAAGCTCACCTAATTTCCATCTTGAAAAACAGAGCTATCCTGTGGAATCCCAGCACACTTTAGAGAGGTCAGAGAAATTCACAGCCTGGGGCCCTTATTCTGCTGGGTGCCAAAAACAACCACACATTCTGCTTTCTGCTTCATAGTTTATAAAGCACTCTGAGGGGCCGGGGATCTGTGTAACAGATTTTACAAAGTTAAAAGAAGAAAAAAGGAAAGAAAAAGGTAAGAGGAAGAAAAGACATTAACATAGTTTGACTGCCCAGGTGTCCCAGACATGAGACATATCTCTCATCTCACTTTCACAATGTCCCTGATATAATACGATTTACCTTGATTTTATAGAAACTGAAGCTTGCAGGCCAAGCACACCCAGGGTCAGACAACAACAAAGTGGCAGAACCAGAATTTGAACCCACACCCTATTACCCTTGATCTAGTGAGTGAACCTTCCACAGCCCCACATGGGGAAACTGAGTCCCAGAGCATTTCATGTGATCTGCAAGGTCACATAGCTAGTAAGTAGCAGGACTGGCATCTGCCTGAGATTCAGATCTTAAGCTTGAGGTGACAGTGTATGTTTGAAAAGATGTTTTGTTTGCTGATGGAAAAACAAAAGTGAGGTAGAAGAAAGGGTGATAGCACACATCAATTAACCTGTTTAGACTAGTTAAGTTGGGTTAGGGTTACTGTTTGCAGGAAGAGACCCCTATAACTAAAATCTCACACTAAGAAATCACAAATCAAATAAACAGAGTATGAAATAAAGTAAATCTAGGAAGCTATGCTGACTAGAAAACAAAATCTTGAATTTCTCTTCTTGGCCTTTATTGAGTCTTTAAAACAACTTAATTTTTTTCAGTAAAATGATACATGTTCACAATACAAAATTCGAAAGATATAAAAGATATAACATGAGAAGTCACTCTTTCCCTCCTCTGACATTCCCCTCCCTGAGCCAACCTCACCACCACCAAGTGTCTGGAAGACCTTGATTCGGCCTCAACTGTGAGGGTTTCTGGGTATTAGGAGAGAATGCTCTTTACGTGATATGATTTGAGAAGTGTGGAAAGATCCAGGGTTTTGTCCAAAATGTATCTCCACTGGCCTCATACTACCTTCCCCTTCAGCCCGGCTGCAAATTGCTCCGGGGGAAAGATAAGCCTTACACTAAGGAAAGATGGCAACGCCACCTCCAGAATTACACAGGCAGACAGTAATTCTGCCTGAAGCCATTTCTGTTCGTCAACCAAATTGTTTTTTTTTTTTTTTCCTGGTTATTTCTTTCTCTCCACTCTCTTCTTCAAAATACATACCCATCTGGGTAAGCCCTAAAGGACCCTCACTGAGGCAAATGTGATTTCAGGATTTTAAGTGTAACTCATTTTCCCACAGCCCCCCATTTACCAGAAGAGCCAGTTTGACACGACCTAGATTTTTTTTTTTTTTTTTGGACACGAACTAGATCTTGCTAACGTGTGAAACGTGAGGGATTTACAGTCGGTGGCTTCCTTCCCTTCCCAGTGCCCTGTTACTGACCTCTCAAGAGCATAATTTATGAAGATCCTTACCCTCTGCTCCCTTTTTACTCGGTAAAACAGTGTTTAACGAAAAAGGTGAAGAAGCTCTTCCATTACAGTGGAAATAGGAAGGAGGCAGAGCTTAACTAACCCGTTTGGTTGGTGCCTTTCCAGCCTGGGACAAAGGCATTGCCCAGCTTTACTGCTCTTCACACATTCTGTCCCGTTTCCACCGTCTTCAACAAACTCCTCTAACAAATCACCCGCCCGGGCAGTCATGTTCACCTCTTAACTTCCAATAATTTGGTTTTGGTCTCTATTGAAAATGTAATTAGGGGCCATTATCCCCTCTTGAATAGGCGGATTCAGGATTTACTGACTCTGAGTATCCTATTGAATTTGTTATTGAAAACCATACCCTAAGGGATGGTTCTTTTTCTTTTTCTTTTTTTTTTTTTCAATTAAAAAATGAATTACATGAATGGCATAGCAACATTAATCCAGTTCTAAATAAAAGGCAGAAGAAGTCACCCACAATGCCACTAACTCCCCCAAAATAAACATTTTTTAAAAGTTATGTTTATAGGGGACTAACTCAATACATTCTAGTTCATCTTGTGAAATGTTATGCAACATTTTAAAACAATAAGATAAATCAGTAGATATAAAAAAACCTACAGTGATTATAAAGTGAAAAGAGCATGCATACTGCATCATGCAATATTATTTGTGTATTTTTTTTAGATACACATCATGCTGAGATAGGTACTCAAATTTTCTGGAAAGATACACAAGACTGTCAACAGAGGTTAGTTACTTCTAGCCTCTAAAAGATGGGAAAAGCTAGCTGATAGGAAACAGGATTTTACTTTACTATTTATACTTCTCTGGACTGATTTGTTTACCATGTGAATGTATTTAATTTAAAAAATAATAACACTTAAAAGTTATGCTTGTGCCCAAAGCATTTTTTGAAATTAATAAAATTTCTAATTAAATGTCTACAGATATAACATGTAAAGTTCTTATAAGATGAATTATAAAATTAATGCTCAAAAGAAGTTTATTATATTTGAAAAGTATTTGAAGATGAGATTTTATTTCATTCTACATAAATTTCTCAATAATCGTATAATTGTTGAGAAATGATAAGTTAAACATCTAGTCATAGTTTAAATAATTTCAAAAAAAGTTATACAATATTTTAATACGTATTTGTGACACTACAAAGGCTCTCCAAAGGTAACAATACCTAAGACACAAGAGACTCTTAAGATGGACCTGGGTAGCATAAACTCCAAACTATATAAAAAATAAATTTATATCAAATTCTGCCTAGGACACTCAATCAATGACAATTTGATGTGAATGACAGACTAGTTATGAGAGGAAATCCTTGAAAGGAATTCACTACCAGGTCTGATTAGATAAAGTCTATGATTTGCTTTTTCCTGCCTCCACCCACCTGTTCTCACTATCGCCCTCCCCTCCTTACTGTAGCTTTGAACTCAGGCCACCCTTGGAGGAGAACAAGAGAGACCACTTCTTCCAGAGAGCAGCAGAATGTCTGCTGGTGAACCACGTAAGGGGTGCTTTTCGTTCTGTTTTCATTAAGAAAGATACTTTTTTAAAAAAAGTCAAATTTATGACGAGTTATATCTCAATTAAAAAAATTTCATATTCGAAGAGGAAGAACAAAGATAAGTAAGAAATTTTAAACACCACTGAGGGAAGATAATATGAGATGTTCTGTTGCTTTGAACAAATCAAGATTTCTAGTCCCAAACACTGAAAGATGGTGAAAGAAATTGCCAAATGAGATTACAAACCACAAATGGAAATACAAATATTATCGACAGTGAGAAAAATGCCAGAAGATAAAAGGTACTGATTTTCAAGTGTGAAACAGACTCCTGTTAAAGATAGAGGACTGACCAAAGCTGTTCCAAGTAGCTGCCTATCTAAAGAGTAAGACTGGGGAACAGAGCAGCATTATTTTTCATCATCATTATTTATTATTATGTGGTAATACTTTAAAATTACATCCATATAATGCAATAACTAAATTTCACCCAAAAAACGTTTTTCATCTGGGAAAAAAAAAAAACCGACAAAAAAAAACAAACAAAAAAAAAAACAAGATCTTTAAAATTATGGTCCGAGAATGATCCCTGGAAGATTTTTGGCATGGATTAAACGAGGTTCTATGAGCACTTAAAGGAATCGACCCCAGGTGCCAACATGGGTCCACTAGAGCAAGTTCACTCATTGAGCAAATATTTATTGTACATCTACTAGATCCCAGTTATTGTGCAAGGCACCGGGAATGAAGCAAAAATCAAAACCGGCCCATTCCTGCCCCTTGTGGAACTCTAGTGAGGGAGACAAATAATAACAAAAATTACAGCATAATTCCCACTTGCTGTAAGTGCTATGAAAGAAAGCACAGGGATTTCTGTGAGTACACGATTAGAGGAACGGGCCTCATTGCGGGGAGTGGGAGAGAAACGCTCTGTGAGGAAGCAGCTTGTAATCTTAGCTCTGAAGGATGAATAGAATTTGAGCAGGTAAAGTGTGAGCAGAGCTATGGAGAAAGCTGACCCACTCCCATGTGAAAAAGGCATGAGGCAGTAATCAGCTCGGCACCCTAGAGGAAGGGAGAGAAAGCTGAGGCGGCCTGGACAGTAAACAGGAAGGAAAGTTCAAGAATGAGACTACCCAGGTAACTAGGGCTTGTGTCACAGAGACACTAACTAATGCTATTTCCTTTTTTAAAGTGATTACTGGACAGGTACAAAGACTCTAAATTTGTTTTCTGGAAGACAATTGATCAAAACACTTGAGACAAACTACACTTAGTTCTACAACCAAATTCTATCCAAAATCCACCCATTTCTCCCTGCCTTCTGGCTCCTCTCTATATCAAGGCCACCCCCTTCTCTCCCCTGCGCCACTGTTTTCACTGTACCTCCCAGGATCCAAAACAAAAGCATTCCATTTGAATTCTTTGCTTAAAATCCTTCAATGGCTTCCATTTGTCACAAGCTGAGTTTTCTACAGATGTGGAGACTGAGTTTGAGGTCCAAGATATTGACTGGATTTTAGACCTGTGAAAGAAAAGGGGAGGAAACAGGACTGGGCAGAGGAAGAAATCGCAGCGATGCAGACCCAACCAGGCTTTGGCCAACCCGTCAGGCACCTCGGAAATCATCTGGTGCCACATCAAAATGCTTGAGCCTATATACCCCCACCTCCCAGAGTGTGTCCTCAGGCAGCAAGGCTCTCTGCAGCGGAGGAAAACCCCCAAAGAGATGCCAGCTTAAGGCCGCTTACTGACCTCACCGCCCTCCTTAAGGGGAGATCTAGCTGTTGCATCTCCTTATCCATCTCACCACTGCATTTAGAATTTTAAGACTTCAAGATCCTAAATGATCTGGCTTCTATCCACTTTTCCACTTGGCTTCTGTTCACAATTTGCTGCAGGTTCATTAGCGTTCTTGTTTATTGAAGTTCATCCCCCTCCTCAGGGCCTTTACACTTTCTGCCTCCCTTGTCTGGAATGTCATTATTCCAGTCTTCACCTGGCTAGCTCCTTCTAAAGCTGCCTGCCTCATTCCTCATGACTCTGTATAGTGGTGCCCTGTTTAATTTTCTTCTTGAACTTAAATAAAATTATCTAAATTATTTTTTTACATGTGTCTTATCACCTAGAATGTAAATTCCATATGAAGGTGTAGATCTGATGTGTTGTTCGCTCCTCTTTCCCCAGGCAGCACCTGAAACACAGCAGGTGCTTCCATAAATATCTGTTAAATTGAATTGGATGTGGTGTAGAAACCTACATTAAATAATGCTACAGTTAGCTGCAGTTTTAGTTTCCTGAACAACTTGTACAAACAATATTTATTAGTGTATTAATACATGTTAACCTGAAGGGAAATCTCTTGTTGGCTGACACAAATCTGTCTGGTCCTGTCAAATTTAGAAAAATCAGTGATCTGTATAGAAAGAAATGTAATCATCTAAATTTCTGATAACACAAAGCTGGGAGTATTGGTGGTTAATATACCGGATGACGGGTTATCCAGTATATTATTAAAAAAGAGATTAAAAAGGAGAATGGAGAATTAATTGTGGTGTATTGTACATATGATGAACTATTGTGCAACAATGAAAATGAGTGAATTACTCCTATGTGCAACATAGAGAAACTTTAATGTTGGGGAAAATAACTCAGACACAGCAAAAGAGAGCATAGATTGCATAATTCTATTTCTATGAATTTCACAATCAGGCAAAAACTATTCTGTGGTTCTCTTGAGTAAGAAAAAAGGGGGAAATGATTGGGAGGGGGCCTGAGGAAGGCTTTTGAGATGCTGGTAATGTCTACTTCTAGACCTTGGTGGTAGTTATATGGATGTTTATTTTGCAATAACTCATTGATCTGTGTATTTGTGATCTGTGCACTTTTACATGTATATTATGCATCAATTTTAAACTTGAGTAAAAAAGACCTGGGAGATAGATTTAAAAGCTCAATGTTTAGTTCCTGATTTTGAATGAAATATTTTTAATATTTTGCTAGTTAGGATTATAACTGTTGATTTGCAGTAAATAATCTTTATTATATTTAAGTAGTTTCCTTTGATCTCTTGTTTCCCAGGGGTTTATCAGAATGGCTACTGAATAGGCTGTAATACCTACTGTGGCAGGGATGTGGGGTAAAGGGTATTTTATGTGTTGCTATTAAAACATGAAGTGTTACAGGCTTTTTGGAAAGCAAACTGGCAACAGCTATTTTGTAAAAAAATATTTATATCCCTTGAACCAGCAACCTCAGTGTTGGGAATCTATTCTACTGAAATCAAAATACTAGCTTCAATAAAACTATTGAAGTAAAAACATCATGAAATATGTTCAAGGATATTAGAGCAACATCTTAAGTGGCAACACACATATATTATAAATTCTATGCATGCCCATCAATAGGTGAAAGGTTAAAAATTGGTATATCCACATTTTGGAACTCCATTAAAAGGAATGGATTTGTACTGTACCAGTTGATTTAGAGGGATTTCACACAAGAAATTGTTTTAAGTAAAAGTAACAGACAAAACTGTATTCACTTTATAAATGACAAAAAGCCGCATATGTTAAATATGCTTGCATTTGTTATTTGTCTGTATGTGTTTACATGAGCATGGAGAAAAATGTTAACTAGGTTGATAAAATGATTACTGGAGGCACAAGGGCTGATGGGGTGACTGAGGAGGAGAGGGTAAGAGGGAGTCAAGGATAAAGAGAAAAAGAACCAAAAGATTCTTTTGAAAGCTCTGTATGAGCCAATCTCACATCAGAGGCGAAAAATCAAACGCAGTCCCAGGGACATCAACAGACTGTATCATGTCTGAATCAAGGGAAGTGATAACCGCAGTGTACTTTATGCTGTTCAGATCAAACCTAGCATATTTTATCAATTTCTGGACATTGCACTAAAAATGAACAAATTTTGTTTTGTTTTCCCCCCTAAAAGAAATAGTTTTTCTTATTATAGGAGAATTGTTTAAGAATCAGACAAACCTGGATTCTAATTTTTTTTTCAGCCACTTAGCTGTGCGCCTTTGGCAAATTATTTAACCCCTCTATAGTTCCTACCTCTCAGGGTTATTGTAGGATAATTATATATAGCATGTCAGGACCGGCATCTAGAATAAACACAATAAAATAATTAATGTTGTCACTGTTATTAAAGTAATTATTTATTGTGAAAATTAGATTTTACATATAAGAAAATAAAAATCATAACCATAATCTCACCTTCCAGAGTTAACTATTGTTGACTTTTGATGTTTATGCAGTTACTCAATGTGATCTGAAAAATCCTTACAAGTCCTGAAGATAGCTTAGTTGGGACAAATCAGCAGCCGCCAAATGTGTGAAGGGCTGAGGTATGGGAGAGGTGTAGACATATTTTGTGAGGTTCCAAAAAACAAGAGCAAGAACCAAGGGTTACAAGGAGAGCTGTCCAGCACTGAGATGGGCTGCCCAACACCATGGGGAGCTCCGTGTTATAACAAACACAGTCTTGGCTGGCGACCACTTGTGAGAAAAATTATGGAAGAAATATCTGCTTTGGATGAGAGGTCAAGCAAAATGACTTCTAAAACTCTATCTAATTCTAATATTTTATGATCTAGAAATACTTGCTGGGTGTATACACATATTGGATTCACAGTCCTTATAAGACAATTCGAGGGCTTCTCACTATAATACTGGGTGGGAAGGACAGTTCGTAATTCATCCCATGAAAGTTAATAGGGAATTCCTAGCATAGGTCAGTTAGAAGACCACTCCTTCACACAAAAAACTGAAGACGTGCAATCCCACCAATTAATCCCAGTGGATACAGAGAAAGAAATCAAAGAGAGGGGTGGGTATGGAAACAGTTTACATCTTATCTTCAGGTACTATTTGTCTGCTTTCTTCATAGTCATGGTCTCTTCCTGGGAAAAATTCCTGATTTGGGAAAAAATTCATAATTACTCAGGGGAAAGGAAAAAGAACAAACAAACAAAAAATACATTAATGTGGCTGGGAAAAAAATCTAAGAACGTGGTGTTGGTGGGAGAGAAGACTCAAGGTCTGTGTGAGACCCACCCAAGTGCTTTTGATGTCTGACCAATTATTATCTTATTATTCTTCCTGCTATAGATGCAGCTGCAATTTACGTAACAGGATGTTTAAAAAGATTAAAGAGAAGCCTTATTTGGGTTCTGAGGTGATAAGAGTCCCTAGAATATGTTTTTATGGACGTTTAGAATATAAGTTCCTGTACATTCTTAGAATAAACCATCTATTTATTTTTTCTTAAAAAAAATGTAGAATTTGTATTTCAATATGACTGCTTCCTGCCTACAAGTGATACAGAGATAACAGAGCAAAGAGAGGTTGATGGTGGTCCAAACCTCTCTAGTTTTTAATCAACTTTGACTTTTAGGTCCAAAATATTTTACCCTATAATCAATAAGTCTTTGGAATTTACTTGGATTAAACCTGCTCATCAGAAAATGGATTATTCTATTGTTTAGGCAGCAGAGTAGTGTGGAATTTGCGACTGCAATGACTCAATGTAAAGATGAAAGTTAAAGAAACATAATTTTTGGTAGAGGAGTTTGTAGAATTGAAGTTGAGATGGGCTAAACTGTCATAGCGTTAGAAGAGGGTCCTATAGCTGTCTCAGGCATAAGGAATGACTCACTGGTATTCAAAACCTTCTGCCCTGTGGAGTGCTTACCTTATCTTACATCATAAATTTGCACAGAGTACCCTATAAAAGGGTTTTGAGGCATGTCCTCAGAACTTCTGACATTTGTCATAAACAAAGCTTCCTGTTAATTTCAATTCCTTCTCCTAGCAGCCTGCCAATGCCTAATGCGCACTTGTGCACTCTTTTTCTCTGTATTTATTTTGTCTGAAATTTTTTTCTCTGAAAATAGGTTGTAGACATGATGCCCTTTCCCCCTAACCACTTCAGTATGTATTTCCTAAAAACAAGGACATTCTCTTTCGTAAGCACAGTACAATTATGAAAATTAAGAAGTCAATAATGATGCAATACCTAATCTACAGACCTCATTCAATTTTTTTTTCCAATTTTCCCAATAATGTCCATTATAGAAAAAGAAGGTTCCAGATTTTATCTGGCATTCAGTTGTCTTTATCTTTATTTTAGTCTCCTTTATTCTGGAGTAACTTTTCCACGCTTCGTCTCTTACGATCTTGACACATTTGGAGAGTTACAGGCCAGCCGTTTTGGGGGGTGCTCCTCAGCACGGATTGTTGGATGCTTCCTCAGAACTAGATTCAGGTTAAGGATTCTTAGCTGGAACATCACAGAACTGACGATGTGATCTTACTCCACAGCATTAGCAGCTGACTTGCTCTACTGCCATTGAAGCTACGTATAATGACTTGGTTAAGATGGTATCTGCCAGGTTTCTTCACTTTAAAATGACTATTTTCCCCTTTATTGTTGGCAAGTGTCTTGTGGGGAGACACTCTGAGACTTAGTAAATATCCTGTTTTTCATCAAAGTTGACCCACTAGTTTTAACATCCATTGATGATTCTCACCTGAGTCAAATATTACTGTGCTGATTCCCAAATGGTGATTTTATAATTTTCTTATCCTTTCTGTATTTTTTAGTTGACATTTTACTGTAAGGAAAAATGTTCTTTTCTTCATTTGTTTGATGACTTATTTATACCAGTGTGGAATCATAGATTCCTATTTTATTCAATGGGTTATCTATTATTGACATTATTTATTATAATGCTCAAATTTCCCTGATTTGGATAGTGAGAGTCCCTACAAACTACTCTTCTGACATGTCCCAAAAATTCTTTGAACTTCCTAACTTCATGACACAAGATATTCTAGGCTTTTCTTGGGGTTTTCCCAGTATCAGTCCTGAAATCTGCCACTTCTCTAAGAAGCCCTTTAATGGAGAATATTATTTAGAAAGATTTGGGTTCTGGGTGTGCTGATTTGTGCTAGGGTCATTGTTTATAGGCCCTCTCAAAGGGCAGGAGCTCCCCCCCACACACACACACGCACTCATACACAATTATAAAACAACGTGCTCACACTGATATTTCCAATTCCAGTCCAGCACTGCAGGGTTCATTTTGGCCTTTCCGCTTTCCATATTTATAACTACCTTCTCTGACAGTGAGAACTGTATAAAACTACTACACTTCCCCACCCCTAGATACACTCTCTTTCCTCTTATTCTCTTCAGTGCAATCTCCCGTCTTCCTGAAGCCAACCTGTATGTACACACCAGTGCCAGGGTCAAAAGCACCGGAAGCACCGATATCTGTGCTCCATCGCTATGGCGGTTTGTTGTTGTTGTTGTTGGCTGTTTCAGCCTGTTATACCTTAACAGAAATTCCAACTGGCAAAAGCTCTCTGCACCCCAACTCAGTCCCACACAGTGACACAGCAAATCTGAAAAGGGCTGCTTTAAGGTCCTGATGGCTCACAGAGAATATTTGGAAACTACTACTCTTTTGGGTTTTACATGTCCTTTATTTCAGCTCCTTTTGCCTAGGATTCAAACACGAATCCAGTCAGTGCCCACAATCACTCCCTTCTTCCAATCCTGCCTGGTGGTCCTCTCTTCCATCAGGATGAGCTTTCTTCACATACAGGGGACTTTCACATACATAGAACCAGGTCCTCCAAACACCCTGAATACCAGAATGTGTCAGCTTAAATTCTCAAAATGCTCCCATCACATTTATTATTCTCTTAAATTATGTGCATCAGTAGTTTAATTCAGAACCTCTCTTGAAAAGAGACAGAGGACTATACCACAAGCAGCACAGAAATAAAAGGACTGCTATCCTACCCCAAGAATCTCGTCCAAGGAAAATAAGAGCCTCATGACTTTCCTGCCTGGTGGAGACTCAAGGAAGCCTGGAGAGCCATTCCTGAAGATTGCCCTGGGGCTTGATTGCAACCGCACTATTGTCTCTTAGAATACCATCCACAGGGTGTGGGTGTTAAATTGTTTTTCCAACAGTGCTAATGGGCACCTGATCTATTACTCCTGATTTCTCTTATTTCCAACTGCAAGCCTCTGAAGGAGGACCAGCCAGGTTAGCAAACCACTTGGTAGCTATGAGCCTGAAAGGTATTAACTAAATTGTGCATAAAATAAGCCCAAGAGATAATGACCTCGAGTCATTATACCTTTTTATTGAGCTAACTAGTCACAGACTGGTCACATGTGAACATTTTATTAAGTTGCTATTTAATAACATGCAATTACTTTACTTGAGATAAAAATCTCTTGATTATATGAAAGGTGTACATGTAAGACAGGTAATTCTGAATTAAAGCCAGAGTAGATTAAATCTTCAGCATTATTGACGGGCTCTCTACTTTGGTTACTGAATTTGTTTCCTTCACTGGAATGTAGGCTTTGTGAGGACAGGGAGGGGGTTTTGTTTTGTTCACTGCTCCATTCCCACTAAGAGTATGCCTGACTCATAGTAGGAGCTCAATAAATTTTTGTGGAACAAATCAAAGTGTTTGATGGCATAACAGGAAGAAATTAAAAATTAAATAAATTCCTGAAGGAATCATTGCTCAGCTATCAGTATTCCAAACAGTGTCAGTGAGAATGCTAAGGAAAACTTGGAAAATGACTAGTATGAATGTGGCCCGAAGCATCAAACCTCCCCTTCATCTCCCACGTTCTAAGGTTGGTAGAGTGGGTAAGTCTTGCTAAGAACTTACCAAGATCCTTAAAGGAACATTTAAAAGCTTCAGGAGTACTTTAGGAGTAGCTAAGTGAGTGGACTACTATAACTAAGATCCAGAGGGAAAAGTTTGAAAGCAGAAGTGGGGGAAAGGAGACATGCTCACATATTACAGGGTATGGCAGTCCCCCCTTATTCATGGAGGATACATTCAAAAACTCCAGTGGATGTCTGAAACCACAGATAGTACCAACTCTGTATATGCTTTTGGCTATACATAAGCACCTATGTCAAAGTTTAAAATACAGATTCGGCACAGTAAAAGATTAACAACAATAATAAAATAGAACGATTATAACAATATACTGTAATAAAAGTTATGTGAGAGTGCTCTCTTTCTCACTGATAACTGATCATTTAACCAACATGGCTAAGTGACTAATGGATGGGGAGCGTACACAGCATGAATGCGCTGGACAAAGTAAGGACTCAAGTCCTGGCTGGGACAGAGCAGGACGGCATGAGAGTCCATCGCTCTACTCAGAATGATGCACAACTTAGTATGAATTGTTTACTTCTGGAATTTCCCATTTAATATTTTCAGGCCTTGGTTCACGGCAGGTAACAAACCTCAGAAAGCAAGACTATGGATAAAGGGGAGACAAATGTAATTAGGAAAATATATATTTTCCTCCTTATAGTTTTAGGTACAGGATCTCAAACTCAAATGCTTTCAGTGGGCAGGCCAGTACTATAAATGGGTAAAGCAGTTGGATGTAATATAACAGGGATGACTAGAGACTGAGGGAAAATGGGAAATGCATGCCCCTTCTAAAGACAACCACCACAAAACACCATAATGATTAGACATGTCTGTGGAACAAACTAATTTATAGGCAGTTTGAGAGCTGTAGCTTAGATTTTATGTTGTCTCTGTTTTTTACTATTTGCCCCTGAAAGGTGTGGATGTGTGTGTGCATGTGTGTTAGTGTGTTCCAACAGTCGCTGGCTGGACAGTTTGAAGAACAAAGGGGCGTATTTGCTACTTACAGTGGTGAGGAGACTTAAACAGAGATCATGCCCAGAGGGCCCACGTGCCCACCTGGACTGCTCTGTGGGTCTGGAGCTTCTGTCATAGTCCATAACTGCTCTGTGGGAGCTGCCTGAAGCATTTGGGTTTTCTTGACTAATTAACTCACTCTGAGTGAATGAACTGCTGCAAGCAGCAAGAGACAGTTCTTGGAGTGAGACCAATTCCACGGATAATGATAAGAACTTCCCAAAGGCAGGTGGATAGCCTCACAGCAGAGGTTAGAAAATGGCAGGTCCCGTAGACCTGAGGGTAGGATGGAAAGGTTAGAGACTGGGTTGCAGGGGAGGTAGGGCATTCAATTTTGCTGGCCTCCCTTCTATAGTCTTTTGTGAGTTCACCAGGCTGAATCCATTGTGACATGAGAAACTTTAGACTGGAATAGGGACTTCACTCTTAAAGCAGCAGGTCTATTGGCCATGAGTCTCGACTTCTAATTGATGAGATACAGTGTAGGTATTGATGGCATTTTCAGGGCTCCTACCTACCAAATGCACGATGGCTGTGCGAGTATAGCGAATTTCATGTTCATTTTAATGGTTTCTCCTCCTACACTGTGATTTCCTCAAGGTATTCCAACTATTCACTAAGTCCAATGGACATACACCACCTTGTGCGGTGGAAGGGTGGGGAATGAGGGCATGCAGTGTACAGACAAGTGTGCCCTACTCCGCATTTACTCGTAAACTGCGCTCACCACAGGGAACATCCTACAAGAGAACTGTGTCCAGGAGTTCCGGTGTGACTCATGGTGGAGCAAACGGCTGGTGAAGAGCATATGATGCAGCAGGCACCTGGGAAAAGCATGTAATTTCCAACGAGAAGGGGACAACTCATAAGGGACATGAACCAATATCTCTTCTCCTTTCTCCTCTAACACTAAAGTAAGGAGGTCAGGAACATTCTTGTATTAGTTGCGATAAGCCCTGTTCTTTCAGTGTCCATTAAAATCATACAGATGCTGTGACTTGTTATTACATTAGTCTGCTGTCTGAAGGGGGTAGAGGGTAACTACTGGTTCCACAGCCTTCTCTCAGCCCAAGACAGCTTTGCACATCATTAACAGCGCTTATGAGGCTACAGCTAAAATATTTTACAGACTGAAAAATTTCTGAACTTCGTGACCTGCAATAAAGGACTACTGAGATAAAATATGTGAAACTTGGACTTTCCAGATAATTTAGGACATATGGTTGCCACAACTGGAACACACAGGTCAACTCATAGACCTTCATATTCTTAAAACAGGAATTGATTTGGGTCTCTCCTAATTTAGTGGCTCATCAATAAAAGATTAAGTTCATTTTTCTATCTCAGAGTAAAGATTTAAAATATTTAAATTAGGGGATGGGTCAGACTGGCTACCTTTTCTTCTTCAGTTCTGGGTGATTTTTATAGCAACCTATATAGTAGGATTGATACACGGCCATGAGAGTTCTTGCTACTTTTTTTCTTTTGCTTTTTAATCATTAAAGGAGTTTTGACCAAATGACTCAGGAAGTTATTTGACAAATGAAAACCAACCCTTCTGAAAATTGTTTCAGCTTTTCCTAGACCTAGATAAATGCCCAACTGAAAAGTATCTTCTTAATATAAAAGATCAACTCATAAAATATTCTTAGAGGTGAACCAAACTGTGTCCAGGTTCTCCTGTGAAGTAGGCTAGCAAAGGGGAACTGAGATCTCCGTTTGAAGAGTGAATGCCATTGTACATCAATTATACTTTAATTAAAGAAAAAATTGCTATGACTACGTAGAAAATAATGAAATACTAAAGAAAATATTAAAAGAATTTGGTTTGTATGGGATCTTCAATTTTTCATATTAAAAAAGAAAAGCTAAAAGAAAAAGAGCGAAAGCCATAGTCTATTCACAAATGTTTCCATTGTTTCGGCCTACTGAACTTTTACCCAAAAAGTCTTTCTTTGAACAGTTTGATCAAAAACAAGGTCTGAAAAAAATTTTTTTTTTAGATTGTTTACTTACAGCTAAACCTGCAGATAGGAGGCCAACTTCCAGTGGTTAACTTTGGACTAAAAAGATTTTTTAAAACTCCGCAACTTTCAAACAAACACGTGAAAGATGCCAGTATACTTGACTTCATCTACTCTTCTGAAGCACTTCCTCTCTCCCAGGGAACACTTCTGGGGTCTACTATGAATTTTAGAGCCTGATTTTAGTGGGTAATCTTTGTCCAGTCCTGAAGTGAGAAGTGCAGCTGATCAAGTAGTAACCCACAGATTTGGGTGGGAATGGTCAGATCTGCAGACAGGAGGAGGAGAGAGAAGGGCAGGAAAGTCACTAGAGCCATATTAAATGTCTCTCCATGTCCCCTTATTCCTTTAGAGCCTTCTCCCTGTGATTCTCACATGTGTGTTTACCTGATGCTTTTTCGGAAAGGATAAACAATTACTGTCTTAAAAGTCTCATTCTTGTGCTTTGGAAATGTCACTTTCCTGGACTTCTTGAAGAAAACTAATGAAGTTCAGGTGCAGATTTCGTCCAAGCAGTTCTTTGGTATTTGAGGGACTGTAAGAGAAGAACAAGGACTTTTTTTGGACAAAATGGGTAGTAGAACGAAAGAAGAGTCTTTGTAAAATTATGTTTGAAAATGATTATTTTAACTTCAAACTGCTGGTAAAACAGGCAGATTAACTGATTCTTGTGATGCCACACTTACAGTCAGGTAATGTTTCCAGGACTTCCAGGTAATTGGAACACAGTCCAAAGTTACCAGATATGAACTCGTAAATAGCCACCAAAAAGCACATCCACTTTGCTCCTTTGTTTTAAGTTCCCTCACAGTTATTCAATTGCGTATAAAATAATGGGATTAAGTGTACAGACCAGAGATACTGAGAGCAGACAGCGAGTCTGTTCAGATGATCCAGAAGACAATACAACTGGCTAGAGCTATTTAGCCCAGACAATAACTGTTGCTTTTTAACAACAATGACAAAATACCATTTATCAAGTGCTTATTATGGTCTACTAGGCTCTATTCCATGTAGTAGGTATAAATATTATCTCTAATTTACAGTTGTGAAAACTAAGACATAGAGTAAGTAACCTACATGCCATAATTGACAGAAACAAGGTCAAACCTATCTCTGTCAAAACTTAAGTCTCAACTGATTTCTTTTATTGCTTTTTATTCCAATTCTAATTTTGGGGTGATATTTTTTTAAAAAAACACAAATCTGTAATTCATATTGCCTAATAAAGAGCATAAGGAACTACGTAATATGTTTTAGGCTATTTTAAATCAAACATGCATAAATTTGTTGGTATTTAAAGGGTAAGCTTCAAATAGCTATAAATTTCATTTATATGTAAAAGACAATGCCTTCATTTAGTCATGTGTTGGTTCAATAAAGGTTGATCGCATATCTTTTATGTTTGTCTCAACCATGCCTTATAGGACCCGCTTTGTCTAAAACTCCCTCAGCTCCGGGTGATCGACTTACCACAGTTTGCATGAGACTTTTTCCCAGTTTTGGCACCATAAGCCCAGCACCCCGAGAGACCCCTTAGTCCTGGGAAAACTGGCATGGTTGGCGCTCTAGCTTCACAGCACACATGGATGTCTTAAGGTTGCTTATGGATGACAGTGATGGTTATCAATAGAATCTGATAGGCTTGAGTCCTCTCTTGGGGACAAAGATAAGTCAAGTTGTTCAGTTTCTTGTTTTCGTAGGGGGACCTCAAGCGATGAGGAAACTTTTTCCTGAAACCTCATTTCATTTTTAGTTTTCTGTCACTGTTACACAGGTCTTTTGCACTCTGAACTAAAAATCTTTCTCAGTGAAGCCTCCACCCTTTCTTATCCCATCCCTTGCTACTACATGGAATGACCTGAATCCTTTTCCCATGCGATTGCAAATTTTTTTTTCTTTTTTTTTTTTCTTCAGGCAAGGTAACCCTTGGTTGACCTCGCAGATTGCAAGGACCTTGTCAGCTTACAATCTCTTTTTTATTTTTTATGCCTACAGCATCTGGTCTTCCTAGGTGGTCTCCCATCCAAGTACTAACCAGGCCTGACCTTGTTTAGCTTCCGAGATCAGATGGGATCAGGCTTGTTCATGGTGGCATGGCCGTAGACCAATTATACATTAAATATTTAAAGAAATCAATCATGCCCCACTTCCCAGTTTTCACCTTCAAACAACATATCTCCTACCTTTTCAATAGTTCTCGTTTTCTTTTACCATCATTATTACACTTCCGAATACAGTTTAGTCGCATCATATCCTTCTTAAACTGTAGTTTCTAGAATTCTAATCATTAATGTGTTACCTCCTTTGTTCTAGAATCTATGCTTCCTTTAATTCAGCTTACTATCTTGGTATTTTTCTTGGCAGTCATTAACTCAGAGTAAGATCTTATCTACTAAAACTTCCACGAATTTTGTTCATGTGCTTCTGCTAGGCTATACTGCTTAACCTGTATGTGAAGTTAGTCGGTTATTTTTTTATAGCTTGAAATGCAGAATCTTACATATAACTGTTAAACTTAATTTTCAACTCCCCATTTAAAAAAAATCACCGTTTCCAGCTTTGATTCACAGGTTTGATGAGCATACTTTCATGCCAATGATATAACTGTTAAAAGGATAAGGACTTTCTTTATGTCCATAGTAATCGACTAATTAGTCTTTAGTTACATTAATTCATTCGTAGTTAACCTCATTTACTAATATCATTACATATTTCCTTACTTCGTCTCATAAAGACCAATGTGATAAGAAAGTAAAGTCAGAAATAGAAAAAATGCTTTGTGATGAAAAAGTATTTGCTACTTCTGTCAAAACCATGGAACTGCTTTCTATGCCACGTTTTTGAATTCTCTGCTTTATTTATTGGGTTTGGCATGAAACATATTTTGGTTATTAAGAAAGATCAAATCTTCTCTTTATGAACAAAGATTTGTCCTTGTTAAGAATATTTTAAAAATATATCACAGATTTCTCAGGTAAGTCCAAAAGAGGAGTTCCAAATAGGCTTGAGAATAAGTCTTCTAAATTTATTCCTTCAAAAGGAAAAGAGACATTTTGAAAGTGCAAGTGTTGCCACGTTTGTTAAACTATTAGACACAGTTTAATCCAACAGTCAAATACATTAGCTTTGGCCTGGTCCAACACCCAGTTCTACCACTTGCTAGCTGTTTGACTTTGGGCAAACATATCAATGCACAATGCTTGACATCTAGTGAGAGCTCTAAAAATAAGAGTAACTACTATTTATTAAACATCATTTTATGTTATGCAATACATGAAGTGCTTTAACAGGTTGTCATATTTTTTTCTAAAAAAGCTATGAAGTAAACACTTTTGTTATCCCTGAATCACAGATGAGAGAATTGAGGCACAGAAAGATTAGGCAATTTGCTTAAGTTAATAATTGAAGAAAAAATACACATCAGGTCTATCTGACTCCAGACCAAGATCCCAAACACAGTTCTATTCTGCCAGTTCCTGAATATAGACAGATCATCAGGCCTGATAACTTCACAAGTCTAAGTAGGAAGGAGCCTGACCACCCAGTCAGGGAGGTTCCAGGGATTCCAAAATTTCCTCCATGGCAGCATGGCCTTACCTTGGTGACTCACCAGGGTACTCAGCCCTGTCGGCTTAGAAATCCATTCTGTTAACACATAAATTGTGGCTTTACTACGGCCATGCTATTCTGAATAAGCCTGATCCCGTCTGATCTCAGAAGCTAAGCAGGGTTGGGCTTAGTACTTGGATGGGAGACCACCTAGGAAGACCAGGTGCTGTAGATGTAAAAAATAAAAAATAAGGGATTGTAAGTTGTCAAGGTCCTTGCAATCTGTGAGGTCAACCAAGGGTTCCCTAAAAAAAAGAAAGAAGAAAGGAAGAAATTGTGGCTTCATCTCCCACAGTGGACTCTGGCTCCCACAGACGGGTATGTAAAACCAGAACACCAGTTTATTAATAATGAAAATTACGAATAGAAATAGAGAGAAGTATGATGGCCAACAGCCAAAACATTCATGTCCTGTGACCAGCACTTGGGAATCAGATGGTAAGAGTAGGTTGCTGCAGGCATGGAATGAGAAACAGGGGAGTCTGTTTTATGTTTTGGATGCTTCATAGAGGCAAACTCACCCAACTTCAAAGCAGCAATTTACCTACCTCCAGAGCTGAACAGGCCAGCGCAACTTCCGATCTAAAAATACTTGGTTAAACACCACCAGAATTGCCTCTTAGGTCCTCTTTTTCCTTTAGCTCTCAGGGCTGACCAGCCTTGACTGATTTGTTCTTTTTTGAACTTAGGTTTTTTTTCAGGCCACAGCATAGTTCTCTTTTACTATGTTTTGGAACAACTATACTTTAATCCATTATGCATTGATTTTAAGGTTTAAATCTAAAAGGGCAACTTTAATTCTAAGTTCTTGGTGGGGAGACCTCTCACTGGGGCCCCCAGTACTCACACTGGCAAGGGGAGGTAAGACCTTTTCCTTTCTGAAGGTTTTGCTGGTTGGCTCTCCAGCTTCTGAAACAGAGACTTACCATAATCGGTTCTCACCCATGTACCAAAAACTAAAAGGTCACACGGTTTCTGCAGCTCCTGAAGAGGCAGACTGCTTGGGGAAGATTCACGCAGCTCTACAGACTTTCTGGCTGTGCTGGCACTGGGGGAATCGGTGCACATGGCGTGAAGTGTTTGCTTTCTTGGCTCTTTGCTGTAGGTCCCCACAGCTACAGAAACAGCAGCGGTTCCTGCTCTCATGCAGAGCTTCCAGAACGTGTGGGAGTCTCCTGCTGATAACAGCAGGGAATGCTTGGAACTAGTGAAAAAGAAGATTGGAAGCCCTGTTGGTTAGACTTAAAGGAGAGCAGTCAACCCCAGAACCTTGGGCCCAGGGTATCTTCAGAGATTAAAGTCAAAGAACGGGTGCCTTACTGCCTGCATGTGCTGCCCAACAACTGTGCATAGCAGCCCACAGGGAAAGACTAGTGTGAACAAACTCCTCTCCTCTCCTGCGGGTGAGGGGTTTACACATCTTCACAGGACAAGGAAAAGGAAATGTCCTAAGGGAGCAGAGTTTTTCCAGCTGCTACATTGAAAAGGCACAAGAACTAAAGGCACTGCCTTTTGAGGCCTACAATTCCCAGTTCTTTTTGCATAAAAAGAATCTTAGGTAGGCCCGGAAATCCTGATGCACAAACACAGAACACAGGAGAGACCTGATTCTACCCATGGCCTCTCACTCGAGAGATCTCAGAGGACACTGGGAGAGAGGAGTAGGGCTGATCGGGGAAGTCAAGCTACAGCTATTGATTCTCTTAACTGAAGGCCAACGGGGGACTAGACTGTCAAGTCCATACACTTAAAATACCATTTCTTACTGTATCCCACCTCTCCCCAACATTTGTGCACTGAAGTAAAGCTCCCACCAAAGCTCGGGGTTAAGTGAGTAGAAAGACTCGGCTCCTTTAAGACTTCAGATTCTTGCAAGACATTTGTTTTCTGAACATTCCCCTCTGTGCACTCCCCACTCGACTTAATAGGCCCCACCCATGGAGGTAGATTCCAGATCTTTCTCTTGTATCTTTGGCTTGGCGCAAGCCTCTAACCCCTCCACGGCGGAGACTACAGGCAGGGAGATGGCCAAAATAGGCAGTCGGGGAGAGCACAGCATTCCTACTACATCTGCTCCATCTCTCAGCAATCCCCGCAGCAGGAACCTTTCAAGTTTACAGGTTCTGGCCAGAGAGAGTCTCCCCTTTCTCACTCACTGTGTGAGACACGGAGCAAGGTCTCTCCGAAGTTGTCCGCTGAGTGTCGAAAGTCAGTGATATTGCTGTTGAATGTGGGTGTTCGCCAGCGGCTCTGTGACGGATGCAGCTCCTCAGAGCCATTCTCTGGTCTGTCTGACCTAGGGTCCGAATGACTAAGACTCCACTATGTCTCCTTGCCCTTTCTGTTGTTGTCACTAACTCCAGGGGAGTTGCCTTTCATGGTTGCCACAGGTAACTCCTTTTGATTGTTGTCGTTGTTATTTTTAACACTTAGAGAGCTGGCACCCAGAGTTGAAAGACTTCCGCACAGCCAGGCCACCACTTTGGTGAGGCTTGCTCGACTGACTGACACAAAAACGTTTGCTGAGCACTGGCATATGCAGTATACCACTGACTGACATGGAGGGGAACAAAGATGAATAAGAAAACAGATTCTCATCTCCAGGAGGCAACATTCTAATGGCGACAGAGGAGCAAACATAAGTTACTGTAATACAAGGTGGGGACAGGGCAGGTCGCAGTTATACTCTTCACACCTAGTAAAGTTGAAGGAGAGCATTTTCACCCATCAGGCCGCCAGGCAGGTGCCTGTTGATCTCCTGGAGTAGTTGAATTCTGTTTTTGCCTAAGAAGCCAACGTCAAGGTTATAAAGTCAACTTTAACATGTTAAGCACCATCAACACCTGACTTTCTTTTAAATGGATCTCCTTTAAGTTAATAAAATGGGTTGACCATTCGCTTCTCTTTCACAGCAAGAGAAACAGAAATGGCACCTCCCTTCCCTCTTCCTCAGGCCAACTAACACGAGAATAAACAGGGTTGAGCACCAGGAATAAAGTTGACTCATACTCTTAGGCTTTCTCTCCTTTTAGAACACACTGATTGAAGACTTGGAATAGGATAACATTCATTCTCATAGAGAAACAGATGAAGTTGCCAAGGGAGAGAAGGTAGGGAGGGAATGGGGAAAATGAGGTGAAGGGATAGGAGGCAGTAGCTATTGCACTGCTTTTGACAAAGTCCCTTCATCTCAGAAGAAAAGGCTGTTCTAAAAAGATTATCTTCCAGGAAGAATGATGAGGATGAGTAGAAATCATATATATCCTAGGGGATGAGAGTTAAGTCTTGTAATGACATGAATAAATATATCTTTGTGGCCTGGTACTGGTCCAAGGTCTGCAGGTCCAGAAAACTTAAATACTGAGTCAAGGGTACAGGTTCTAACATAACAGACTTAGTAGTAAGTCTAGTTACTACTCAGTAGTAAAAAAGACAGGAGGAAGGCATTTCGCAAGGCAGGAATTTCACTGGGTGCCACTGAGTAACCTTGGGTCAAGAGGTGAGAATCTAAAACCCAGGAGATGGCTCAAGGTACACGAATGATTGGTGTGGGACAAGGACATCATAATTTTTCCATAAGTGCATTTTGAAATAGTAACATAAAGGAAAACAGGACACAGGAGCTCCTACACCAGCCTTCTAGATAGAAGGAATAAAAAGGTCATCTCATTCACCAGTGAATTCTTAGAGCCATTTTTTGTATCATTGCCTTTGCTATCTCTTCTACTATATAAAACTTTCTCTTGTCTTCATCTACTATTTACATATTCATGTTTGTTTTTATATAAACTGTAAACTACATGAGGGCAGTGATCACATCTTTATATAGGCATACCTTGGAGATACTGCAGGTTTGGATCCAGACTATCACAACAAAGCAAATACTGCAACAAAGCATATTTGCTGGTGGAGGGTTTACCTTCAATTTGTAAAAAACATGGTCTGTGAAGCGCAATAAAGCGAAGCACAATAAAATGAGCTGTGCCTATACCTTTGACAGCAACTAGCTCAGTGTCTTAAGAAATACTGTTTGATTTGCTGTTATAGAAGAATGGGAGTTCAAGGGTCAACAGCTGCAAGGGCTGGCAATCCACAGGTCTGGACAAAAATTTCCATGAGTCAAGGCGACATTTGGCAATTACAAGGGCATTCCGGGGAAGTGAAGAGGAGTGTCAGATTTTGCAGCAGTTCTGCAAATGAGATAGATTTTTTGGAGTGGCTGGGTTCACAGAAAAACATGTGTTGAATGGCAAAAAGTAATCTGGGTTCTCATCTTTACAGACACCATGCAAGATATAAGCTCTGCCAGATTCAAACAGTGATATTAATAAGTTTTCTTAGCACTACATAGTATTGTGCTAGGTATACATGCAGAATACTTTTAAAGTAAGATGCTATTACCATCCTTAAGTTTAAAATCTCAATGGGAAATCAATGTGTATATAAACTAATCAGCAAACAACACTAGTGTTATACTGAGTTATAAGTTAAATATTATAACACTGCTGTTGGGGAAGGTGTCCTAAAGGCGGCGGCCTTGTGATGAGTCTTGGGAGTCATTTTTTGGGGTCTTTGCTCCTCTGAAGCTTTACAAAGGCCTCTATCCTGTGGACATAAGAAATATAATAAAGTTTATTGCTTTAACCATCCCCTCCACCTAACCCCACCTATTACTAATTCAAGATAGCATTTCATTTATCTGGTGTGATAACGTGCTTAGCTCCTAACTGCATATTCCTCAAGGCTCTGACCTTGAATCAATAGCCCTAATTCGCAGATTAAGCTTCACTCCAATTCAAAGACTCCAATATTTCCAGCTAGAAGAACATGAGGAGACTAGATCATTAGTTCAAATAGTCGGTCTCAAAGGTAACCAATCTTTGGGGGGTCCTTCCCTTATACTTCTACTCCCCAGAACTTGATTTCTTATGGGTAATTTCTCTTCCCATGAACACAGTTACAGGTCCTAAAACTATATCCTTGTCACTGGGATCTCTAGTTTCTAAGGTCAAGTTTTGAATGCCAACTTTCCGCATACCTGAATATCTACTTAAATTGTCTAATCCCTGTTTAGATCAATACCCTGAATCTTGGATCATTTTGGATTTCTGCCAAAAGTAAAAACTTTTGCATGGTCCTCAGGGGCTAGTTTTGGCACCAGAGTTACAGAGATGGCAGTACACTGGTAGCCTAACAGTCTCTTATTTCAAATGTTTCTGGCTGCACAGCAAGAGCAAGTGAGAGGCTACAGCTCTGTTACAGGCTCCTAGTCATCAACTTGTTTGTGATCCAAACAGTAGCCATAGAAGATGTCTGCTTAAAGAGTGAGGCAATGAAAGGGGTATTTTGTGAAAAAGATTTCATACAATACAAAATGCATTAGGTAGCAAGGTGACCATCAAGACATTGTATGCTTTAGCATATATCAGACAAAATGGGATAATGCATGTGAAGTACCAAGCACAGTTCCTGGCACTCAACAAATGTAGTCATCTTTACATATAGATTTTACAGTTCACAAAGTACTTTTGCATACATTCAATCCCCCCTAAAACCTTCTGAATTAAATATTTCCTCCAGAGCAGTGATTTGACTCCCAAAGTAGCACATGTGAAAAGTTACAGGGCCGAGAGTCAGACACATGTCTTCGGACACAAAACCAGCTCTCTGTCCCCCAAACCCCAGGCCTTTCTTACTGCTTTGTGAAGGCCTGGATTAGTGTTAATGACAGTATGGAGATCAAAGAATGATCTATGAGTTTCTGCATAGTTGACCTTCTTAGGGCCTTATTATTATATATTCATTATTTGTAAAAAAGAAAGAAAGAAAGAAAGAAAGAAAGAAAGAAAGAAAGAAAGAAAGAAAGAAAGAAAGAAAGAAAGAAAAAAAGAAACAAAAGAAACACCAATAGTTTATCTAAGGTGCATGTATTTTTGCATTTTTAAAATTTCTGATATAGAGGCAATTGATGATGTTCATTGTTTCCACTGCTTAACAGTCAACACAATTGCTATTGTCTGCTCATCTACAAATTTGGTTGTTGTTCTTGGTGGCATGACTGGACAACTGAAACCTATGGCCATTTCAGTCAAAAAAAAAAAAAAAAGCACCATTTATGCAAGAAATGTTAATCCAGTTGATGCCTGAAAACCTTTCACTGACAGCTTCTGGTAAGATCAATAAAGCACCAGCCTCAAAATTTGCAGAATGGATGTTAGAAGCTTGGAAGAAAATCTCAGAAAAAAATGGCAGCAACCTCTTTAAAGAATGGTACATCACCGGGGCTCTTGACGTCACGGGGGTGATACTATATTGAAAAATACAGACATTAGTGACTCAGGAAACAGACTCTAAATGTGAAGGCATTTTGAACTACCTTAACCGAATTATTTCCCTTTTATTAATGCACAAGTGTGATATTGGATAAAATTCAATGTTTAAATAAACCTAAATAAGTCCTTTAATAAGGGCTGAGTGATAAGAAACCATTGTGCCATAGAGTAACTTGTAGCACTATTTTCTTTCTTAGCAGTACACAAAATAATAGTGTTCTACAATTGGTGGTATCTTAGATTCTATAAGAATGGTCATATTGTATTTGTATAAATGGTTCATAGTTTAGATAGTTAACTCATTTTTATCATCATAATAACCTTGTGATATCAGGAGAAAAATATTAGCCCAAATTTTATCTATGCAAAAAATAAGGCAGATTAAATAACCCATTCAAAGAACCATTGAATCAGGATAAGGACTTTTTCCCTCCTAAGATTTGAAGGTTTGTATCAATCTTAGTGCTACCGTTAAAAAGAAAAAGTGGTAGATCTGGTGAGAATGAATATAGTAGCTCAGGATGAATACTGAAAATGTCTCCCTTTCGACAAGAATTGTCAGGGATTTAACAGTAATAAATCACTATTACAAACAGCTTAGTACTATGCCGAGCACATAAAAGGCAGTAAATAACTCATAGGCATTATATTACTCAGGGTAGTTAATGCTAGCTGACTCAGCAAACCCTGAATTCTCAGTGGCTAAAGCAACAAAATTTATATCTCACACATGTTGTATATCTAGCACAGGATGGCAGGCAGTGAAGGTTGTAATGCTCTACTCCACACCTTCACTCAGTAGCCAAGATGACTCAGGATCCACCATCTTTTTGCTGTACCATGTGGAACATGTAATCTCAGGTTACTGTGAGAGGGGAAAAAAGGGAGGCACATCATCTTATAACTTCTTCATTCTGAAACTGATGCAAGTCACTTCCTTCACAGGTCATTAGCTAGAAGTAATCACATGACCCGAACCTAACTGAAGGGAAGCTGGGAAAAGCAGAAGGACATGAATCATTTGATGAGTACTGTCTATGGACCATAGGAGAAGAATCTATTTATTGATAGTCCCATACATCTAGAATTGTATCTGGCTTATAGTGTTCACTAATAATTACTGGATCAGTAAATCAATGAATAAATAGCATCTGAAGCTGGTTTTCCTCATTTCGACTATGAACCTACTTTGAAAAGTTTCTAGATAGTTATGTACTAAAGTTCAGGTTACTATTTCATAAATATCTAGAGTTTAAGAAGGTATTTTGGTAGTAAGAATTTATTAGAAGTTGGCAAACTCATTCTCAAACGTAATTAGGTTACATGAAATCTTTTCTTTGGGACCCTAATGATTTTTTAAATTGACTAAAATATAAGGAAACAACACTCAACTCTAAAAGCCAGTTTGGCTTCTAGATTTCATTTAAAAATGAACACAGACAGCAGGAGTCTTCCTAGAAATGACTGCTTAAAGTTTTGAGAACAATTTTCCATGATGGTAAGAACTTAGATTGTGGTGATATAGACAAGCAGTAGTCAGGCATGGGGAACTATATGGCAAGTTACTACCTGCATGATGTGGACGGCATGGAAAGTTCAACGTTAGGTTTTCATAAAGGACTCTCAAAGTGATTATAATAATAATTACAAAGATGTAATTCATCACTCATTCATTCAACAAATGTTTATTAAGCACTAAATTGTTTGCAAAGCACAATGCTTGGTGCTGGAGATTCAGGCAAAGAAGACTAATTCCTACCCTAATGTAATTTATAGTCTAATAGAGAGGATATGCACTTAATTATTATAAGCATGATACAGGATGCAAAAAGAGAAGTGCCAGGTGCTACAGTAATGGGAGACTTCCTGGTTTTAAGCAGTAAGAAAGTAGAGTCAGGGAAGATCTCAAAAAATTGATCTTTCAACTTAAATCCAAAGGAAGAGGAGGTTTTGTCAATGTTAAAGTGAGGGGAGAGTATTCCAGATGGAGGGAATGAATAGCTTGTCCCCACAACCCATACCATACTATGGAGTCACACAAGATTACATGCTTATATATATAGCTGGAATGGTAGAAGACAGTGTTTGAAGAACACTGTTTAACAAGTAGTTTAATTAGGACAGCAGGCCATATTCCATACCTTTTAAGGCAGGGCACACAATTAGGATAGACTCTTTCCTGACCCACCCAGTAGCTGAGGCCATCACTCCTATAGCCCATCAGGCACATCAAACAGCCATGAACTAGACTTATGTAACAGATATAAAGTTACATCCTCTTTCATAGCATGTAGGCTGAGAACTACAGAGCCCTAAATGGCTTTCATGCAAGAAGAGGGGAGGGCACAGTGGCAGAGGAGGAAGTGTCATCGGTGAGAGCCAAGTGCTAAAAGCAGCTGCGTGTGACATTTCCATCAGCAGTCCTCCCTCCCTCATTGTGTATGAGACACACATCAGATGTTCTGGTTTGTGATTTCAGCATCAGAATACATACCCTTTGAGATGTAAGCTCATGTATCTCTTCCTGGCGTGGTGTCTGCTCATTAAATGGACTCTAAAGCTCATCAGAGAGAAAAAAAAAACAAATGCTGAGAATATTGGGACCCCTTTCTCTTACCCTCAAGGAAGTATGGAACCTTGTGAGTTGATTGAGTCTTAGGCCCAGATAGTGTAGTCTCTGTACTTGCTAGAAAGTGACAAAACACAGGCTACCAAATTTTCCAGATGCCAGAACCATGTCAAAACATAGTCACAGACAGCTGCTGTCTGCCCCCGTTTATATCAGCCCAGAGGACAATTTATTCTCCTTTCTTTTTAAAACTTAGTAGAGGCTAACTCATGGAGGTCCCAGGTAAACTCCACTTTATCTGTTAGGTAGACCAGACCTAGGGAGGGCCAAATTTTTGCCTTTTCATATTGTGTTTACCTCTCCAGGTAAATTAAGGTAGAAAAATCTGTTACTTACAGGGGAGATAACAAAGGAAAGCCATCAAAGACTTTTGCTTCTTTGATTCAAGAGCACAGATCCTGATTTGACTGAGATGTCAGCAAATGAAAAAATACATTTGCATATCAATTAATAAGCTCCAAAGAAAAAGTTCCTGATACTCTGATCATTTAAAAATCTATTACTTTAGAGATTTCTATTAAGTATTGGTGCTGAAATCTGTTACTTGCTTCCAAAAATGTTGCTGGGTCATATAAGCTCTCAGATTACTTTCCCAAATCATCTCATGTAACTATAAAAACCATTATAAAATAAATGTTAAAGGGTCTTCTTTTTAAAGAAATTACAATAATGATTACAAAAATCTGTGCTTATCTAAATGACAGCAGTCTCGGGACACCAAGGCTACTTGCTTTATCATTGGGTGGCTACATTAAATGTTTGTCACAAATCTTTTCATAAAGCAAGTATGAGACCCAATTTTGGATGATTTGAATGATTTAGTTGGCTTTGGAAGGAGATTGCTCAAGTTGGTAGTGGTTATTTCAGGGCTTCTTAGTCCACATTATTTCTCAACTTGCACAAGTTTATGTCTGTTGTTTAGAGCAAAGTAAACCTTGGAAAATTCACTCATTTAGTATATAATACACAAAAAAGTCTGCTTTATTCACTGTACTAATGAATAAGACATGATTCCTGCCTTATAATATATAATTTAATAAAGACTATTATACTGTGAGCTCCAAGGTGAGGGTTTGGGTCTGTTTTATTCTTTTATACCCAGGGATAATACTGTGTCTCATGGTGGGAGCTCAAAAATATTGGTTGAATGTATAAATGTATGAACCAACATGTACATGATACTCCTTTCTAATACAAGTGTGTATTACATTCTTTGACAACTAATTTTTCATTTGTTAATTAAAATTTCATCAAACATTTCAACATTAGTCACCAATAACTCAGATTTTAGCAGAGCCCACGGGAACAGTTGATTTTAATTTTTTCTTATAATCTCTGGCCTTGATGAAGGCTTAATAGAACTGACTGAGGAAAAATGGAGGACGTAAGAAAAAAAATTTAAATCATGAAGTTTTACTTAGAGATTTTATTTCAAATGGGCTATTTTTTTTTTTTTGGCAAATGTTAATTCAAAAACAGAAAGAAAAGTTTTACATTAACGTTACTGTGTTAAGATACAGTTTTTCTCTTTATCCTAAAATTTTTCCATCTCTTTTTTCAGACTTAACACAGTTGCCAACGACTTCATTATACAGAAGTAGAAAGGAAGAAAGATGAGATAAAAATTCTAGAAATTAGAAAATCTAATTCTTGTTTGGATTCTAAACACTAGACAAAAAAGCATAGCCTTGGATAAGTTTGGACTTTTTTCAACTGGAAAAGAAAAAGAATTGAATTGAATTATTTCTAACCCATCTTCCCGTTTGTATATCCTATGATTTCATCTGACAGGTAAACTCTCTCCTTTGTCATCGTTGTTGTTATATATGGAATAATCAATCTTCTCCAGTTTTAATTACCTACCATAGATGTTTAAAATAAAATCTCTATATATGGAATGTCTGCCTTATTATTTTTTTTTAGGTAGTCATGGTACTACTGAAAAACTATATTAAAAAAATCCAAATAATGATATATAAGAAGAAAACAAATACTACCCTATAATCTCACCACAGAGGGATAAACATTCTTAACAACTTGAATTATAATCTTCTAATATTATTTTTGTGCCCATTCTTTTATGCATATTTACTTAAAAAATAAAATTATGATCAATTTGTATTCAGTGTTTTGACACCCATATTCTTTAATACATCAAAACATTTCCCTATATTTTCCTAAAGAATGACCGTTATTCATGGCTGCATTTATAATCTATCATTTAGAAACACCACAAAAAAAATCACCTATTCCTATTAGACATCTAGGTTATTTATAGTCTTTATTATAAATAACACTGCACTGAACAAACTTGTACAAGATTAGCTGATTATTTCCTGAAGATAATTCTCATAACTAGAATTACTCCTACTAGCAATGCATGAGAGTGCTGGTTTCCAGACACCCTGGAGGGTTATCTAACTGGTTTTATAAAGAAAATACACCACTTGAAAAACTTTTCAGGTTCTGGGCTCTGTAATTTAGAAAAATTCTTGTTGATATACATGTTTGATTATTATTGACCCTTTTCCTGTATTTTGCTTTGGTCATTTGCACTTCTTTTTTGGTTAACTATCTATTCTATTCTTTTGCCCATTTTTTCACCACTTATCTTTTTGAGATATCTCAAATGCCTCATTACTTTTGATGGAGTAGACTTTACAAGGTACTCTGCAGGTTTAGGGAGATTCAGCTGCTTTTGAAGATCAAAATCACCATACCATAATTATGGTCCCAGACCAAAGCTTCAATTAGTGTTCTTTCTTTTACAGTTTTCCTTTGGCCTACCCAGGAATCATTTTAGGATTCTGTTCTGCTCTTTAAATACTAAACCTACCAGTAAAACATTTATGGCTCTATTCTGGAGCCCTCTTCTCATCAATATTTTAATAATGAAATATTTTGAATAAAATATTAAGATATCATTAACTATGCTTTGAAACACTAATAAATCTTAAACATTGGTAAGTCAATATTGCATAAACTAGAAGAATGTGAGCACATTGTAAGTACTTGATTTTTACATGCACAACCTACTAGAGTATATATATCAAAATTATGGCAGCAGAACAAAAGATTTACATTTAGATCTGTCCCTACAATTTAATTTATCAGAGTCTGTGGGTGGACTAGCTAGATGAATAAAAACGTAAATACCAACACCTTGCAAGTGCCTACCTTCATTATAACTTTTTTAAAAACAAAAAGCTTTCATCCTGACAAATGTGGGGCTCTTTAGAGCCTTCAGAAGAAACACTAAGCTAGAAACAATGAAAACCCACAGAGCCCCTCGCTAGACTCTGGACTTACTGGCTGAGCAGGTTATTGTTGATAGTTGATCATTCAAAAGAACAGCTTGTAACATGCTGGCCACGTATGAAATAACAAAGCCCACCTTCATAAAACTTATTTCCCTTTTACCTTTATCTGAGCTTATACCTATTTTTTTCCTGAGCATGTCTTATTATTATTCTCTTTTAATTTCTTCTCTGATTTGTAGGTTTTTTTGCTTGTTTCATATGTATATCTATTTTTAGAATGTTTTTTCGAAAAGGTGAGAGTTTGTGATAACTTTTGGATTCTGTAACAAACACTGTCTTTACTGACGTTCCAAAATCACTTTAGAGTCTTTTCTGGAGCATTTTTTGTTTTAAACTAACATTTTATATTGAAATGTGTTGGTTATGATGTTGAAATTAATCTAATGTGCCAAAAAAGTAAAAATCTTAACCATTAGAAACTGTTAAGTGAAAAAAGAAGAGGTGCAGAGTAGTATATTCAGTATGCTACCATTATTTATAAAAAAGAATATATCTATGTCTCTAGGACATAAAATTAACATACCCAAATGATACTGGTAATATTAGATGACTCTAGGGAGTTAAGGTGAATGGCTGGAAACTAGGGCGTAAGATTTCCTTTACATTGTCTATTCCTTTGTACCTTTAAATTTTTGTTCTGTGTACAGGAATTAATGATTTAAAAATAATTATGAAAATCTTACTATGCACAGTAGGCATTCAATAAACATGGACTGAATGAATAAATGAATAGATGGACGAATTAAGTAAAATGAATGAATGTCTTAAACCTACACTTGGATTGATTACTAAAGCTTTGTGGAATCCATGACGTATAGCAGTGGCACTGTTAAAATGAATGTGCCAAAATGAAGCAAATTTTCTGTAAATGCCTTCAGAAATGACAGAAATAAGATATAGGGAAGAAAAGAGCTTTGGTTGAACAAAGAATTTTTTTTCTTTTTTGGAAAAAGTATTCTTTATTTTTAAAAAGTGTTTGTTTTGAAGCAATCCCACGAGTAGATAGGATGTTTTTGTAAAAACGTTTTGTCTTCTACTGTAGGGGAAAATTCAGTAACTAACATGAACTCTGGAGCAGGTATTATAATTTCAAAAAATTTGAAAAAAATAATTCTATTAATCTACTGTTGCTTGCTTGTATTGTTATTCATATTATTATTGGTTCTAGGCTACTGCTTTAAAAATTTCTATAAAAACAAAGCCAGATTATCATCCCCTAAATCTGTGGAAGAATTACTAGTCACTGGCAAAAGTAACTCTTGTGGCCTAGAAGAAAATGCACCAACTCTATTATTAAAAAGTCAGGTCCCTACTCCTCCAAAATAAACAAACAAATGAACAAATAAATAAAAAAGTCAGGTCCCAAACTTGTCTTATGGCAGTTTTGTCAACCTTTCTCTCACTGCTAAATAGTGAAATTTTGTAATTCCATGAGACTATCTGGCTTTTAAGAACAAAAATAAGGTCTGAATTGGGGGAAAAAACTATTGTCGCTTCGTTAGATTTTATTACTTTTTAAATTATAAGGGATAAGAAAGTTTCATATGTACACACACACACACACACACACACACACACACACGATTTGCTGAAGAAGCTGGTCCTGACCCATATTTTTCTGAAAAATTATGAAAGGTAGAGCAAGCAGACTTCAAATTAACATTTTTATTACTTCTCTTACTTCCGTGAAGCTAATCAAGGCTTTATACCAAGTGCAAAGTCACTTTAGGCTTTGTTTACTGTTTTATGTCCTAAGAGTCCTAAGATAAGCAAAGCAGCTACTTGTTATATATTCTGGTCAAGCCTTGGAGACAAACATGGATCTAAACAGTGACAGTTTCTTGAAATCAAAATACTGAAGGGAAGACACTGGAATTCTAGTTATTCTTTTTGGGGAAGCGAAGGCTGAACTGTGGAATGTACTGCAGCACAGATGCTTAAAAGAGTTTGGCCAGAAAAGTAAATACAACCAGATAAAAATGGTTTTACATTGAGCAACTCTACGTAAAATGCTTACGACAGTGCCTGGCACAGAGGCCATGCTGTATAAATGTTAACTGCTATTTTTCATCATCGTCATTATTCTACTGACACTCACTACTTTTTTTTAGACCTCTATGTAGGTCTACACAAACCAATGGATATGATACCAAGAGAAAAAAACAGTCCCTGTATATAAGAAGTTTATAGTAATACATTTTGAAGAAGAGATAGAAAGTAAAATTGTCAAGAAAAAAAACATTTAGTTTCTTTGAGCCAATCAATGTCCATTGCTAGTTTTGCTGGAGTCCTGTATCAAAGACTGAAAAAAGTTCAAAGCCTATTCTTTCCCAAATGAGTTGAAAACATAGACCACTAATATTTAAAATAAACAGAAACAAATTGCACAGTAATAATTTATCACCACCTTTCAACAATTCTGGTGTCATAAAACTTAACTGAGCCCAACTCTAAATATATTTTGAATACAAGAATCAAAATTCCCAGGTACATCCGTCACTTGAGTGAGGATATAAAAAGTAATTTTTCTTCCCCTGATAAGAGTAGACTGCCGAGAGGAAGAGGCCAGGAGGAAGATCGCCTAGAGACCTGGATAAAGGCGAATGTCTTTTGCCTTCATCTACGTGTGCCTCCATTTCCAAAAACCTTTATTTCTGGATACCTTCCAGTGTAAAAAACAAAGGGAGGAGTGTTAGAGGGAACTGTACTACAGTCGTACTACGTAACTGAGGCAGAAAATGTTCCTCAGAGTTAAAATGATCTTGCTATCTCTTCTAAAAGGAGTGAACAAAAATCTTTTTGGACACAAAGTCCCAAATTTTAGTAGAAATTGTCCTACAAATGTTAACTTTACAAGTTGACAGGAAGTCATATCAAACACTAATACCTAATTTAAACTTCCTTCCAATATTTAGATAGAAAGAAAATCCTTGGGGCATTAGGTCTTTCTTAAATCCCTCTAAATATATTCTTTCCCTCCCTGCCCCCAGCTTTCTTGCCTCAGATGAAAACAAAAAAGAAATTTAATTTGCTTTGTTAACCTGAGGGAAACTTTTCTATATAGAAAATATATAAATTAGATCACAGAAGATTTATATGGTTATTCAATACTCTTAAGATAATTTCTGACTACTATAGCTTTCGTATTCTTAATAGACAACACATTAAGAGTTTGGAAAGCTTGAATTTTAAAGTACAAAGACTGCATACATTTTTGCTTGAAGTCTTTAATACTTAAGGAGATCCACTAATAGCCATTCCCATGGATTGGTAATGTTTATAAATATGTAATATTAAAGGGAGAAGGAAAAGGAGAGGGAGAAAGACAGAGAGGAGCTAGAGAAAAATCCAGAGATAGTTATCTAGGTCTTCCAACAGGGGAGGTAGGGTGAAATATGGAATTTAACTCTCAAACTAATGCTTTTTCTAAAATAATCATGTACCCCAGGGAAGGAAATAGAAAATGAAAGGTATTATATTTAATTTGGATTTGGAGGTGGCCTTCCTGAGTAACTTATTAAAGTGTGAACAATAATTATGTAGGAAGAAACTTATTGGTAAATACGGTAATTATAAAACCTTATTAATTCACATTACTTAGTGGGGAAGCTAAACTGGATTATGAAGAGGTTTGAATTATATACTAGAACTACTAAACTGCTCCCTTGTTAGTCTATCTGCTTCTCTTTCATCTGCATATTATCCTGTATACAGCTCACCAGGTAAAAGAGTGCTTTCTATGAAGAAACAGCCCATACAAGCGCTGAAGTTTGAGTTGGAATTATGAAACAGTCCTGCATTTCTCGCCTCTTATCAATCTCCTCATCCCCACCCTTCCCTTTGACCTCAGGATTTTGAACAAAATAAATGAATGAAAATAGCTTAACATTTAGGAGCACAGGTGATGAATTAAGTAGACCTAGGTTTAAATCTCAGCCTTATAGTACTTTTAAGCTAAAACTTACTATTGATTAAGCATATCTTAGTGACACACCTATAAGTCTGGGGAGATGGGATGGCATTTCCCCAGGTTCTTGGTGCAGACCTTTGTTTAGGAGCATGGTTGTGGTGATGAGGACTCCTGGCCTCCTGGAGTCCATAACTCCCTCATTCCCCTGGATTTGTAAGTGGGCTTGGTGGTCAACATAGCCTGAATTATGTACTCCTACGTTATGGCTGAAGCATATCTGGGCTGTTTTATGCATGATGTAGTCTTACCTGGGTTATTCAAAGGAATGACCACTGAACCAGAGAGGATACACATTATGGAGTTTAGAAGGCTCCCAAATTAACTTATCTTTTCAATGGAAACAGGAGCAAAGACTCATTTAGTTTATCTTGGCCCAATGGAACATGAGATAAAGGCCATACCTGGTCCTTTACTCTGCTATCTGTTGCCCGTTTGCAACTTATGGTTTGGTGCCTCTTGTTGACCTCTTGCGTGGCATAGAACTTCTCCAGATCTGCTTCCTGTTAATGTAGCTATGGCAAATATACACAAGACAAAACAATGAAGTGTGTGTGCATGGGGAGGATGAGGGAGTTGTGAAAACAACAGCTGCAGTAGAATGATGTATTCAGAGCTTGGTGAGAATTACTATACTTTTGGCTTTGGGGCACTGAGTAGACTAGCTGTCTTGGAGGCAGGTAGCATAAAACAAAGAATATTTCTCTAATGAAAGATTTTCCAGTTTCTTTCCTGCTACTGATTACAGATGGTAAACAGTGAGAGGTTTATGTACATCTGGAAGACCCAAAGAGGGCTCTCCCAAAGCAGGATAATATTAAAGCCCTCAGTTTGAAACGATGAGTTTGAAAACAGTAGAGAAGAAAGAACTTATCAGCAGTTGGCTTGGAGTTTGAGGCTGAAGGATGAAGCAGGCCATTTTAATCACTGTGGCCACAGTGACCAAAATGGAACCATAGGGCTGGGATGGGAGAAAACTGAGGGTGAAGTTGTAAGGAAATCTATTCGGTCTCTTCAACTTGAATCCTGATCTGCCAAAGGTGACAATGCAAGGAGACTCTGCATATAGAGAGGGGACTACCAAACCTTATCCTGAGGTTAAACTTCTCTTCGGGGATGGTTTATAAATCACCACTGACACAAGGACTCAGGAGGGGAAGCATGCCACCTTTTGCCTCTTCTTAGAGACCCAGTTAGAACAGGTTAGCCTGAGCAGTATTTGTTTGCCCCACTCCCCATCTGCCTACCCATTCCTCACTTTCTAACTTCCACGCGACACTCTGTCGTTGTTGTTTTCCCTTTTATTTGATAAAAATAAAGTGTAAGGAGTTTAAAGAATTCAATCCTTTTGAATTACTGAATAATGTATTATGCAAAAATGTCTGTTAGTGCTGTATGGAGAAGTGCTTCACAGAGTACATTTGAAACATCTGAACTTGGATGCCTACATGGATATGGACATCCTTTCACCATACTGCTTACCATTCCTTATTACCTTAGAGTGGCCTGTTTAGCTTTTTCTGGTCCTTGAAGGCTGTTCAGTTTGAATCCTTGATTTAGATTAAACTTGACTAAAATTCAGGGACAGAGTGATGCAACAATAAACAGACTCACAAAACATGCATATTTACCTTTATTTAGATGTCTCCAGGAGAACTTCTTTGCCTGGCTCCCTAGACAGCTGTGGCAGAGGCTACTTCCCCCACATCAGTGAGGAGGACCGTCCGCATTTCTCAACTCCTCTAAGTCTGAACCTTAAAAAGGTAAATCCAGAAGTGCCACCATCTACCTGTTCCATGTTCCACACTTTTCTGTCTTCTTCTTTGAATGACTGATAATGAGAACATCTATCTTAGAGAAACCTTTCCAGGTTTCTCTGTATGGCCATGCTTTATCGGAGTACAACACAATAGGCAGAGCATTTGAACTTGTGAGTTGTGCAAAAGGTAAGGGGTTGAGGGGAGGCTTCACTCTAGTAATGCAGAGCTCAGAAGTGGAGTTAGTAGCACCTGGACTTCACCTGGGCACAGGTGTCACAGGTCAGGCATTGTGGCAGATTCGGAGTTCAGAGGTCACTGTAGAATGATTTCTGTGCAGACTGCATCAAGGTCCAGTTGTAACACTCAAGTCTGGCTCCCCGGGTCGGTGGATAAACAAAGCTATTCACTGTGATTGAAGAGTCCTCCTTCACTGCATGCACCCCTCTCTTGAGTCACACCAGGCTTGAGGTGTAGCTCTTCAGGAGTTCCAACTGCCTGGTGCTGCTGCTGTTGGGTGAGGGCCGTAAGGGTCCAAGTGCTCGCAACAGAGAATACAGAACTGCCTGGAATGTAAGTGATCTTAAAATTAAGCTTTTGACAAAACATGTCCCATGAACTCTTCCCCAACTTAGCTGCCTAGAGGTTCACAACTATCTCAGATTGAGAGAAGCAGGGGTGGTTCCCGGCAGGGCACATTCTGGTTTCAAAGGCAACATTCATGGCCAACAGCTTTTGTAACGATTGTTTAGCTCTACTGAAGATAGAAGGAACCTAGAACAGGGTCAAGTATCAAGATGGCTTTCAAAGTCTACGGATTAGTCTCCTACTTAATAGTTATAAATGACCATTTCTATTCATATATTTTTGGTGGGAACTAAATGATGACTACTTCTTCATGGTTCCAAACAATACTGATTATGTGACCTTAGGCAAGTTACTTAACCTCTCTGTATCTGTTACCTCTGTACCTGTATCTGTCTATAAAATGGTGACTAGAATAGTACCTGGTTAACAGAATTTTATGCGGAGTAAATAAGTTAATACGTATAAAGTGCTTGGACCGATGGCTGGCATATAAGTACTTCCTAAATCCTAGCTGTCATGAATTTATCATTAATAGTAGTAGTAGTACTCTCCCACCCCATCTGCCTAGAATACTAAAGACAGGAAGGGAGGAAAAAAATATATGGAGGGAGAGAGAAAGGGAATGAGAGAGGAAAAAAAGGAGGTAAGAGTGCAGGGTTACCAAAGGTCAAGGAGGTAGACAGGTCTGGCAAATATGTAGGAAGAAATGCCTAGAAAAAACGCTTGCTAGGGAAGATCCTACACAGTGATGTAGATTACAAGAACATAGGCCAAAACTCTCCCCACTCTGGCAGACAAGGAGAGGAGCTAAGCCATATCAGATCACACAATGGAGTGAGGAAATTAAATTAGACTGCTATAGGTTAAGAGAGCATGAGGCAATGTAGTTGAAAGCAAATTACTTGTTACCTGTATGGGTTGTTTTGTAATCTTTAAAGTCTTTAAGCGTTACTGTCAGTTTATCATAATTTTTTAGGTTTTTTTTCCTTCAAACTTTTGTGCTTTTTAATCTAAGTTCATTTTAGACAATTATTTAAAAACAATGTAAATGTCTCTTACTATCAAAGCCACTGCAAATATTTTCAAATGTGGTAAACAGTACGTACAGAATGATTCCTTGAAAATACATTTTTGTGCACAAAAATATATATTTGTGCACAAAAAAATTCTCAAAAACTCAAAGCAGCAGCAAAACAAATCCTTGACCACAAAAATTACCAAACACACAGAAGGCCAGTGGTTAGAAATAATCATTTCTGACTAATCTGTCATGTTGAGGAAAATTTTATTGCAACCAATTTGTTTTCTACCAAACTGTTTTGACCAAATTATCTCCTGCCAGCAGAAAGCCAGAGAAGTCAACTGATTAGAATGCCAACTTGCAGGCTGGTGATGTTAAGTGAAGGGTCAAAACAGAGCAAGAAGAGCCCTAGAGAAATGAGAGGTCAAAGAAAGGCTTGGAGTGCATCTCACAGACACAGAGTTAGCCTTCCTTCAAAGGGTAGCAAGTTCATCCAGATCCAGCTTTTGGGAAGCAGCAAGATTACGCTCAACATAGAACATGAAATTAGAGGAAGATGTTCTGAGAGTTCTCTACTTTAAAGAAAGGAAATTTTTCAAATGGGCATTATCCTCTTTTACCCTAGGTATTTGCTTGGCAAATACAAAAGCAAATTTCATGTTCATTTTCCTTATTAAAATACTATAAATTATAAATGGAGGATTGTTCTTAATCAATTGAGAATTATTGTGCTTTAAAAGAATCCTTTTCTGCTGTTTGGTGTTTGTGAAATAGGAATTACAGCACCTTCCTATTTCCTACCTCACAGAAATGATGGAATGATTGAAGGAAATGTAAGTGAAGTAGTTGAATTCCAGAGAAAACATACTATAATTTTATTATTCTCCTTTTCCAGATAGAACAATCCAGTAACTTTCTCAGCTTGGATAATAACTAGCTGCTATAAATTTTCAAATTTTACATTTGCATTTCTCATTACATCACTAATTTCTGAAATAACTCTTACCTTGAAATCTTCAAAAGTTTTGCTCACTAAACAAGCCTGCAAAGAGCAGATGACAGATGCCTCATCCAGTCTATCAACCTTTAAAACAGAAAAGTAAATGGCGGGGGGTGGGGGAGGGGTTGCAATAAAGCCAAAAGCCTTTAGAGTAAGCACCATGCTGTATCTGATTTTGAAAGACCCCATGATGAACTGCTTTTATTTAAGACTGCACTTGGTACAGAGTAAGAAGAACCTGATGCCAGGAGATCTGGTTCTTCTATGATGCTACTTATTAGATCAGTGGCCTTAGAAAAGTCTTTTAGCTTCCCTGGGCCTTAACTTAAATTTCTGCAAAATGTGGGGAGTAGTGCTAGGTAATCTTCCACCTCCTCTCAGCTCTAAATTTCTGATCCTATGCTTACTAGTTTATTTCTTCAACATCTCATGGACTAATCAGGAAGAAATCCTAGCAGAAAAGCAAGAACATTACCTGTATCATTTCATCATTTTTGCCTGCTCACCCTATTTCTACTCTTTCAGCTACAAACCTTGGTGTTGCTTTTGATTTTTGCCTCTCATGTGCTATGGATGAATTATAATGTTGACTCATAATTGCTTGTAGTGCACTTTTCAAGTTTCATAATTCACCTTTGCAAGCATTATCTTATTATCACAACAGCTCAGGCTGGTAGCTATTATCTCCAATTTACCTGATAAATAAATTGAGGCCCAGAATAGCTGAGTGAATTAATCACCCAGAGTAACACAAATAATAAGTTTTGGGAATGAGCCTTTTGATTCCAAAGCCTATACTCTTTTCACAACAGTATAGTTCCCACTAGGAGCAGATCCTGATTTTGTGGGATCCTGAGATCTTGAAGATAATTTTGGTATATCTTCGAGAAAAGTGACACAAAATTACAATAAACACTATGTAAGATGGTGTGAACAGATTGTTAAGGACCTTCTCAGGGCCTTGGAAGGTCTTTTCAAGTGAGGTGTCTTTTGTGTTAATTTTTAGGATTCAGTTTCATGATTTTCCATAGTTATACATTTATTTAGTGCTAACTATATGCCAGACATTGAAGTAAATACTAATTTTATTATTATAACAACCCTACGAGGTAAGTGCTATCCTTATTTGACAGAGCAGAAATGAGGCTCAGAGAGGTAAAATGATTTGTCTAAGGATCCAGAACTAGTAAGTGCGAGGCTGGCACTTAGGAGGTCTGGCTTCTATGTCCATCTTGTGAACCTACCACACTACACGCCTCTTCAAGCCTTCTTTTGAGGTTTTTGGGAATCACCTTATTCACCATTTTCCATGACATCCTGTATTTCAAGCCCTGATAAATTCACCTTGAACTAGTGCTATTTGTCTCCCTAACTTAATTCTCCTACCATCTATGCCAAATGCTGTTGCCACCTTACCCATCCTAAAACACTGCTGTAAGTCCTGGCCACCCCAGGACTCAGAAGCGTCTTTCTTCTCAGCATTTACCAAAGGTAAAAAGCAATTATTGCTCATAAGCAGTACTCGGTCACAGATTGTAAACGGTCTTTCTAACAAACTGAACTGCTACCAAAAACTTTGTATTGTGTCAAACAGACAAGAGTGGGTGAGAGGAAAACACATGGGAGCTCTCAGAACCTGATCCCTCAATCTCCATTCCACTACAATCTCAGGCTCTTCACTTGTAAAACAAAAATTTAAGGCCCACCCAACAGGGTTGTTCTGAGAATTAAATGATGTGTGTGTGTGCGCGCGCGCGTGCGCGTAAGGGCAGAGATTGGGCATACAGCAAGTGCTCATCAAATGTTGGTTGATTTCTGCCTGACTCTGTCTCCTCAAAGAACTTACTAGCTTTTGGAAAACAGGAGCCTGGACTCATACATTATTGGCATTTCTCAAAAGTCGTGGATATCAGAGACACTCCATGATTATTTAATTTGATCACTTCAACAGATACACTTTGGTATATGGACTTGCTCAAGAACGAACATCAGCTCTTATGACAGAATCAGTCCCTGGACTGGAGTCTGACTTCAAATGTTGGCCACTTACTAGCTCTGAGACCTCTGAAAAATCACTTCACTTCTCTGAGCCTCAGGCTCCTTACTTGTGAAATGTTATGTAGTAGTATCTGTCTCATAGGGTTGTGAGGACAATTCAGGCGAATTGCTAAGTATATAATTAGCTCTTCAAAATTGCTAGCTATAATTATACTTTGTCCCAAATATTCAGTGTCCATAAAAATTTGGCCTCTCCGCATTCTCATTTCTCCATGTTTCAGGCATACGCACCCTCCCTCTTGGGACTTGTGTCATCACCCTCAGACCCACTCTTCTTTCCTGACTTCTGTGTTTAATACCCACCATTCCTCGAATGTCACAGGCTTGTAGTAAGAAAGTTCCACAGATTCTCTCATCAAAATTCCCCAAAGCGTCTATGAGGTCGGTTCTATTATGGTGCCAACTTCGAGAAGAGGAAATAGGCCCTGATGGTTTAAGTGACTTCCCGAGGTCACTCAACTGCAGTGGCGAGACCACAGCCGGTTCTCGCAAGAGCCCGCCTCTCGGCCTCTTCCCGGGTAGGAGGTGGCCCCGCGTCCATTCAAAGCCAACCCAGTCCCTCCACTTCCAGTCGCTTCCTCGCTCCTCCTTCCGCCGGTCGCCCACACACCTGAGTCAGGCCCCTGAGGGCACCGCGCATCCGTCCTTGCCGGCTTTTTCCTTTCCTCCGTCAGCAAGCGAGGGTGAGGCCGACATCGGTGTCCCGCACGAGTGTAGGTCGCCGAGAGCTGCTGCGACGCTGGAGGGACGAGTCCCGCAGCGGAGAGGGGTATCTCTGTCCCCGCAGCTGAACGGGGGGCGCAGCGCGGGCCAGGCCGGGCCCGGCCGGTCACGTGGCGGGGAGGGGGCTCCAGCACGCGAGCGAGCGAGCGGCAGGGCGCGCGCGCCTGAGAGCCTGTGGAGGAGCGACTGGCTGTTTGGGAGTATGTATCGGGGGAGGGGGCGGCCGCGGGGACGGCCGGCTCCGCCCCCTGTGCGCATGCTCCGGTCCCGGCGCGATATAAAGCCGCCTAACCCGCCCGGCCCGACCAAGTGCTGGCGAGCTGCGACGTGAGTAGCGGGCCGCGCGGCTGCTGGAGAGAGGGAACGAGCGGCAGGCGGAGGACGCGACCTGGGGCCCTGTGCCCCGCAGAACTGCAGCCGCGCCGCCGCGTCACGCACACGTTCGGCACCGGGGCCGCGCATAACGGTTAGTTGGGTAACGGCCGCCGGCGCTTAGCGCGGACCCCGCGGTGCCCTGGCCGCCTTGGGGGATCGGAGGCAGCCTCGGGGGAGCGGAGACCTTGGCCTCCGGGGGGAAGGAGGCGGCCCGGTTGGCATCGTGGCCTCGAGCAGCCGCGTGGCCCGGGAGCGCGGCGTTGAAGGAGACCTTGAGGCTCCGGACAGCGCCTCTCCCAGCCGAGCTGCGGCCCCGTGGTCAGGCGCCTGCCACCGGCCTGCCTGGCCGAGGGGTTAGGTCGTGGTGCGGGTGACCTTGGGGACTTGCTTCCCCGCTGGTCTTCAGTAGGCTCCTCAAGAGATGCTTTGGATCTGGAAAAGGGACGACGTGGGGCTGATTCACGTGGTGCCTCCAGACTCTCCTAGCCGCGTTCTGCCCCGAGGGAAGGGACTCGGGCGGGGAGTTGTTCTGGACTCGTGGCATGCCCGTCCCAACGTCTTCGACCAGCCAATCCTTGTCCCAAGACCTGGTGACTTGCGATAGTAGTTTGGGAATCTGCAGTTCCCGCAGCCAGGGCGTGACTGCATGGTTCCAGTGGACTTTACTGAGGGGGGACTGTGCGGCTGGCAGACTCTCGGGACTGGTGCTAACGGGGGCTCTTTGTCATTCAACCTGTGGCTGCAGAACGTCAGCCGCAGCGCCCTCGTGCTTGTGGTCTTTAAGGCGGCCTTGTTGAGAGGCATCTGAAGGATAGCGTTACACTTGGTCAGATGTACGCTTTTCGTTCCAAGTACATCCCTTTTTTTCCACGTGCGTTTTAACGTTTCATTTTTTTGTCAAGTCATTGGTGCAACAGGCAATTTTGTAATTAGTCTTAACCAAGAAAAAGACCTCTTACTACTTTAGCCGAGTTTCCAGTGTCTGCTTATAAACTAGGCATCTAGTGATAACAGTAAAATGTTCACAAGCTACTTTATCATAACTAGTTCTGAAATTTTTTCAAATATTCTGGTTTCGCAATAAAATATGTACACGTCAGTACTCTGGTAAAACAAACGTGGGATTAGTAACTAGTGGAATGTTGTGATAGAGCAAACTCTGAATTGTGTGAGAGTTTGGAAAGAGTGTGAGGAATTAGCCATTAATAATTTTGATGTCAGCTAGCGGCCCAGTGAGGTGAAGCAGAGTGTATGTATTTCAGCTTTTTAGTTAAGCATTAAATAGTACCCATAAATCGAAATCTTACAGTCTGGGGTACAACTTTGCTTTCAAATTGCCATATAAATGATAAAAAATTCAAGATATTTAACCCTTAAAACAGGAGTGGTGGGTAAGTATTAAACAGAAGTTGAACATACTTCAGTAATTAATTCAGAGTTTAGATAGATGCTGTGCTTTCATTGGATTGCAGTGACCCTTGTTAAATATGCAAGTTAATGGTCTGGGGAACACTTTGTGAGATTTTTATAGTTGAATAGGTTTAGTTGTAAGCTTAATATAATAGGCTATAACATACCTAAACAGATTAAAAAGGGAAAAAAAGGTCATACTACCATAGGATGAAACCAACGGATTAATGTTTCAATAGTTTACATATCTTTGGGCCTTTTAAATATTAATGCATATAATAGCCGAAAAACATCTTAATGAACAGTCAGGTTCCCTTATTTTATAGATTAGGAAACTGAGGTTGGAGAAGTTGTGATTAATCATCATAGTTCTGAAAACTTAATGGTTGGGTGAGGATTATGTATGTCTTTTAATTCCCATTTAATTGGATGGGTATGCCTGAGCTTTCTCTAAAATTGTAAATATGAATTTAAATTTTTATACTGAAAATAAATATTTCGAGTAATAACTTATGTCCTTCTTTCCTATTGTGGTTTCAACCCACTTCATAATATGCATTCTTATGCAGGATTTAGGTCCCTGTAAATGCCTACATGGTCAGTCTGTTTTTGTCGAATAGGAAGGTGGGCCTTGGATGTGAGAAAAACAGGTCAGAAAGTTGTGGATTTTTATGTATTTGGCAATTTGTTATTGGCTACCAGGCACTATGAGTGATTTAGGATATATATAACATTTCATTCAAAGCTTTATTCATATTCTAAAAGTTTTCAAACCATATTTTTAAATACGTAATTCTTCCATCCTTTCCTAGTAGCTTTTTGTACACATAGTAATTGTTTAATAAATATCCATTGAATGAGTCTGAACGTCATTATTATGCTACCTTTGATCCTCATTATCTCATTTGATTAGTAACAAATTACAAAATATTAAAATCGAGTATAGTTTGTCTAGTATTAAAGCATTATCCACTGTTCTCAAATGTTTAGTTGAAAAGATTTTTTTAAAATATATTCACACACTTGAAACTTACTGGATTTTGTTGATCAATGTCACCCTAATAATTAAAAAAACATTCAGACCCTAAAGATGTATCAAAAGGAAGTCAGCATTATTACCTCAAAATACACTACAGTTAAACTTAAATAGCCTTTTTAATTGCTGACAATATAAATCTTAAGACTATGTTGTCATTAAGATAATTATAAGTTCTTTTATTAGAAATATGCAATTTTCAAATGAGTGTTGTTTTTTTTCTTGGAAATTACAGTAATTGTTAAAGTACTCTTCTTCCATCTCCTCTGTTGAATAGTTTTCTAGGTGACAGAGTAAATACACAGCATTATTACACAGCCACAACAGACTGATGTCAAGGATGTGTATTTCTAATCTACAGATCAGGTATTTCAAACCTGGGGTTCATCAGTCTTTTTGCATTCCCCTAGTTGAGCAAAGTAAGGGCCTGCATCTAATATAGCAAGCTGTTGAAGACAAGATTTGAAGCAATTTCAAGCACATTCGCTTGTGCACCCAAAAGAGGGCAGGAAAATTTCCCAAGTCAGTGAAGACTCCCACTGTTTTACTTAACTTAAGGCACTTAAAATAGAACTCCTTTGGAAACAGTAATTTTAAGTTATATAAATATATACTTCCTTAATACAAAGGAAAATTATTCTGCCAGAATTTGTGAAAATCATTTAATTTCCCTTGGTATTTTGTTCCCTCTCATTTGTGACGTCAGAATCTATGATGATTTCGTACACAAAAATCAATGGCCAAAGAATTTACATAACCTGTGACATGACTTGCATGCTACATGGCATCATAGATTCTGGCTAACTTCATTCTCACTTCAGAACAGAAGTACAGGAGTTAGCAGCATGAGTCCTTAGGCAGTTTGGTAAAACCACAGATTCCTTTGGCAATTTGGTAAAACTATGGAGCCCTTGTCAGAATAATGTTTTTAAATGCGTAAAATAAAATACAAAAGTATAATTGTCAGAGCATCTTTATGGATATAGTAATGTGCTTCTAAAAATAAATTAGATAAGATCTAGTAGTAAGTCTAATAACCACAGTAATTTTGAAGTAGTGATAATTTCTAGATAGCTACAACCATTTTATCAAGATAAGAAAATGTGACTACTACTGATGACAAAAATCACAAGTACTGCTAATACTACTACAATTTGTTCCCTATATTCAGAGATAAAGTAAATTCTAAGCTTTACTTAGAGGTTAATGAAAAGACATAATTTTTTCCCCAAACCAAGTACACAGACTCCCTGAACTCCATGTCCCATGGAGGATCAATCTGCAGATCCCATGTTAAAAACCCCTGATAGGGGAAGAGAAGAAAAGGTTAATAAAGTAAAAACTTAACTTTGGTTTTCAAAACTCAGTAAGGCAACTTAAAAAAGCCCTGTTACTATCCAAAATAGTTTAACATAGCAGAGCAGTATCATTGGACTTTCATTCATTCAATAATCTTAAGATTTACATAGGAAGAGCAAAATCACAGGGTAGAAATATTTTTCAATCAGTGATAAAATGTGTAGTTTATAATACCTATACATTTTGAGGAATTTCTCCTTTATACGAAGCCTACGTCACTGTAATCAAATCAGATTCAACAAAATTATGAGTTGTAATTAGTGATAGGGTAGTGTGGGCAACCAACAGAGCTGGATCTTACTGCTTCTGCCTAAGTGGTCAGTGGCACTCTTCAATGGCTTAGCCCTTCCAGCCAGACTCACTGTTGTGGATGTGAACCCCTGCTGTCATTATGTGTACTGTGATCCCAGAAGAGATACCACGATTTCTATAAGATCATTATGAGAGTTTATTCGAGCACAGAAATAATGGACAGACCTTGCTTAAGGCAAAAATAAAACCTTTTGCTAAAAATGTTATATGCCTTGGGCGTGATTACCCACCATGACCTGCCTAGTTAGGAATTTGTGATCAGATCACTCTGAGTTTACTTTCCATAGAACCCCCTTTTTCCTCCACTACATGAGGGCACATACTTGCATTTGATTGGGCATGAGTACTAAGAGAAATATTAAGATGATTGAGGTTTTAAACCTGGCTACCTGGAAGACTGGTAGTTAGGAGAAAAGACTAGGTTGAGAACAGGCAGAGACAAGGAGCTTTAAAGGCAATGTATTAAGTTTGAAATGCTCAAAAGGTAATTGGAAAAGCAGATCATTTATGAGTAGTCAATGACTGTCTCCAAGGAGCTTAAAATCTGTAATCTAGTTACAGTTAGAGATTTAGATTTGGTAGTGATTCATTCTACCAAATAGGGAACAGATAAGCTCTTAAAGAAAAAACAAAAAATCAAAAGAAATTCTATTAATTTAATTACAGAAATTCTGAATATTCTAAATTCTAAAAGTTACTTGAGATGTTAACATCTGGTGCTAAAAACATTTTAACAAAATACTGGCTTTTAAAGAGGATATACCTTGAAACATTTAAATACATTTCTCCAAAAAGATAGTGTCAATCAGTTGTATTAAAACAAACTTTGACTTGCCCTTCCTATTCAAACTACTACTTTATAAAGATATCCTAGTTAATAAATTAAGAAGGAATGTTAGAATTAAAGTCATAGTTAAATTATTGCCGTTTGCAAATCACTACTGAAATAATGGAACTAGGGCATTAATATAGCAATATGAAAGACAACCGAACATATGCCTGATAATGATACACACCACCACCTATGAATTGTATTTGCCCTCTCCCCTACACTATCCCTACTCAAATCAAACCTGGATTTGCTCCTCAATAATCCAGTAGGGGTGGGGATGGGGGAGAGGGTAGTAGGTAGAGATGTAGATTAAACAGTAGTAGCTCTCAATTGTGTTTGAAAGTTTCCATTATGAATTGTTTAGAAGAGAAAAAAAATAAGAAAAAAACATCATTATCAGTAATACCAACAAAAACAGAGAAGACAGGAATGGATTTGAGTTTTGTCTACAAGCCTTACAAACTGAGCATCCCTGGGCTAGTCACACCACCCCTTAATGTCTCCATTGGTTAAATGGAGATAAATTCCACCTAATAAACTCAAAAACTATTTGTTCAAGCTAGTAACCTGGGAGATATCTTTAACTCCTGGCTTCCCCAGTCTCCCACATCTGGTCCACCAACAAATCCTGTTTGTTCCCTCTCTTTCATCCTCCCTCTGCTTTCCATCTTGTCCGTCACTGTGGTCTCACAACACCCCCACCCCTCTCTCCCACCTGTTCTCTACATTTTATCCAGAATGACGTTCCTAAAATGCAAAATCTGATCTTGCCATCATCAGCCCCACTTACCACCTGCAGACTGCTTCCAGTTAGCTACAAGACCACAGGGCCCCCTTAAATTTTTTTTACCTACTCCCTTCCTTGATTCCTTAAAATGACTTCTGATGCCTTCTGCTATCTGATATTGTCTACCTGTCCAACTGCCTCTCCCCATTCTCTCTGCCCCCTCTTTAGCTTTAGCTTTGATGAGTTCTTTCAGTTTTTCCAGTGCACTCTGTACTAACTGTACCTTCAGTGCTCATGTTTGGAATGCCCTTTCCGCCACCACTCTGTGGCCTAGCTAGCGCCTATTTATCCTTCAGGTCTCAGGCTACCTAGCATTTCCTCCTAAAGGCCTAATCAGATGGCTTTCATATGTACTAAGTTGGGTGTCTTCTCACACTAACACAACAAAGTATTTGTTCCCCTAGGAACCTGTCATCCTCTATTATGAGAATCAATTTTTCTTTGTAAAGAGTACTTGTTATAATTACACATTTATGAAATATATATTACTATGTTGTCTCTAGTCTTCAAAACTTAGGATTTTTTTTATGTGAAACTAAGTATAGTGTTAATTATTTCTATGAGTGAATAGTTCAACTCAGCTTCTTGCAAAAAAAAAATAAAAAGCTTTTTTGTTGTTTCATCTTTTAATGAATTGTAATCTACTTACTCTCCCCATGAGGCTTCAGAATACTGAAGTGGATTCTAGCAGAAATACCACCTGTTATATTCAAATACTCATTTATATTTAAAGAAATATAAATAACACAATCCTGATGACACATCTATTTATAATTTTAATCTGGCCACTACATTTCTTCATAAGATTCTGGAACAAGATAGGTCATGGGTTAATAAATTGAAATGGCCTACTCAGATCTCGATTTGTTGAATATATTTTTGGATTTCTGAAGAAAGGAGAACATATACAGATATTCCAGAATACAACCTGGAATTCCACCAAGCAAAACCTGCCAATGAAGGACATAGCCTCCAACTTCTAGACAAGAATAGATAATCTGCTATTACTTTTCACCTTGGGTGGTATATTTAATAGTTAATGGGCTTCATTTTTTTCTTTTTGAAGTCATAATTCACTAGAAGCAAAGTTAAACTGGAGATTTATGTTTTTCATGCTATGTCCCTTTGAAAGAAGATTACTTACTCTTAGAATTGGAGCCATAACCCTAGTAATAAAATATACTAACTTGGGTCTCATCATTGTACTGTTCTCATGTTTTGCTGAATGTCAGCTGAAGTTGCTAGTTTCTTGAAACCTCTTTTATCATAAACATTTTAGTAGGTATTCTATAATTTGTCGTAAAATCTAGAACTTCAAGTTGAATTATTAAAAGGAGAAATATTTTTATTGGAATTTGATTATGCTTATACTTTGCAAATCAGACTTAAAAAGTAAGACGCTTCTCTTTATTTTAAAATAAATGAAATAAATGAATTAAAATTAACCCTCAACAAGGGAAACCAGAAACTGAATTGAGAGTTTCTACATATTACTGGGACCATACTTCCTCTTCCTACCCCCTTGTATAAAATCATGCTTATTTGGATGAATAGGTGCTAAATATTATTGTCTTACAAGGAGAATTAAGAGGAATTGTTACAGAGTCATATGATTGAACATGACATTGGCTAAGGTTGACAAAAGAGGATTAAGTAAATATGTATATATATGTATACATGTATATATAAGCACATATATATGTATATTCACAACCTTTAAGTTTGCATATCAGTTTGACCATTTGCAAATTTAATGAACTTCATCACTTCTGTACTACATATAAAACTTTATCCTCATTTCTAAAACAACTTTGAGAAAATTAGGATTGACATTTGTAAAACTGGGGTCACTACAACAACATCGTAGAGCTATTGTAGAATATTAAACAAGGTCAAGATAAATTCACTGGAATTGTGTATCAACACAGGCCTAGTCAACCAGAAATATAAACAAAAAGTGATTATTACTTACTATTAAGTCTTGGGTATTCTGTATTTTCTTATGGAATTTAGCTGAAATTGCAGATAGCCAAAATTTCCCATGTTTGTCATTCATTGAAATAGTTTGCCTTGCTTTGTTCGTAGAACAACAGAAGTAGCCCTAACTGCTGCTATATTGATATATCGATATGAAAGGTGATATACTGATTGCCAGGAAGCCCTGTAGGAGAACTTAAACCCATTTCACTAAACAAGCCAGAAGTATTTATGATACATGTCATTTGGAGGTGGTACTAAATTTCATCCTCTGGTAATCTTTCTTAGTGCTGGGTCTTTATGTCCACATGTTTTCATGTTTACTGGCATATTTGCATTTCTGCCTTCTCAAAAAAATTTCAGCTTTGAGGCTTTGCTCACTTAAGCAAAAGTAGCTGACTAATATTTAGTGAAGACCCTTCATAGAAAGCTGTCATTCACAAGGTGGAAAAGTGTCATACTTAAACAATCTATACAGAAGACTGCAGTGAACAGAGAGGTGGCAGAAAGCTTGGGAATTAAGGGATAGTCGTCGTTTGTGTTGAAGAAACCCTCCCCCCTTAACCTCCAACACCCACTTCTGTCTTATTTTAGGTGAAGAGGCCCTGAGATCTAACACACACCCTCCATGTCATCACATATCCTTTGGTACATGTTACATTTACCTGAAACAGAGCAACCTTTTTCTAGATCACAGCAGAAGTGAGGACAGTTACGAATGTCAGGTTTCTTGTTTTGCAGTGCATTGGACTCTTGACAAGTATGTATTGTGAGCTTTCTTGCTGGGAAAAACTGAATAAATTTCTAGTTTAGGTAGGAAATACTCTCCAACAACATATACGGCGTTTGGGACTACAAAAAAATGTGAGGAAGGCTACACGGAACCCTTAATAGAAAGGAAATTAGTTATTTTGTTCTATAATAGAATCATTGCACATTCTTTTCTTTTTAACTGACTAAAAATAGCAAAACTTGACATCCTTGATCAAAATTATTTTAACTGAGATTATATAAATATTTACAATTTTTATATGACTATAAAATATATATAGTTTAAATAGGCTTAAGATTTACAATGAGGAATAGTAGTCCATTCTACATCCTCTCCTACCACCCTTTCCCATGTAAATACGCATCAGCCTTTTCCGTAACTAATACATCCTAGTTCTACAGTTCCTCACTTTTGTGATCAAAGAGAGTTAATGGTTTAAAATAACTATTCTCAGAGTGTGGTTTATGACTCCTCAAGGACCTAAAGACAGGGTTGGAATCCTTAGGTTCCACATTGTAACTAATCATTAAGAAATGATCACTTACCAAGTTTTGGTATAGTACTGAAGAACAATATCCATAATTACCTGAAAAGGCTATTACAATACTTCTTTTTCCAACTAGATATCTGCTTAAGGTTGTTTTGAACCAAAAACTTTGAGATCTGTTGTCTCAGAAAAGAAATATACTTTATATTTATTGGTAGGATCGTCTGACCATGTCAGTAATAAATCTGGAAATTATTGATAACTAAAATATTGGTGTTTTTAGAGATTAAAACTATGAGCTAAATTAAAACAAGATCTAGAATCAGTTTTCATATATTCTGAAAGATAGACCCAAAGTCCTTCTTTAAGCATCCTAATTAGCAAACTGTTAATTTCTCTTTAAGGATAGTACAGTATAGTTGAATTCATATAAAGTGGATTGGGTTTGTCTTGAGTGATAAGGGAGATACAAACAGTTGGAAGTTTGCAGAGCCAGGTTTACATTTTCTTAGGTTGTTTATTTTGCAGTTTGATCAAAGTCATGCATTTCATAACTGCTGAGTGTTTGGCTAGCCAGCTACAGAAGTAATATTTTCCCTTTTACTGGTTCTTTCTGGTTTTATTTTTTATTTTTATTGCTTTTTTTACTTTTTCACTCATTTTCAAAATGGAAAAGACTACAAAAGAAGGTGATGTTTCCTAGACCTTGGATCTAGGAACTTACCCTTGGGGCAGGTGGTTTTGTAAGCGAGGAAGCTGGAGGAAGGCCAGTTGTAAAGCAGTAGACTTGCTACTTTAGCCGCAGTAGCTTCAGTAAATCAGCCTTTCTGGATTTTAATGTTTCCATGGGAATTTCAAACCTAAAAACTGGTCTACACTTAGTAACAAATTCTTTTAAGATTATTGATGTTAAATTTCTGCTTCTTTTAAGTTCACAAATTGTTGTTTTAGGAAATGACAGTGGCTTTGTTTTAAAAATTGATGGAGAAAATGTAGAGAACATAATGAAGACTATTTCCAAAGGCCTTTGTAACTCTTCTTTTCTGGAGTAGGGCAGAGCATGGGATGTATGGAGCACAATTTTGGCTTTCCAGATTAGTAGTATACTTGCGCAATTCCTGAGAATTATGAGAAAAAGAATTCAGAAAATCTAGAAGGTGGTTTTTGTCACCACCAACATTGCCAAGAAAAGTTAGGATTATTGTTTCCCATTGTCTTTTTCTTTTACAAGGCAAGTCAGTGAACTTTCTCATCACCCTATCTTTTTTTCTTTTTTTTTTTTTTAAATCTCCCATCACTTTCAGGCAGCTACTAGAGAATCAAAATAATAGCTGAGCTAAAAGGAAATGCTACTGTACACATTGTAAGGATTAAAATCTTAAAGTTTAATCTCTTTTAGCCTCTGGACTTGAATATGCCCTCTTCTCAACAGGAGCTTTGAATACTGTACAAAGGGGCCTACTCTCATAATTTACTTCTTGAATGAACTCTTGTTTATAGCTGAAATTTGGTCAGTTTAAAAGAAAATATATTTAGCTAGTGATAATACACACTTTTTCCTATTATGTACCATCAGAATTTTTAAATTAATAAGAACAGCCATTTGTTGGATGGTGATAGCATTGTATTGAATCCATGTATGGTTTTTTGAAGCGTTCTTTTTTTCAAAACTTGGATAGTCTTATTTTTTATACATTTCCTTCTGAATCTTTTTAAAGCTTCTTGAAATTATAAATCTAATTTTGACACTATGGAATAAGGTTTTGTTAACTTGATGAGGCAAGTCTTAGTAACTACTTTAACTGGGACAAATCATAGCTGCCAGCGAAGCTCAGAGTTTAATCACGTCCAGCATGTATTAGCTGATCGAGTCAGAGCTTGATGTGTTAAATAGCTCTCCCGTCTGTGTGTGGGTTTCTCTCTGTGTAAACATTCTGAGGCGAATTAATCTTTTTAGTGGTTCTTTGATTGAAAAATTTCAAGTGCTTTTCTCTTTATTCATACTTAGGTAAAGGAAAAACTCGAAAAATTAATGCCTGGAGCAGTTCTATTTAATATAATTTTAGACTTCAGCAGAACTGAGCTGTTATATAGTATTATATTCATTCCAGTAGAAATTTTAAGGAGCTTCAACTTATATTTTTATTCCACCCGAATCATAGATAAGTTAAATGCCCAGGGACAGAGGTCTTTAATCTTTATACTGGTTAATATTTTTAAGTGAATTCTCCAGATTCTCAGATTCAGATGCACCCTTAACCAAAAATCATCTCTCCTGAGAATAGATGCCTGAGGTCGTCTGTCTGCTTCTCCTTTTCCAATTTGCTTTACCCCAAAGCCCTTACCCCTACTACAAAATAAAGGTACATTTCTCATTTATCCCAATTCTTACTATGGTTCACTGCCACAGGCTATAAAAATCTCTGGGGACCCCAAATAAGGGAAAGTTTCAGAATGCATAGTCCCAGAGAGAAAAAGTCCCATGACAGAAATCCATAGAGGGATTAGGTCAGAAATATTGGTTGAGGCAAGACCTTATTCCATGTGGACAATGAACGTCTTTTTATTTTCTAGGTTAGAATTATATTTAGAAAGTGAGATAGTTATCACAGGGATGTGTATTAATACATTTATTTCAGTTAAAATTAGGTATGACTGGCAGAAATCTATTTTGCTCGATTGGTTTAAAAATGGACTGACCAATTAGATTATATGGTATTTTCCATAACCTGGACTAAGTTTTTGGTGCCAAAGTTTTGATAAATATATTTAAAGTACATAGACTACAATATATAATATGTCAGAAATTATATTCTTTGTAACTGTTAAGGTTAATTACAAATTTTAAATGTCATATTCATATATAAGAGGGTACATATTTTTTTTGTCTACACAAAAACCTGCACATGGATGTTAACAGCAGCTTTATTTATAATGGCCCAAACCTGGAAGTCACCAAGATGTCCTCCAGTGGGTGAACAGATAAATAAACTGATACATCCAGACAATGAAATATTAGTATATAGTGCCAAAAAGAAATAGCTATCAAGCCATGAAAAGACATGGAAAAAACTTAATGCATATTACTAAATGAAAGAAATCAGTCTGAAAAGGCTATACACTGTATGATTCTAACTATATGACATTTTGGAAAAGGCAAATCTGTGGAGATAGTAAAAAGACCAGTGGTTGCCAGGAAGGAGTTAAAGAGGAAAGAGAAAAGACTATTGGGAGCACAAAGAATTTTTAAGGGCATGAAACTACTCATTATGATACTATAATGGGGGATACATGTCATTATAAATTTGTCCAAACCCATAAAATGTACAACACCAAGAGTGAACCCGTAGGTAAACTCTGGGTAATTATGTGTCATATAATGATGTGCATACTGCGAGTAAAACTTTATTAAAGATTACAGTTACAAGGAAAAAAAAGTTATTTTAGGGTGTGTCACCATTTTCAGAGTATAAGCTAAGTATCTTTAGATGGGCCAAGTGCCTAAAATCAGGACAAGCCAGCAATTCTGGGTATGCAAACAGTGATCTTTGACACGGGAGAATTATGCTTCAGTAGATTAGGATGGATCTATAATTCCGGTGAGGTTGGGAAGAACTTGGAAATGTCTCCTCATACTGATTAAACCTCTTCTACAGTGGAAATGGAAGGGATGTCCTCTTTTCCCCTAGGGACCTCAGCTTTTCATAGGCCGTGTTATGTTTGTATACAGACACGTGCTGCATAAATGACATTTGGTCAACAGCAGACTGCATATATGATGGTGGATCTGTAAGATTTAATGAAGCCGAAAAATTCCTATCGCTTAGCCATCATGTCACAATGCACTACTCACATATTTGTGGTGATGCTGGTGGAAACAAACGTACAGCGCTGTAAGTCGTATAAAAGTACAGCATGTACAGTTATGTACATAATACTTGATAATGATCATAAATGAATGTTAGTTACTCTACAGTTGACCTTGAATACTTACTGCTGGTATTAAGGGTGCCGACCTCCCATGCAGGAGAAAACTCGTGTATACCTCTGTCAGTTCTCAGCATACACAGATTCCCAACTGCAGAGCCAACCCTTAAACAACTTGGGTTTGAACTGTGTCGGTCACTTGAAAAATAGCCGCTTATAAGTAGTCATTGGCTTGGAAGTGAAATTAAAAGTAATTAAGGACTGTGAAGGTAGAACATAGGCAATGTTTACTGCTCAGCAGTCAGGCACAGCCCAATCCACCACAGCTTCAATCTTGAAGAACAAGAACAAAGTGATGGAAGCTGTTGAACAATCTGCTTCATCAAAGACAACAAGACTAAGACAAATTTGAAAAGGGCCTATATCAGACGTAGAGAAACTTCTAATAACCTGGACTGAAGACCAGATACAGAAGTGTATCCCTCTCAGCATCATGATGATCATGGCCAAGTAAAACATTTGTGATTTTAAAAGAAAAGGCTGGACCTTGCTACAGTGTTGAATTACTGCTAGCTCTGGGTAGTTTAAACAGTTCCAGAATCGTCATCCATTACATACCGTGAAAGCGAGTGGTGAATGCGAGTCCTGATGCAAAAGCAGCTGAGGAATTTTTGGTAACTCTAGATAAGCTGATTGTGGAGGAAAATTATTTGCTAGAGCAAATACTCAATATGACTAAACCACCTCCCCCCCCCATTCTGGAAATGGATGCCTTAAAGCAGAGGTCCCCAACATTTTTGGCAGCAAGGACCGGTGCTCCTATGAGAGTCTAATGTCTGATGAGCTGAGGTGGTGATGCTACTAGCACTGGGGAGCAGCTGCAAATCCAGATGAAGCTTCACTTACTTGCCTGCCGCTCACCTCCTGCTGTGCAGCCCAGTTCCTATCAGGCCGTGGACCAGGGGTTGGGGATCCCTGCCTTAAAGGACTTTCTCCCATAAGGAAAACAAGTCAATGTCAGGTTTCAAGGCTTTTAAGGATGCAGTAACAGTCTTGATTGTGTACAGTGTTGCAGGCTACAAACTGAAACCCTTTGTGATCTGGTACAGTGAGAACCCCAGGGCCTGAAAGCATTATCACTAAGCACACACTGCCAGTGTACTACAGGAGCAATAAGAAGTCACAAGTGACTCAGCTTCTCTCCTCTTCCAAGGTGCCCTCTCGAATTCCTATGCCAGAGAAATGGAGAAGTCCTGTTTGGAGACTAATATACCTTTCAAGATTTTGCTTATTTTTGATAATGTTCTCAGGTGTCCTCCTTTTATTGGTAATCTTCATCCCAATGTCAAAGTGGGATTTCTTCAAACACCACCTCTTTGATCCAATCAATGGATCAAGGAGGCACAGCAGCTTTTAAGGCCTACTCCCTGAGAAGGACCTTTGCCCAGGCTATTGCTGCAACTACAGAAGACATTGATGCATTCTGGAAGGATTATGTCTATGACTACATCAAGACCCTTGCTTGAGTTTGGGGTGATGTCACCAAGGAGTATATGAATAGCATATGGAGGAAGACACTCAGGAGATTGTTCCATGACTTCAAGGATTTGCCAAGAATGAGGCAGTTACAAAATTCAGCAAGGCTGTGGTTGAGATGACAAACAACTTTAACCTTGGTGTGGATGAAGATGACATTGAGGAGGTCCTAGAGGTCGTTCTTGGGAACTGACTGAGGGATTGTTGGAACTGGATCAAGAATATATAGCTGAAGAAGAGGCAAGAGAAAAGGAAACGAGAAGAAAGAACCTCCAAGAAAATTCACAGTGAAGAGTTTAGCAGAAGCTATTGCAGACAGCCTCTTTTAAAAGTATGAAAACATGGATTCCAATACCAAAATGTTTTCATTGAGAGGAATGTGCATGTTATGGTATCATCTTCCAAGCAAATCTATGATTAAAAAAAGGAAGAGAGGAAGGGAGAAGAGGAGAGAGAAAAACAAATCAAACAAACCACCATGGACAGATTTCTGAAAAGAATGACACCTCCTCAAGAAGAGCCTCAGGCAGGTCTCTCAGGAGATGGTCTAAAAGAAGGCGTTGCTATCACAGGAGGTGACAGCTCCATGCAGTGAGACCTTCCAGTGGGACAAGATATGTAGGTGGATGACAGTAATATTGATGATTCTGACCCTGTGTAGACCTAGGCTAATGTGTATTTGTATCTCAGTTTTTTCCAAAAAAGTTTTAAAAGTAAAAAAATAAATAAAAATTTTAAACATAGAAAAAACTTATAAAGATATAAAGAAAAATGTTTTTACAGCTGTACAATGTGTTTGTGCTTTAAACTAAGTGTTATTATAAGAGTCAAAAAAAGTTGAAAAATTTTAAAGTTTACAAAGTAAAAAGTTACAGTAACTAAGGTTGATTTATCATTGAAGAAAATATTTTTAATACACTTGGTGTAGCTGAAATGTACAGTGTTTATAAAGTCTGAGCAGTGTACAGCATGTATAGGCATCACAGTCAGTCACTACTCACTCTCTCTGACTCACCCAGAGCAACTTCCAGCCTGTAAGCTCCTTTCATAAGTGCCCTGTTACAGGTATACCACTTTTTAGATTTCACACCATATTTTTACTGTCCCTTTTCTATGTTTAGGTGTGTTTAGGTACACAGATACTTACATTGTATTACAGGTACCTACTGTATTCAGTACAGTAATGTGCTGTGCAGATTTGTATCCTTGGAGCAACAGGCTGTACCGTCAGCCTAGGTGTGTAGTAGGCTAGACCATCTAGGTTACTGCAGATGCACTGTATCATTGCACAACAGTGAAATTGCCTAATGATGCGCTTCTCAAGACATCTACCTGTTGGTAAGCAACCGTGACTGTGTACCTATGTATATCTCCATAAATAATATATTAATGTTTTACAAGATTTAAAGTTTTATATAAATGGTATCACACTTCATGTGTCTATGGTGAATTTTGATGATGTTTGACATCCATTACATCCTCTTTTCTAGGGTACTTTGCTATATTACAGAGGCTTTAAAACTGAAAACTCCATTTCCCAGGTTCTCTTGTAACTATATTTCTGGATTGACTTAAATTTCGCTAGTTGAATGCATTCATGCGACATTTATAAGGCAGAATTGTAACTGATGTCTCAGTGTCTAGTCACTGGCTTTGAGATTTTGAGAAGCAAAACCAGGTGGGATCCATTTTGACGGTGCTGTCATAGGAGGCAAACGTGGTTCTGGACCTAACAGCAGCCGTTAACAGCCTTTGATTGTGGTGACTTCCTGATTTTGATCATTATCTGATTTTGGCAGCTTCTTATCTTGCTGGCTTCCTAATTGTGGCAATAGTGATATGATTTTGGAGTCAGAAGCTTTCTGGTTGTAGAAAGAGGAGCAGCTTTCCAGTGACCTGAGTAGTGCTTTGGAAAGCTTTGTGGGACCAAGGGAACAAATGTTGGGAGTCTAGGGCCCATGAAGAGTGAGAGCTCTGGTATCGTCCTGTTCTTCTGGGTTGGGACCCTAAAGGGCTGTGCCATAGGGCTGGGGGTGAATTGGCGGCAAACCTGTCCTCAAATGAACAACGACCTAATTTCAAGTAACCTGTGTGGGCAAAACAACTCTTAAAGAGAGTCTGAGTTTACACAGCCCTAGGTAAATGAAAATCATCTCTTGAGATTATCTTAGGTCTCAAATTGTTAGTACAGAGAGACAAAAGGATGGAAAATACAGAAGAGAGTAAGAGAGTGGATACCATGGGAAGGTCCTACCCACATCCAATTGGAGTCTCAGAAGAGTGAAAAGGGGGAATGGGAAAAACCAATATTTGAAAATGTAGTGGCTAAGTTTTTCAAAATTGATGAGAATTGTTTTTTCAGTGTGATTGTTGTGTAATCTGTATTTTCTCAATAGTTGTTATTTAAATATTTTTCTCTTCTTGGGCTTCCTTATACTATAGGTTCATATTGTCCATCAACTCTGGAATATCCTTGGCCATTAACCCTTGAAAATTGCCTCTTTCCCATTCTCTCTATTCTCTTTTTTTCCAAAGTTCCATTAGATCTCCTCCTAAACTCCATGCTTCTATACCTTTCTCAGAGCTTCAGAATAAAGCTGTCCCCTGAATTTTGAGTATTGTCTTCAGACCTGTCCTCCAGCTTCACTGCCTCTCTGCAGCTGTGTTCAGTCTGCTGGTTAACCAATTTTTAATTTCACTGAGTATACTTTTCATTTCTAGAAGTTCTGTTTCAGATCAACTAGTCTTTTCATAATATTTTGCATTAGGGTTTTTTAATTGATTTTTTTTAGTGTTTTTAATGCTTTATCTCATGCTTTTAAACATTTTAAATATCCATATCCAGTATCTGTACTTCTTGAGTGTCTAAACCGGCTCTATTGGATTAGCTTTACTTATGGCTAATTGATTCTTGATGCGTTTTGAAATTTCATATTGTAGGTTTATTATCTAGCAGGGCGTTGTCTGTGGGAAATCCCTGCTAGCAAAATCAAACAACATATATCTCTGAAAGCACAATGGAGGTTTCCCACAGGCATTGCCCTCCCTGCCATAAGCTCACACAGTCCTTCCCACTGAATGTTCAGGCCTTCTTCTGTCCTCTCTCTATCCTCTTTGTTCTCCTTTCTTTCAGCCACCCAGAGAGCCAAGGCAGGAATTTGCTTGCCATCTCCTTTTCCTTCTGTATTGTCTCCGTGTGCCACCAAACAGATTTTATCCCCTTGTCATTGTCCTTAAACTATTTTTGTTTTTAATCAGCTTTAGTGAGGTAACACTTATATACAATAAAATTTGCTGATTTTGAATGCACAATTTGATGAGTAACAACTGCCAGTCATATATTTACATCGCCCCAAAAAGTTCTCTAATACTCCTTTGCAGTTAGCCATCTCTCTCCACCCTTGATGTTTTCTGTTACTAGAATTTTGTCTTTTCTAGAATGTGATATAATTTAACCTTACAGAATATAATCTTATGTCTAGTTTCTTTCACCTAACGTAACACTTTTGCAGTCCGTCTGTGTTCTTCCATGCATCAGTAGTTTGTTCCTTTTATTGCTCAGTGGTGTTTCATTATATGGTTATCACGATTTGTTTATCTATTCACTTGATGGATATTTAGGTTTTTTTCAGCTTTAGGCTAATAATGAATAAAGCTACTAGAGGATTCTTATTTAAGTCTTCGAAAATATATGTTTTCATGTCTCTTGGATAATATGTAGAAGTGTAATGGCTGGGTCATATGTTAAATGTATGTTTAACTTAATAAGGAACTCTCAAACCTGGCTGTACCATTTTGCTTTACCACCAGCAATATGAAAGTTCCATTGTTTTATGTCCTCACCAACTGTTGGTATTATCAGTCATAGTCATTCTAGTATATATGTATTAGTATCTCATGATGATTCCATTTATATTTCACAAATGACTAACAGCTTTAAGCATTTTTTATGTGCTTTGTCATCGTGGATCTTTGGTTAAGTATCTGTTCAGATATTTTGCCCATTTTTCAATTGTGTTGTTTGTCTTTTTGCTTTTGAGCCATAAAAGTTATTTTTATGTTCTGGCCATGTCTTTTGATGTATACATGTTTCGTATATATTTTCTCCCAATCTGTAGCTTTAAGTCTAATTTGTAAACTTTTTTTTTATAAAAATGCTATTATGTACCTTCAGAAATCTCTGCCTAATTTAAATATTGAATCTTTCAAACATGAAAATGGGTTATCTATTTAGTTTTTTCTTGGTACTATTTTGTAGTTTTCAGTGTTCATGTTATATATCATTTGTCAAATTTACCCCTTTTCAGTTTTTTGATAACTACTATAAATGGTGTTTTTTAAAATTTCAAATTCTGATTATTCATTGTTGGTTCATAGAGGCAGGTGATTTCAGTTTATTGATCTTGTATGCTGAGACTTAGTTCATTTTGAGTTCTGTACCTTTTTTGTATATTCCTTAGCATTGCCTACATAGATATGTCATCTGTAAATAAAGACAGCTTTACTTCTTTGTTTTTATTTTTTTATTTTTTAAATGCCAATTTATATATATATATATATATATATATATATACACACATAATTTTTTTTAACATTTTATTTTTTCATTTTCCCCCTCCCCCCTCTCTTCTGGTATTCACTAGTCCATTTGTCCATGTCCATGAGTCTGTTTGTTTGTCCTGTTCATTTGTTGCTTTTAGGTTTATATCCCACGTATAAATGATACCATGTGATTTTCAACTTTTTCTGTCTGGTTTATTTTGTTTAGCATAATTATCTCCAGGTCCATCCACGTTGTTGCAAATGGTAGTATTTCATCTCTTCTTATGGCTGAGTAATATTCCATTGTATATATGTACCACAGCTTCTTTAGCCATACTTCTTCCTTTCTAGTCTTTATACCTTGTATTTCTTTTTCTTGCCAACATGCACTGGCTGGAACCTCTAGTACAGCGCCAAGCAGAAGTGATTAAAACCTCATCCTTGGTTTTAGGAAAACTCCCCACAGGTTGTTTTCTTCCTACTCCTACAACATCCACTGTCCTCAGTCATATCTGAAGTGGTCAGATGGGTTGGAAGGATCTGTGTGTTAGATTAAAGAATGTTGTAACCAAGAGTGAGCTTGTCATCAGTGACATGTACTTACTGTCGTAAGTCTGAGTAGAGATAATTGTCTGAGTGGAGATAATTAGAAATGAACACGCTAACATACTGTTGCAGGATGAGTTATACTATAGGGTGGAAACTGGCTTTAAGTAAATTAAACGAGACTTTTATGAGAAAACAGGTAGATCTACCACCAAACATTCACTCCTATCTTTTCCTTATTCATAATTTAACAGGAAGTTCCATTTTCTAAATATGCTATTCATTAGAACTAGGTGGCTTCATGAAAAGAGGTAATCTTTGATTTGAAACTACCATCTTTTGACATAATCTTCCAGTCCATTAAATGAAATGTTTGTGTTCAGAATGACCTTCTATTTTGCAGATTGCTACATATTTAGTGAGTCAGGTACCCACTTCCTAATATTTTTAAGTCAGCATATAAATAAGAGGAAGTAAAAAGAAACTAAGTATTGATTCAGAGTACATTTTTGGAAACAGGAAAAATGTATAAAGTCTATACTAAACTATGGAACTTTTGTAGGGTATGTGTTATGTGAATTTTGCAAGCAGATAAGTCAAGGCATTTAGTTATTTACAGTAATTTAAGGAACTGTATTAACTGCTAAAACAAGTAGGCTTATTCAAAATACAAAGGCTACAATTATTGAAAAAGATTTATTTTAGCTATGGTTTCTTAAATGGTGAGGAGCTATTTCCCTTTAAGCTGCTAAAAACTATGGGCATTACCATGGCATTAAGACTTTTTTGTGATAATATCCTTAGAAGATGATGTCTATAGGGCAAGTAACATGGGAAAACAATTCAGTTACTTGAGAACTAGGTGTGAAGGCGGAAGTGCTTTGTTGTGGGGAGTGCTAGGTGGGAGTGCCTTATTGCTGATATACTATTTTAATTTTATATCCTTCAGATATCTGGATTTGATCTGCACTTTGGAATTCATCTACACTTAAAATGCCACCAGCAGTTGGAGGTCCAGTTGGATACACACCCCCAGATGGAGGCTGGGGGTGGGCAGTGGTAGTTGGAGCTTTCATTTCCATTGGCTTCTCTTATGCATTTCCCAAGTCTATTACTGTGTTCTTCAAAGAAATCGAAGGTATATTTCATGCCACCACCAGCGAAGTGTCATGGATATCCTCCATTATGCTGGCTGTCATGTATGGTGGAGGTAAGTACCATTAGCAGCCAGAGGCTGTGTATTAGGTTAACTTTTTTTTTTATGTCTTAGTGAGGTGTTTTAAAATGTTATTTCTTGAAGCTTTATGTTCAAAATCACATTTTTTATTCCCGTTAACAATATCTTTTGCTGTTAGTTCTACTACAGTACTCTGAAACAGAAATGAAAAATTGTGAAGAGCCCTGATCTGCTTCCCCTCAGTATCACTGAGTTTAAAAAAGCTCTCAGAAAAATAACATATACACAACTGATTTTTCTTAGTACTCTCTGCTAGACTCTTGAGATGTAAACATAAAGATTTTTAAAAATTGACATTGGGAGAATGAAAGTAAATCAGGCTAACCTGGAGAGCATAGTTCAAAGTCTCAGATAAAAGCTTTTTGTGATGTTAGAATTAAAGAACTTAACAAAACCGCCCCCTTGTTCCTTGTGATATTAGTCCAAAAAGCATTTTAGCTGCACCTTAAACTTAAGTTTTAACCTTTCTTCCCCTTCTGTCTTCTTTGGCATGTTGTGAAGGAAATGTGGAGAGTAAGTTAAAGAATTACTTAGTAACATCATTTAAAATACTGTTCATTTCATCTTGGAACATCAAATCACCATTTAACATGTAAAAGTCAAAACCTACCATAGTACTTAAAATACATAATTGTTTAATTAGCAGAGGTTCTAAAGCCAAGTGTATTTATTTACTGGGATTGACAGTGTCTCACGTTAACATATTTAAGCAAGTTATTGCTTCTACAAACCTTTTTTGGTGACAGTTCAGCGCCTCGGATTGTTTTCACAGGCAGCTCTTAAACAGCCACTGTGTTTCAATTGTAAAATTTTAGCCCTAGGACTCTAACCTATGGCAGAGTCAGTCAGTCCTGATTAAGTTTTATGCGTATATTCCAAGGAGGCTAGGTGTCCTGATAGAGAACACTGATCTTGATCCCTGCCTTTGGGAAGTTTACAATCCTGTTGAGAGGATAACATAAACTCCTGAAAAAAGAAAACGTAATTGAAGTCATAACTAGGTGCATAATTTCACTGTACAGAGAAAACAGGTAATCTGGTTGCCTTAGAGGGATAAATTGGGTGAGTGAAACAGGAGTAGGGAGACGTTTTTTTCCTACTACCTACTATATGTATTTCTGTGCCTTTTAACATTTGAGTGTAAGCCTGCACTGTCTATTAAGTAGTTTTAAAAAAGAACATAAGTGCAAATTGTGATACTTTTAAAAATAAGTTCAGAGAAATCAAAAGGGATTTTGGACATTATCTGGTTTCTGAGCCAATAATTTTGGAGGCTTTGAACTCCATCTGCCAGAATTTCTAATCAGGTTTTGACTATGATGGCTTGAAGAAATTATAATGGTGTCTTGAGGCTGACCACAAACCAGAGGTTCACATGTTGCAATTCCAAGCTGCCAAAGAGCTTGAGAGCCACTTAACATTTTTCATCAAAAGTAAGTGATGTCAGTTGTGTTGATTGCACATGACACTTTCTTTTGGGAAAACAGTACCTTCTTTGTCCTCACCCAGAGATAACTAGCACATTTCTCTGAATTTGTGTTGTAATAGGCCTGTAAACTGTACCCTTCTCTATTTTTAATGATAGCTAATTGGGGCCATCTTTCCTGAAATAACTCTGAAAGACAAATTGCTTATCATGAGCCTTGTGGCAGAATTTTTATTAAATGGGTTATTTTGTTTTGATTGGATCTTAAGTGGTATGTCCCCTAAGACTTATCACTTTTACAACTGCCATATCCTTTCACTTGTGCATTTGGGCCACACCCACAACACTAATATGTTTTGAGCTGTGAGTGGTTTACATGTTTTCAGTTCCACAGTGATGTCATCTTACCATTCCTATTTAAAAATACTGTAAACTTTACAGCATTAACTTCTATTTTACAGAGTCAACAATGTGGCAATATTTTGATCTTTATAATTCTGACTATACAAAATCTCTTTCATGAGTAATTTATATGAAAATATTTCATAAATATTCTTTCAGTATTTAAATCGTTCATGTTACACAAACTATAAATTCCTATTATTTCCAAACCATCTGTGGCCTAATTATTTACAGGAAGTGACTTAGAAGGTCAGTAAAAACTTTACACATACCCTCGGTTGAGTGTGACGTTTTTCCTGGAAGCCAGTTTTTGACCCAGCCCTCTTAGAGGGAGACTTAGTCCTCTGAAACACTAGGATATCAAAAGCTTGAGTTCCTTCTTGCATATTTATCATATTTATTACATGTGTGTATACATACATACCATAATTTGAATTTGGGTTCCCTAGGGCCAGAGTTTGTTTTTGAATCTTAAAACACCACACTGCAACTCTGAATAGTAGTGCTAGAATATAAGTAACTGTGGAATTTTCCATATTGTTTATGGAAATAGAACGTCAACATATGATCAATGGTATATCCTGAATATGTACATTGTTTTTAAAAATAGACAACCTATGACTATGAAATAATTACCAAAAGCAGTATTCTTACCCTTGCTTTTTTTTTTTTTTTTTTTTTTGGTATCTGTTTATTTTGGAGGACTTCTCATTTAGTGTCATTATTGCATTATAGCTGTGAGAGAGGAGTTTCTTTGCCTCTATACCACTAAATTTTTGGTTATTTCTTAGGTCCTATCAGCAGTGTCCTGGTGAATAAATACGGCAGTCGTCCCATCATGATTGTTGGTGGCTGCTTGTCAGGCTGTGGCTTGATTGCAGCTTCTTTCTGTAACAGTGTACAAGAACTTTACTTGTGTATTGGAGTCATTGGAGGTGAGTTGCTGTTGATTCATCTTCGAGCATTAATTTATTGCTGGCTATTTGGTATTCACCTGCATCTGTCTTTTAGATCTCTTGAGGGAAATTCCTTCCTTATAGAAATTACTTATCCTTTTGAATAACTGTAAATACATTAAGATTACTAGAAACAAACTTTTTTAAAGAAATTTTTGTGATACAGTAGATGTTGTTTGTCGAATGAATGAATGAATTGAAAGGGATAATTACATGTCTTGTCCTAAGAATAGTCAGTGGCAGAGGATGAAACGTGTCTGGCAACTTGTTGCAAGGGTGGTTACTGGTTGTCATTCTCATTACTTCTTTCACAGGGAATAGGCTTCTATTGGAGCAGGAGAGAGTGTAAAGGTAAAGCAGGAATTATGTGGTAGAATGTGCACACACATTTCTGAGAGAGAGAGGATCCTCTTGATAACCCCTCTCCTGTTTTTAAATAGCCAAATTAAGATAATGAACTGTTGGCGAGTGTAATAAATAAAGGTTACTCATAACTTCCCAATCCAGAGAATATGGCTACTAACATTTTGATATACAGTCTTCCAAACTTTTTTCTATGCACAAACATATAACTTTTTTCTAGAACAGAAAAGGCTCAGATTACATATAATGTTTTATAGCCAGGTTTTTTTCACTTAATAGATTATGAACATCTTTCTGTGTCATCAGATATTTTGATAGGAAACATTTTTATTGTTATTTTATTGAATAGATATACACCACAATTTTATTTGACCAGTCTCTTAATTATTTACTTTTTAGGGTTTTGTTCTTGTTTTTTCACTATTATTAAACAGTATTGGGTTTACAGTCCTTTGTAAAGATGAATATTTTCTTAGGATAGATTTGTAAAAGTAGAACTGCTGTGTTTTTTAAATACAGAAGCTAAATTCCCCTCTAGAAAGGTTATACTCATTTATTGTTCCACAATATATGAGAGAGGATATACCCTTGACAATAATGGGATATTATTCTTTTAATTATTGCCAATTTTAACAGGTGAACAGTATCTCCTGGTTTTAATTTACGTCTCTTTGATTATTAGGAAAGTAAATGTTTTTTTGTTTTTTTTTTTTACAAAATGCTTATTGACTACTTTTGTGTATTAATTTAAGAATAATGTATAAATTTACACATTAAATTATTCCTGTTTACATGAGTTATTTTTCCAAATTTTTAAAAATATTCATGATAAAATACACCTAAAATTTTACCTCAAACATTTTTAAGTGTTCAGTTCAGTGGTATTATGTACATCCACATTGTTGTATAAGCATCGCCATCTGTCTCCATAACTCTCTTCCTCTTGCAAAACTGAAACAATACCCACAAAATGATTCCCCATCCTCCCATCCCCCCCGAGTCCCTGGCTAACACCATTCTACCTTCTGTCTGTATGACTTTGACAGCTCTAAGTAACTCAGGTGGAATCATACAGTTTTTGTCTCTTTGTGATTGGCCAGTTCACTTAGCATAATGTTCTCAAGGTTCATCCATGTTGTAGCATGTGTTAGAATGTCCTTACTGTTTAAGGCTGCCTAATATTCCACCCTGTGTGTATACATCACATTTTATTTATCTGTCCGTCTACCAACCAACACTTGAGTTGCTTCCATCTTTTAGATATTGTGCTTAATGCTGCCATGAACGTGGGTGTACAAATAGCTGTTCTCAACAATTATTTGGCCGTTGAATTTTGAGAAAAATAAAATTTAGACCTTTCTACTTTTTTCCCCCTCAATAAATGTCTATGATTTTTAAGTATTCAAAAATCTCTATCTATTTGTCTGTTATTATTAGAAATTTATTCTTCATGCCAAGATTATGAAAATATTTGCCTACTTTTTTAAATATGCCTTTTGTAAACCAAAAAATAAATAAAAATATGCCTTTTTACATTTAAAACTTCTGGAAGGATGAAAACATTTGATGGATGAAAATGAGAAGAAATATAACTGTTCCCACATGATTAGTCAGTTTATTCATTTACTCTTTTATTCACTCTTCATATATTTACCGAGCAAGAAGCGTATTAATTCAGGCATGGTTCTGGGTGCTGTGGGGATAGAGCAACACGTTGGGCGAGTCTTGCTCTTTAATGGGTGGAGGTGGACGGTACTGCCACAAAAACAAATAAGAAAAATATCAGGCAGTGAGAAATGCTATATAGAGCCTCAAGTCAAAGTATTCTGACAGAGAAAGACTGGGTGGTTAATGGAGGTGAGTGCTCGCTGAAGAGAACCTTAACAGAGATCTGAGTAACAACAGGGAGCTAACTTTGTGACAGTCCGGGGGACACAGGCCCTCAGCCAGCAGCCTGCATATTAGCACTGGTGAGAATGGTCTGGTATGAGATCTGAGTATGAGATAAGGGCCAGGGTGAAGCTTATGGATAGAAAGCCATTAGCAGGTTTGAAATAGAGGAGTATCTGCTCTGGTTTGTGGTTTGGGCCTCTCGGAATAGCTTCACCATAAAGGGCAAGGAGCAGGAGTCAGCCAGGGAGAACGTCTAGAAGTTATGTGTTTACTTATACCAGCAGTATTTACTGACTGATTTTTTCTGCAGTAATTTAAAATGTCATTTTTATCTTACATTTAATGTTTATATATGTCTCAGGTCTGTCCCTGAACTATTTTCATCGATCTGTGTGTACCTACCTATTCCTGAGCCAGAGCCACACTGTTCTAACGATAGCAGCTTTTATAAGTCCATTTAAATATCTGGCTGGTCCCACTCCTCCTCTCACACCACCAGAAATTTCCTGATTGATTCCCATGTATTCTCTAAGTATGTTTTAGAGTCATTTTACCTCATCTCCATTTTCCTCAGAATCACATTAAATTGGTGCATTCATTTGGGGAGTACTGACATCTTGAAAGTGTTGTGTTTGTCAAAAAACATGTATATGTCATTTTTAATTCTCCAACCCTTCAGGAAAAGTTACACAATTGTAGCCATTATAAATTGCACACTTTTTAGTTTTTGGTGCTATTGTAAAAGGAATAGTTTTGTATTGCATTTTCTATTGTAAAACTATTTTCTATTTGATAATTGTCTACTTAATGATCTTCTATGATTACAGTGATCCATAGAAACTGATTTTGCTAGATTTGACAAATAGGCAGTTATTCACCTTTAAATAGTATAAGCAATAAAAAATATAATTAATATTTTTTGAGTGTTTACTACATGCCAGAGCAATTTCTTTGTCTGGTTAAATAATTCCAAATATCTTTCTGACATTTATTACAGTATGTGATTCTTTTTTCCCCTCCTCCCCAGGTCTTGGGCTTGCCTTCAACCTGAATCCAGCTCTGACCATGATTGGCAAGTATTTCTACAAGAGGCGGCCATTGGCCAATGGACTGGCCATGGCAGGCAGCCCTGTGTTCCTCTCTACCCTGGCCCCCCTCAATCAGGTTTTCTTCGATATGTTTGGCTGGAGAGGAAGCTTCCTAATTCTCGGGGGCTTCCTACTCAACTGCTGTGTGGCTGGATCCCTGATGCGACCGATAGGGCCCCAGCCAACCAGTGCAGAGAAATATAGGTCTAAAGAAACCATTCAGGAAGCTGAAAAATCTAATGCGAAAAACATGGCACTAGGTGACGCAAATACAGATCTTATTGGAGGAAACCCCAAAGAGGAGAAACAATCGTTCTTACAAAGAATTAATAAATTTCTGGACTTTTCTCTGTTCACCCACAGAGGCTTTTTGCTATACCTCTCTGGAAATGTGATCATGTTTTTTGGACTGTTTACTCCTTTGGTCTTTCTTAGTAATTATGGCAAGAGTCAGCATTACTCTAGTGAGAGTGCTGCCTTCCTTCTTTCCATTCTGGCTTTTGTTGACATGGTTGCCAGACCCTCTATGGGACTCGTAGCCAACACAAAGTGGATAAGACCTCGAGTTCAATATTTTTTTGCTGCTTCTGTTATTGCAAATGGAGTGTGTCATCTGCTGGCACCTTTGTCCTCCAGCTATCTTGGGTTCTGTATTTATGCGGGATTCTTTGGGTTTGCATTTGGGTGGCTCAGCTCGGTATTGTTCGAAACACTGATGGACCTCGTTGGACCCGTGAAGTTCTCTAGCGCCGTGGGATTGGTGACCATCGTGGAATGCTGTCCTGTCCTCCTGGGGCCACCAGTTTTAGGTATAGTATGTCTCTGTATCCATGGTTCTATTAACATAAAACAGGCACAGAAGATTGGGAAGGTGACAGGAAGCAGAGGTCAGTGAGCCTCCCGATGGCGACAGCAAGTCTCTCTCATTTCTGGACCATCGGTGCTGGCACAGCGTGGCACGGCACCATTGCTCAAGTACACAACTGAATGAAACCAAACCAGACCATCACGCTGAAAGGAGAGTAAAATATTTTTACAGATTGACATTGTTTTTTAAAATGTGTCCTCTTTGTAAAACACATATGCTTATTATAGAAAAACATGTACAGTACAACTCCACGTCTAAAGCACTGATGGTGATTACATTTTGATACAGTTTATTTCAGTAGTAATGATTAAAGTAGTAGTAATAGTAATGATGATGATGATGATGATGATGATAGCTACCATGTAAGCTCACAGTGTACCAGAGACTGTCGTAACCATTTTCGGTATCCTCTTATATCTCAGAAGTCAACGAGGTAGGGATAGTTTAGAGTTCCCACTTCACAAGTGAAGAAATAGAGGCTTTGAAAGGTGAAATAATTTGCCTTACATCATACAGCTAATGAGTATATAATTTGCGAACTGTTTCCTATGGTTATTAAATATTTCATCTTTTAAGTTAATAGCTCAATAGATAACATGTAGTGAAAAATTACTTGGCTCTCCTGGATGTGACTTATACTTTGAAAGTATGACTTAGGGGGTGAGTGAACATAAAGGAGACCTACAGTTGTCTTTTGATATTGCTCTCTTCCTCATCCTACACCCAATGAATTGCCAAGTCTTTTCAGTTTTCACTTTCTAAATCTCTTTCTAATCTACCCACTTTCTCCTCACAACACCTCTTTATCCGCAGTTCCTATCTCCTATCTGGGCTTTTCCAGTAGCCTCCTAACTGGTCTTCCTATATCCACTCTAGCCAACTTTCAGTTTGTTTTCTACTCTGCAGGCAAAATTATCCTTGCAAATGCAAATCTGTTATTTCAGCCAATCAGAACTCCCCAGTTCCTTCCCATTGTTCATTGAGTGAAAATCAAATTCCCTACTGTGACCTCCAGGACCACTCACAGCCTGGCCCACCTTTCTCTCCAGCTTATTATATGTGTGTGTGCGCGTGCACCAATGTATATACATATTAGCTATTTCACTTACTGGCTTCTTGACCTTGGACGAGCTACTTAAGGTCTGCGTACTTCAGCTTTCACATTACATGATGGGACTGATGATAGAATCTGCCTGTTGTGTGGATTAAGCGCTCAGAATGGCACAGGTATTGCTGTTAGATGATGTTTTAGCATAGGACGAGTGTTCACAGGACCACTCTTTGGCAAATGCTGATGTCAGAGAAGGAGCATGGGCCTGGGAGATTGTATCAGCTCTGTGGCCTTGGGCAAGGCTAAGCCTCTTTTGAGCAACAATTTTTTCCATTGTATATTGAGAAAACTGATTCCAGGTGATCTCTAGGTCTTTCCCAATTCAGATTTGCCAAGATTCAATCATTTTCAAGTTGCTAGAAATAACAGTATGCAAGGCCATCCAAAATCAAGTGTGACATCATAAACAAAAGATCAGATAGTTTTTAGCAGTTCCTTTTAAAACCAATTTGTCATTTGTGGGCTCTTTGAGGATTTAGGGGATATCTTTCTGAGTGGATCCTTAAGCTTTGTTTGGAAAGAGATGTACTTGTTTACGTTTATCCACATAACTGTTTTTTGGGCATCCTTAGGTCGTCTCAATGACATGTATGGAGACTACAAATACACATACTGGGCGTGTGGCGGAATCCTCATTGTCGCAGGCATCTTTCTCTTCATTAGCATGGGCATCAATTATCGACTTGTGGCTAAAGAACAGGAAGCAGAGAGGCAGCAGAAAAAGGAAAGTAAAGAGGAAGAGACCAATGTAGATGTTGAGAAGCCAAAAGAAGTTCCCAGCACAGCAGAATCTCCAGAGCTGAAAGACACAGAAGAAGGCCCCAAAGAGGAGGAGAGTCCGGTTTGAGCCCACAGCTAATGGAGCAACTTGTGACCCAAGGTATCTGAAAACATTCTGCTGGCCTGTCATCTCCCAGTGGTGCTCAATGCAAACAGTGGACATTTGTGTGGAAATCCTACCAGGTGTTCCTTGATGGAATTTTTGTTTCACTCCTTACCTGTAGCCCAAATTAAAAACGCCATATCCTTTGGGAAGGGAGTGGTTGGCAAAGAATGAGAGAAGGAAGTCGGGAATTTTTGTTTGCTTTTTTGAATCTTAGCTTTTAACAGTGTCATGAAGATTATAATATGTGCCTTAAGTTTTAGTCTTTAGAATCTTTAGGGAGCCTTAACTTTTAAAACCATTCTGCTGAATTCATCTATTTTATGTTCCGTTACAAGGAGAAATAACTAATTTGTTTGAAGCAAGTGTAAAATTTAAAATTAATCTTGCTTCACTGTTATTTGTATTGTCAGACATTATCACTGAAAGATTTATGAGAAGAAGGTTGGAAGTTGGGGATTTTATAAAATCCTAAAATATTTTTCTGATATCAATAGTTGCCTGGCATATGTGCCTGCTTGCTATATATTTAGGAAACTTAAGGCATAAAATATTGGAAACATCTTGGCTGTTCCAGACACACTGTACTCAACAACACCCCTCTAGTATCTTAAGATGCTTATTAGAAGCCAAGTTTTTGTGAGTTAATTTCATTAAATGACTTCTTTTTTTTTTTTTTCTTTTTTTTTTCGGCACCCCTTTTCAAAGACATATTTTGGGTGGTCATTGACCCTTTTGAGATCACTTATTTTTTTTTTCACTGTAAAAGTTAGTATTAAAATATACAAAACTGCATATTTGTGCCTCCTTCGGTAAAGACAATACATCCAATTAAGTGTAGACAGATATTTCAAACAGCAGCTGAATTCAGCTTAGGTTTTTCCAAAACCTCAATTAAACTGTGAGACTCAGAATCTTTTTTGTTGTTTTTCCTGGAATTTTTCCCCTTTGATTCATAGTGATTTCATTTATATCTGTGTCTAGCTTAGAGCTGTGTGTGAGATAGTGAGATAGTCTTTGTGTGTTTAGGTCTTTTTTTTTTTTTTTGGTTTGCTAATTAGAGCTGGAGGATCTGAGATCTGGCCCCCAGCAAACCTAGAAGATTGGTAGGGAAGTTGCTCAATATTTTTAGTTCAATAAATAACTCCTTTTCTTTTTTTCTGAGAAGATCTTAAAGATAATTATGTTTTGCTTAGAATTATTGGACACATTCTTACTCTAAAAATCTATAAATTTCATGACTCTTTCACTTACCTGGAAAGTAAAGAAATGGGTTTAGTTTAAGATAGGAGGGAAGACAGACCAGAATGGAAACGAAATATTTTTTAACCTAATATCTTTTAAATTGTGGCAGAACAATGATAGACATTCAATGACTTATATATTATAGACAATGCATTTTAAAATATTGTAATTGACAGTGAAAGTGTAGATAAAAACCTTGTATAAGAGGCTGGCTTTTCCAAATAAACTTTTTTTTTTTTTTAGAAATGTTTCTTCCTCCAAATGTTATTTTTGTTTTTGTTTTTTGTTTTGTTTTGTTTTTTGAGGAAAATATGACTGTCTTCATTTTCATTATTAAGAGTAGACTTGACCCTTGCTAATATTAAATCAAATCATTTAGCTTATGTACTTTGGGCTTTGTGTATATGGCTTATTTTGATTTTTCTCCTTTCCTCTACTTTAAGGCAAGCAAGAGGGGAATTTTGAAACAGGTTCTCTGAAAGGATCCAGAGCAGTTAACCTTAAGGCCACAATGAAAACTCCCTTTCTAAGCCTGAGTGTCATGGCAGATGGAGGAGGCATTTATGGGAGAAGCCTGCTGTGACTGTTGGCAGGTTGGCAGGCTTGGCTCCAGTTTGGACTCTCCCATTTTCCTCGGACCTGAGTCCATAGCCTCTGTGTGCCTCTTTCCCTATTAAAACAAGGATCACCGTTAGTAAGGGAATGTAAGTACAGGAAATGTGGGGGTGGGGGGGGACTAAATAAGGCAGGTGTATAGGATTATTTTCCCCAATCCCAAATGTGGAGCTATAGCCAAACATGAAATCCCTTGCTTGGTCTTTGTTCATTAACTGAGTCTTGCTAGTAAAGTGAGGGGTTTTTGGTGCAGGTTAACCACCGCTTATTAGAAGGAAGGGCTCTGAAGCTGCTGTATTTAGAAGCAAGGGTTAAAAACTGGTTTAAAGCTGGAACTAAACCTCTTATCACCCAGTCTGACCCTGACTTTTTCCCACTGAAGATACGGGCTTAAGGATTTATTCAAGATCAATTTCAGTAACAACCAGCACTAAAACCCAGTATAGGCCTACTCTGTGCTATCTATTCCTTGTTAACAGTCAGCGCATCTTCTCTGTGAGTTGCCATGTTGTCTTCAGTGGAAGTAGCTAGGCTTTCTGATCCAGTGTGTTATCGCTTACTTCATGTGAGCACTTTTATTTATGAGTTCACAGTTTCAGTGGCTGCTTTGGGAAAACATATGTATGTACAGAGCACCTGCTTACCTTTGCTTTTCTCTGTCCCACACCCTAAGTCACAGAATGTATGCAGCTCTTTGATGGCACCAGTGCCCAAAAAGGCTGGGAACAGTTCAAGAGCACGTGCTGAAACAGACAAGTCAAAGCTGGAAAGTTATTTAAGAAACATGGGCTGGGCATTGCAGATGATCATGGTACCAAACAAGACTATTACCACGTTATACTCAAGTCTTTTGAGAACTTAAATTATCTTAAGTAGCCAAGATAAAAATTTCTACAGGAAAAGATGATAGTAAAATAAATTTGGGGAAATTAAGAGAGGCATTTTCATCTCTGATTTAATCACATTGATGAATAATTTGGATTCTTGAGTTGTCTGAACTTAGTATTTTACTTTTGCACCATAGATGATATGTCAATATTAATCTTATTTTTTAAAAAGGAAAAAATAATTGTTAAAAGTCATTTAATATTTTTTTATGAGCCAATGTTTTATTGTACTTTAGATTGGTAAACTAGGTGTTGGTTTGTCTGAAAAATCTAAATGTCTGGGTTTTACCTTCCCTAGCAAATAGTTTACAGTATAACAAACTTAGGTGTGTCCCCCTACCCTCACTTTTGGTTGGAAAGGTAAAGAAAGGTTATCAGTAAATTTCCACCTTTGCAACATGGTTGTTTTAATAATCAGGTCAGGCACTTGCCTAGAAGACATAAAGAAAGAGGTTAATGATAGACTGTGTCACTATGAAAATTCTTTCAATACGTGACAGGAATTGACAGCCCAGGCTTGCCTGACTTGCCCAACTGTGAGCAATTAAGCCAAGTTGCTTCAGAGTTTAGAAGCATCTAAGGGGTTTCAAGCACACCACTCCTGAAATGTGTTCTAGCTTTAAAGTTTTAGATTCTGTCACCCTTCTTCCATTCATTCTAGGCCCTAGCGACAGAAGCATTCAAATGAGAGTGATTGGTCGAGTATCTTTCTCTTCAGCAGAACAGCAGTGGTTTATTTATTTTTTGCTGACTTTACCCTCACTTGCTAGAAGAGACTGGGGTAGCTAGCAAGACAGCCAGATAGCTACTGCCTATGTTCAAACAGGCTATATGACATCGAACAAGTTATTTAGCCTCACTAAGCATCAGGTTTCTTTTGTAAGGTGTTAATAATTACTTCTAACCTCTCTAGGGTTGTCATGAAGCTTAGTTGATATGTGACATCTTGTATAAAGCAAAGGCTTCATAAGTGTAAGCATCTGACTTAAAAAAAAAAAAATTAAAGAAAATTAATACTTGAGTGGGGGAAGGGGGAGCTTTTCTAATTCCCAAGATAGTTCCTTACTTGCAGAGGACAGTGAGTGGGGAAGTGACTCAAAGAATATTAGCTAAATGATCACATTCTCCTTTTTGATCACATCTTCCTTTTTGTCTTACAAATGTAATTAATGGTCTTTCTTTGGTAAATGAATGGGTGAAACTAACAACTCACAAGGTTGGTGCATATATGTCCATCTCTCTGAGTTACAGTGGATTTGAATCCCAAAGCCCTTGCTCTTTCTACCCTAACAGTACGCTGCCTCCATGGGGAAGAGATGCCCAGCTAGCAGATACAATTTCTTCTCGATATTTGTGATTATTTTAAAAGAAAAGAAATATAACTAGTAACCTATCACGATTAAAGTTCTTTTTCTTAGCAATGTTTTTAAATGCAAATCGAAAGACTGATGGGGTTTTTATTTTCCCTACTACATCAATAACATGATTTAAACTGTAAATTATCATCAGTCGGTAGCTAGCTAAATTGGCACAACATTAGCAAAGCAATTACATAATCTGTCAAGTACCATGTCTGTTTTTGAAATTATCAATTTATTTGGAAAATCCTACAATTGTATCAGTAACTATCTAAATGGATGGTTATGAAGTCCTTATGAGATAGACATGGCACAATGTTAAATGAAAAAGCAGAACACAGACTACCATGATATATGTCCAGATATATGCATAATACATGTATACCCACACATGGGTTGAAGAGGACATACACAAATATGCTAATCATTTTGTGAGCATAGTAAAAATAGAAATGACTTTTTTCTATAGTTTTTCCATATTCTAAATGTTATTAATGTGTGGTCACTTTTATACTAAAAGAAAACCTTCAACGTAGCACATACTGGTTTCCAGAGGGAAAAACAGTACATTTGATGTAGAATATGAAGTTGATTATTACAAGTAGGTTATTCTTTACTGCTTCTTCATCTGATGAAGGGAGGTCAGTGTGATGGGGAGGAGCACAGAGCATAATGGTCTCAAGTTATGATTTCATCATTCAGCTGCAAGTGAATGTTTAACTCAGGGAGCCAGAGCATTCAGCGGTTATCCAAGTCACAGCATCGCTTGCAGTCTTAAACATCTTACTGAAATCAGCATCAGAAAAGAATACCACCTACGTTACAAAAACAGGAGTAGAATTTGCTTGTCTGCCCAGCTATCATTTATGGGACCTTTACTATGTCCTAAAACATTATTCCTAGGCTTTGAGAATCCAGCCATGAAAGAAACACAGTGTGTCTTACCATTGTTAGAAAAAGAGCCAGCTAAGTTGGAGTCACTTCTGTTAAGCCATATCACCAAACCAAAATTTACTAACTAACCTAATTGCAGTTTCAGCCTCTCCCAAGAGTGGAATTTTAACCCAATCAGTCTGGAATTTCCTGATCAATGTTTGTGAGGTAACCTGCCTGATAAAGACCCCTACCTTCCCTTGAGAGAAGGTGTCCTTGCTTGAAATCCACTCTTAACTTCTCAGTCCTACCCTCTTTCTGCTTATAAAACCTTCCATTTTGTACAACTCATCTGAGCGCCATTCCACTTACTTAGATGAGATGCTGCCAGATTCATGAATCGCTTAATAAAACCAATTAGATCTTCAAATTAACTTGGTTGCATTTTGTTTTTTAATGCCATGCATCTTACATTCTGGTAGGAGAAGACAGTGAACAGTAAGTTATAGGGAAAACAGCAGTATTCAGAATAGAGACATGGATATAAGCTCAGCCTTCATTCATTCATTCATTCATCTAAACAGTACTTTTTGGAGCATCTTCTATGTGCCGATTTGGTGGATAGAGGAGATATAACAGTGAACAAAATCCAGTTCCCAGCACCCACAGCCTCTAGTCTGGTGGGGAAGACTGTGTAGGAGGGACTGTGAGAGGAGAGGGAGGCTCTAACCCAGTCTCAGGAGGGCCTAAAAAAGAACAAAAAGTATGTTCTTGTGAAAGTTAACTTCTCTGAGCCTCTTCGGTAAAATAAACATAATGAAATTATTGTGGGGAGTAAATGTGAAAGTACACAGCATCTTGTAGTATATTGAGCACACAGTAGCTGTAAAAGTTAAATCCGAATCTGCTTGATATTCTGCAGTGCAGTAAAGCAAGTGTCAGTTAAATCATCGACCAGAACAATAAAGAGCAGGTAATATTTGTATAGCTCATCAGGGTCTACGAAGGCCGTTCAGGTATATTCTGTCTGATTCATGCAAAATCCTAGGGCAGTGGGTATAACAAAAAATGCTAACCCTTTAGCTGGGCCTTCATCCTAACAGCCCATCTCCTCTGCTGTCAGAAGAGCACAAAGCAAGACTGCAGACAGCTCAGTGGCTAGAGCCAAAGTGCAGTGGGTGGAAGCTGGAAACGTCCAGGGCTGGAAAAGGCCGAATCCTGGCTAACCTTGAAGGGCCAATGATCAAAGCAATCGTTAAGGTACTGCATCAGGAAGAGTAAAGTGGTCCTGCCCCCAACAAATTCACAATCTTAACAGTCCTTTTCCCTAGCTTTGGAATTCATAATGTGATTTCTTCACTTGTGGATTTACTTTTCTAATGTGCTTTACTGACTGCAGAATTAAAAGTTTGCATTTCCTGAGCTTACTCTGGCCAGGTCCCAAGAGGAAATGGCCAGCTGCCATTAAGAAGCCAAGAGGGGAACTGGACTGGGATTTAAAAATCACCTGGTGTGCTGACAATCTGTATGTGCATAATTATCAAGAGGTTTATAATGGTGGTTGTCATTGTGGCTTATGTTTCTTTTCCTTTCTCCTCACTGCTTTTTTTCTTTAAGGCCAGGAGAAAAGGGCCTGGGTGCTTTTGTGTCAGGGTCTATCTATGCTTTTCAGAATGGGAACTCTAGAGACTTTGGTAATAACCCTTTCCCTCCTAAATTCCAAGTACCACGATGTTTCTCAGATGCTAAATGAGCAAGAACAGGCCTGCAGCAAGCAGGTTTTCTGGGCGAGGCACTTGGATGGCTCCGGAGCTTCCACCTGTGTGCCCAGCCGTCCCCATGCACCGTGTACGTCATCAGTCGCCCACATGAGTAGTTTAAACAGCTTTTTACTGTTTCTTCTTTCTATCGCCTCCTTTTCTTTTCCCCTGCCAGCCTCCCTACCTCTGTTCCCGCCAGCCACCTCAGTCCTGCCTCAGTGCTGCTGCCAAAACGATTTCTCTAAAAAGGCCAAATCTTTAAGCTGTTTTGATAACTTTAATAAAAGCAATAAAGATAAAAATAATAAAACTCATCTAATCTTGTCACTCCTCTCCTTAAAATCCTATAGTTTGAGGATAAAGTCCAAACTCCTTAGCTCGGCCCACAGGGCCCTTCTTGCTCAACTCCTGCACACCTCTTATCTCCTGCCAGTGGTCAGCCCACGCCCTGCTCTCCAGCCCAAATGAACTTAGATCCCTAAGTGCCGGGCCTTGTCGAAGACCTCTGCCAGCCTACAGGCCCACTGGTGCCCGGAAGCCTGGCCTCCCTCCTTTCTCCTCCGCTAACTCACGTTCATCCTTTGAAGCTCAGTTCACACGGCCCCTTGCATGAGTCCTTAATCTGATTCCCCAGTTTGTTTTGATTGCCCTTATATCTATGGTGCAGTTAGAGTACGAATCTTTGTGTCAAATCCCAGGTCTCTAGGTACAAATTTCAGATAGGCCACTTACTAACTTTTGAGTCCTCAGGCAATTTACCTAACCTCTAGGCCTCAGTTTCTGCATCTGTAAATGCGACTCATAACAGAATAGTGTGTAAGGTTGTCATGTGAATTAAATAAGGCAGTGACTATAAAACCCTTGGCATGGTACCCGACACAGAATAAGTATAATACTTACGCTGTATTATTACCACTTGTGCCAGAGATAGCTCTTAACCACTGTTAAAGGATAACTCTCAAAATGGTAAAATCATGACTCATACAAATCAACATGCTTATATAACTCATTAAGGTGGGAACCAGTAAGGTTTTACAACTGCTTCAAAAGAGATTTATTCTCTACTGGCCCAAAGTCATTTGAATTGCCATGAACAGAAACAGTTCGCATCACACATCAAACAGGAAACATCTGCACGCTCATCGGCCTCCACAAGTTAACATGCATCTGTTGTAAAATCACCCAGCAAAGGACAATCCATCGTGCAGACCGCTAGTGAACCAGGTAACCTAGAAGCCCCGACGCGCACAGCATCCCGCGGGGAACTCCCGGCACTCCTTCCCACTTGAAAGTCTCACTGTTTTCCCAGCGCCACAGTGGATTATGCTCATGTTTGCTTTTCTAACCCCTGCCAGACTTCGAGCTTCTTGAGATGAGAGAACAACATGCACAGTGAGAGCTTCCTTTTGATTTTCGGAATCTTCTGCAGGAAGGGATGCTGGAACTGGGGAGAGCGAGGAAAGGCTACACCTCCCCCGGGGAAGAGGGTCCAGGGAGAGCTGTGTGGGACTACAGGGCGACTGACAGACAAGCGTGCCTTTGGCACAGACCGTGTGCCAGGCCCCGGGCTGGGAAGGGGAAACGATGAATGAGTCTGGTGTCCGTTTTCAAGATGCTCTCAGTCTACTGGGGCAATAAAGGGCCCTGGAAATCCAGAAGCTGGACTTCAAGGGCTAGAGGACAGTGCTGCCCAAGCCCAGGTGTGTTGAAGGGACTAAGATGAAGGAGGTACCTGTGAGCCCCGGATGAGGGGCAGCCTCAGAAGTGAATGAAAAGGATCTGTTCTCCCGATGCGAGGCTCCCTCCCCTTCCAGCCTGGGGGCTGGACTTCTGCTGGCAGACAGGCGGCAGTGGAGAATTAATGTCTGAGTCCCCTCCAGTGTTGGGAACGGTGGTCATTACAGGCAGGGGCAACCTGCAGCATTCCTTAATGTCTGAGTCCCCTCCAGTGTTGGGAACGGTGGTCATTACAGGCAGGGGCAACCTGCAGCATTCCCAAGGTCTCCCTCAGGGAACCAGGACGCTTAAAGTTACAGCAGGGAAGATGGTGTTCACCTGCTGAGAGGCGGTATTTTTAAAGGGGGATCGATCACTAAGGAAACTCAGGAAAATGGGGTCTCCCCTAGAATGCAAGCTCTGTGAGGCAGGGAGTAGATCGAACGTGCTTGTTACGTGACAGCACTCACCTGTTGAATGTATAAAAGAATGAATCAGTGAATGAAGGAATGAACTGATAGAGAGGATGAGACCACTGCTGCCTTGCTCAGTGCTCTCCGATGTGGTCAGCCCAAGACTGCTGTCCCTGAAATACCTGAGGCCTCGAACAACTCGTGTGGTTTGCCCAGCTCTTCGCTGGACACTCTTGTGGCCTCCCCGACACTCAGCTGCCCAATAGGAACGATTGTGCTCAGCGGCTGGCAGGAGCATCCACCCTGAGTGCCTGCCACACCGCGCCCCTGCATCCTGGTATCCATGTTAGACTCAGGTGTCATCAGGCTCCCAGGCTCCATTCTGCCCTGCGACACAAGACCACAGCACTGTAAGTTCACCAAGGTGGTGCCACCCAAGTTGGCCTCCTGACCGACGGGCCTGCGGACACTTCTGAAACCTCTTGATTCTACCCTGATCATGGAAGTGTTTCTCCAAAAACAGCTGATCCGGGTTGGCAAACCCTGGTCCAACCACGGGAGGTACAGGCACAGTGCCCAGAGCGCTGGGCTCTCCCAGCAGCCTCCCTGCCCCACGCGTCCCATCTGAGTCAGCCCCAGCCTCGGGGAAAGTCACCAGGAACCTGAGCTGCCCGTGCTTCTCAGGACCTGCCATGAGAGCAGCCCAGCCCACTGCCTGAAGGCCCACCGAGCCTCCTCCCACGCCTGGCACACACCACACACACTCCCTGAGACAAGAGCGATCTGGACTCAGAGAGACCTGGTTTCGGAGCCTGGCTCTCCCACTCGCTGGCTGTGTGGCTCTGTGCCTCAGTTTCCTTGTCTGAAAAAGAAAGACAATGATAGTTCTATCCGCCAGAGTGCAGTGCAGGAAACAGGAACCACTTGAAGAATTTTGAACAAAGGTGACTTGATCTGGGTGGTCAGGGGCTTATGGGATGGCTGGATGGGGAGGGGAGGCGGGGAGGCCGAGCCTCTGAAAGCTCTGCTCCCTCAGCCGGGGCAGGAAGGCAAGGTGG